>JAOTON010001749.1:600000-1055000 GCA_034440635.1 Lepas anatifera | reverse complement strand
CACATCATGCATGACCCTCGGATCTCCTCACGAAATGAGCCACGGAATGTTTAAAAGAGCTGTAAGGCAAATGTTGCATGGGGAGTAGACTTTCTTTTCAAGTGCACGGTACCGTGTTTACTTTTAGACATTTTAGTTTTTTATATGTTTACCTGCATTTATGCCATTGCTTTTATTTTAATGTGTATTGACAAGGTGTAGTAGCACTGATTTCCGATGTTTGTCATGACAAAGACCTTTGAATAGCCCAAAATGTGTGGAATGGTCTGCTTTTGTCAATACATACATACATACATACATACATACATACATACATACATACATACATACATACATACATACAAACAAAACGCATGCAATGCATGCATTGTGAGAGCTAAAATACTCAGTTCTGTCAGCAAAACGCACAGCCCTGTCAGTTGCCTACTTAGACGTTTCAAAGCAGTTGCCTTGTGTGCTATAGTTAAAATAATGTATTTTAGAAGATTACTTGTCTTCCTGTATTTGATGTTTTTCAGGATGAAACGAAGCTCTGAGGCTAAATTTCCGATGGAAGCGCGTAGCTGCCGTCCATGGTGAACATCTGTCGGCCTGCGTGGGAGGTCGGCGACGGCGCCGGATCAAATGAGGCGCGCCAGCCCCTGCAGTGGGCCAGCTTGCGTGTTTTAGCCCACGCTTTATTGGACGCGACCTCTACCAGCCGCTAGCGACTGAGTAGTCCCAGGGGACCACCAGGCTCGCCACAGTGGCGGGACAGGGGGTGCTGCACACCAAGCAAAACCAGCCGCCGCTCGCTGACGACGGACGACGGCCAGGCGGCGATTATGACGCGGGCGGAGACAGACGCGGCGCGCGACAAAACAGAGCCGCGCACTGACGCGGCGATAGTATCGCAGCTGAGCGCCAGCAGCTGCGCTGCAGAGGCGATAGTGGCTCGTTACGGACGGCAGCGGATTGGAAATGTTTGCCACGCCTGTTCTCAGGCACCAATTACATCATCCTAGATTACCACGGGAAGGATGGCGTCATCAACGAGGGCAGTCCTGGGGATGTGACCTTAAGTGACCTTACGGGCAGTAGGTAACTGAAATCAAACATTCTACTATGTACATATTTCCAGAAATAATTTTTGGGAAATCATTAATTGAACTGTTTGCAAGGATCTAGTTTCATATATGATCAAGGGTAATAAAACACAATCCACCAATTGAAAATAAATAATACCCTTTGGTTTTCTTGCTAAAAAGTTGCATCCTTCATACATTAGCGTAAAACTAAAGTACACACGAACGAGGTATTTCCGGCGGTGATCTTTATTCATGCGTATGTAGCTTATATCTCACGTGCAAAGCCGCACAAGTGCTGTTCGGCAGCAGCGCAAGTGAGCAGTGAGTGCGTGCAAATCCGTCTCTGTCTGCGACGGGCCGGTAAACAGATTTGGCGCGGGTTGTTTTGGCGCCAGCGGCTGCGGAGGCCGGCGTTAGCTGACACATGCACCCATATGGCCTGCATCTGGCAGGGACGAGAACGGCGCAGCTGCCACCCGCCGGGACCGAGAGCACACCCCAATTACCGCTGTGTCCCGGCAGTGGTGCTGAAACGCCGCTCACAGTCGCAGCTTCCAGTCACGGCTCCCAGTCACAGCTCACAGTCACAGCTCCCAGTCACAGCTCCCAGTCACAGCTCACAGTCACAGCTCCCAGTCACGGCTCCCAGTCACAGCTCCCAGTCGCTGCTACCAGTCACGGCTCCCAGTCGCTGATCTCCATTCACTGTGCACGGCTCCCAGTCACAGCTTCCAGTCACAGCTCACAGTCACAGCTCCCAGTCACTGATCTCCATTCACTGTTCACGGCTCCCAGTCACAGCTCCCAGTCACTGATCTCCATTCATGTTCACGGCTCCCAGTCACAGCTCCCAGTCACAGCTCCCAGTCACTGATCTCCATTCACTGTTCACGGCTCCCAGTCACGGCTCCCAGTCGCTGCTACCAGTCACGGCTCCCAGTCACTGATCTCCATTCACTGTGCACGGCTCCCAGTCACAGCTCCCAGTCACAGCTCCCAGTCACAGCTCCCAGTCACAGCTCCCAGTCACGGCTCCCAGTCACTGATCTCCATTCACTGTTCACGGCTCCCAGTCACAGCTTCCAGTAACGGCTCTCAGTTACTGCTCCCAGTCAAGGCTCTCAGCAACGGCCTCTAGTCGCTGCTCTCCGTCACAGCTCTGTCACTGCTCCCAGTCACTGACCCCAGTCACAGCTCCCAGCAACGGCTCCAAGTCACTGCTCCCAGTCACAGTTCCAAGTCACGACTCCCAGTCCTAGATCCCAGTCCCATCTCTCAGTCGCTGCTCCCAGTCACAGTTCCCAGTCACTGCTCCCAGTCACAGCTCATGAGATATCACATCGGACGTCACATCAGACACCAGCTGGACATCGCATCTTAAATCATCTAGACATAACATCAGACATCAGCTGGACATCACATCAGGCACCAGCTGGACATCAGATCAGACACAAGCTGGACACAACATCAGACATCAGCTGGACATTACCTCAGACACCAGCCGGACATCACATACGCAAGCTGGACATCACAGCAGACACCAGCTGGACATCAGATCCCAATGCTTTAGGCTGACGTGGCCGGGAACCAGGCCCTGGTCAGCAGACAATCTTGCTGGTAACAATGTGACCAAGCCATAGGCCACGTCATGATCACCTGTCTGTCCGTTCCTAACCTATCCGGTCCCTTAGCCCCGAAACTCCGTCTTCGGTGTCAGCTGGTGTGGCTGCACGGCCTGCGCAGGGTTTCGGCCTTTTCCCGAGGTGAGCTTCAGACCACATTGACCGTCCGCTGCACTGCACTGCACTCGGTCACTACAGATAATGTGACCTCTGCAATGGCTAACGTCCTACAGTGCGTATAAGCGATGATATCAAACAGGGTAGTGGCCTATTCGAGCGCAAAGCTAAGAATTTAGCGCACCACCAGCGTTGCGCTGCATCAGTAACTGCCTAGGTATATAGCGTCGATTGGGTGTTAACTGAACTAGTGTCTGATCAAGCTTTCAGGAAATTCCAGGAATTCTAAAAATCACCCTGTTCCATCATACCTAAGAGGAAAAATAAGGAATCTTTGCTTCCGAGCGCATAAACAAAAACACTGAGGTATACCAGTGGGAGTAACAGAGTAAACAATTTATAAGGGAATCTTTGCTCGAAACCCAGGATTTCCCCGTTTTCAGATGCAGCTCCCGGAAACCCGTACCTTATAGCAATGCAGATCCTGTTTTTCGAGACGAGTGACAGCGATGAGCCCGCTGCCTCCACCCGTCTACCCCCTCCCCTTGCAGGAGGAGTGGGGTGGGGGGGGCGGCAGCTGGCGTCGACAGGTCTGCCGCGGCGGCAGCGCAGGGAGGCGCCGCCGCCGCGATTTAGATTGGTCGTCTCCGCCAGATCTGAACCATAGCCTGCGGGCCTGCGTTTGATGGCCGTTCGCCACCAGGCGGCTGTCGTCTGCACGGAAGGCGTGTGTGGGGCGGGCGGCAGCCGACCGGCCCGGCCCCCCGGCCATCACAAATCACGGCCCGGCCGGGGGTGGCTCCGACAGGCTTCTGTTCCGCCGGCGGTCGCCTCCGCGCCAGTTGCCATCTAAATCCGCCTTCGATGAAAATATGTGATGTGGGTTTTTGATTCAGCATCTTTAAAGGCATGTTGTACTGCAGTGAAATATCGTGTTCTATCGAATATCTCGGTCGGATGAAGATATGCTTCTGTCTGCAGCTCGGTGAGTGTGAGAACATTATTTCTCCGAGAACAAACAACGAGCAGCAAAACTTGAACAGCTCCATTTTCTGCGCACAGCACGCAGTTTCCGCACGTTGCTGATATAGCGAGGTAACGCAGCTTTCGCAGTTTACGACAGTGTGCCATCCCATCGGGGAAGAGGGCTGAAACAGGAACATGCTGTAGAGGCTTAAATCTGTCAGATGGTCTTTGGGTCACAAATAACTCGCAACTTTTGTAATCCCCGGTCTAGTTTTAACAAAAACACAACAAAAAGAAAAGGTAGGACAAAAATACACCCGTTTGATATTTGTTCTGGTTGTATAATCTGTATCCATTGTCATAACAATCTGAGGTTTGTAACAAGCCTAATAGAGAAGTACTTTTTCTAACCGACGATTGCTCTAAATAGTTTAGATGTAATATTAGTGATAATGCTCTAATAACGCACAGTGCCTAATTACTATAGGCACAATGGTAAGAAACATGTACCCAGATAACTGGGCTTAGCGGGCGTACCAACCTGGCACACCACAGTCCAACAGAAGTCAACTGACTAAGCTTTCTACACTCGGCGATCTCTCGTGATTCGTTGTGAGAATATGTGGACGTTAACATTCGCCGCGGAAATTTCAATGGCGAATTTTTTGGAACAAGTTTTTTTTGACAGTTGGAAAAATGGCATCCTGTTAATTTTAGTGCCTCATATTTTACCTTTTTCTGAGCATCTATGTAAGCTTGACATGCATAATAAAAGCGGCAGAATGGAGGCTAAGAAACAATGTATTAATATTTTAGTGTTGCATTGGTGAAATGCAACAAGATGAAGTACAAATGCTTTAAACGTGAGACTGCGCGCCTTTACGGCATGGTGTCTAATTACGCACAAGGCAAGTGTCCCTAACGACGCACATGTCTGATTAAACATATTTGCTGGACGAACACATAACTGCTCCAAAAGCATTTATGATCTACCGATATACGTTATCCTACTTTTGACCCTTGCCACATTTCCAACCACCTGCTGGCGCATCTAGAAATGTCTCATAGGAATGGAGAACATATCTTGGTGACAAAATTAGCTAGATTGGCCTTTAGGGAACTGTAATTATGTGCAGTGGTGGATACAAGGGGCTAGTGGGGCTCAAGCCCCCTCCCCCAAATCTTTGAGTACCTATAGTCAATGCATTGGCGGAGGCTCATCCGAGGCAATGGTGGGCGAGGCTCGAGCACGCCAGCTCCCCTTCGAAATGAAGCTAACATGATCAGGGGGAAAGCATGCCCCACGAACTCGGAAAATTTTGCCCCCAAAGCGATCGACCTCCTTTTCCCCGACTCCTTTTAGCTGTAAGCAAGATTTGGTGCTTCAACTCTCAACTTCCAACGAATTAGTGAGTTAGTGTAAATATTGGGCTTGATAGGAAAAAAGAGCCCATATTTTCACCCAGTGGCGTTTTTTTGCTTTTCGTCCCCAGTTCCGAAAATCCACCGAAAAGGCATATTTAGCGCAATTTCACTGCGTGACGTTTTTTTGCTTTGACTTGGTTGCCCCTCCCAAACCAGCCGGCTAGATCCGCCACGGCCCTGAATCTGTCACTACTTTGGCCTATGTATAGGAAATGTCCACCAACGTGTGAAATGAGCCAACCGAGGTCTAGATACGCCCCTGCTTTTAAGCTCTTCACACCGCCGTTACTTCCCATATTGATTTCCCACATCCTCAGCCTGTACGACTGCAAGGACAAGACTGAAACAGCCGTGAAATGGACCAGAGGGGTTGGTAATAAATCTAAGGGAGAAGGTGAATATCAAGACTCGGCGTCTCGGGCATGCATTCAGACTCTGCCAAGTCCTTGTTGGTAGGCACTTTAAGAGACCACCTGTGATGTGTTCGCAGAGACACACAAGGCATCCGTACTTTGAGCAAAAAGACAAAATCCCAGCAAGGTTAACAAGGTTCTGCAAAAAGTGGGTAGAGCGTGACCGCTGGTGGCATAAACACTGCGATCGCTACTATATCAAAACACGTTTAATATGTGATGCATGTGAAAATTAGCTTATCTGATATTCAAAGCAACACAAACGTTGCATGTGCGTAATTGTGCATGCCTATTCAACAAGGTGTGTGTAATGAGGCGCACTGGTCTTAAGTATGCAAAAATGCAGACTGATAAAAAACAGTTGTCTAGCGATGAACAAAGTGGCTGAAGCTGTCTGCACTTGTAAAAGGTTATACCATGCACTGAATTTGGGGCGGATTCAGAGGGGCCAATCAGACCATGCACCCCCAAAGCGAAAAGAGTGAAACCAAACCCTCTTGTGCCCCCTCCCCAAAACAAAGTAGTGTTTCATAATTGATCAATTGGGAGGGATGAATCCGTCAGATAGACACATGTTAAGCGTTTTTGTTCATTTAGAAGGGACTATTTAAAAATGACAGTCATTTCCTCAGAGAGCAAGAAAAACGGAAGGGCTTTCCTGCCTTTCGAGCGCAGTCGGTTCCGGATAAATGTGGAACACACATGTTTTATCATGGCGCGCTTGAGACATTTCAGGGGTGCTTTCGTTTGAAGACATCATTTAGGTGTATTTGATGCAAAAATTGATTCGGTGCACTGGTCTAATTCAGCCAGCCGCTGCCTCGACCACTCAACATATATTTTCCAGACCCCGAGGCTGACATGGGTACCCCCCGAAAAATCTACCCGGTTGGATCCGCTCCTGCATTGAACCATGATGGTACAGTCTTCCAAGATGAGTAATTGCACCGTTCTGGAACAGAGGCGGATCCAGGACAACATTTCGGGAGAGCCAGGGAGCTCGAGACTCCCCCACCATTGCCTCGGAACAGCCTCCAACTATGCATTAACTATAGGAACTCTGAAATTTCAGGGGGGACTTTAGCCCCCGTAACCCTCTTGTATTCGCCATCGTTCTGGAATGTATGCGACTTGCGCCTTGGGTGTACGTCATTGAGGTCATAATAAGGATTGGAACAAAGAAAGAAAATCTGCAGTTTAGGGGTATTTATTTCCAAGTCACACACTGACTATGGGCACACTTACAGAGAAGTTGTGAGAAAGTCTACCCGGCGCCCTGCTGTTGAGCAGACGGTGCAGCCAGCACAGTCAATGAGAGGACCTTGCTTTGAAGCCCGGCGGCGGCACCCGTATCTCACAGGGATGCTGGTACCCGGATCACAGGCCAATCGGTGCGACCCCCTCCCCCGCAACCCCCCTCCACACACACACACACACACACACACACACACAAGAACGCACGCGGGTCCCTTTCGTAGGCTCGCTTACCCTCCTCTCCCCTGGAGATTAATCCTCATAAAGAATAACGGTGTTCTTATAAACACTGTTGATTGTTTTCTTGGTCGTAATGGCGGAGTTACGTTACCCCAAATTCGTATTTCTGGTCCGATCTTCATCCAGAATAAGAGGCACAGCTTTTTTCGACTCCATGTATCATTTTCGTTTATTCTGACATATCGGTTTTTTGCTGTTCTTTGACGAAAATAGTTTGAAAACATAATTCATATTCAGGAAAGATATTGAACGAAACTATTTCTTTTAATCATTTTTCTTAGATATTTTATAACGAAAATTTTCAAGTTTTTTGTTGTCTGTTTACAAAAATATTTTACACCATACATAATGGCTGTACAAGAAACTGAACTAATTTATTTTGCAAACTCTCTGAACCTTGCACTTTTTATGCCTATAACTTTCGCACCTGTCATATAAAGATGGGGCAAGCCATGCCATGGCAACTTGTATCAATTGTCTCCAAGCTCCATTGACCAGTCAGGGCAGAAGAACACTATTTTATTAAGCAATGCAGCAGCATCGTCAAAATAGCAAAAGGAAAAAAACACGTCCTTCAAACTGGGTACTTCCAACAACGTCAGAGAAATAAAACTTAAAACACTATCATTTACCAAAAGTAAGAAGGCATCCAACCAAACGCGTGCTTGCAAGTTCTGGGTTTGTGCAGCAAAGAATGCGACTCTGAAATTATAAAAAAGCATTACAAGCTAAAAAAGAATATCTCCAAACACTTTGCCTGAACGTACAAGGGTAGAATTGACTAAAAGACAATGTGTTACCTACTACACACAATTACAAATGCTTAAAATAGTGAACTGGACACAAAAACATGCTTTGAAAACATGTATATACTGTACTTTTCGGCGGCATTGATAAGGTCACCGACACTAGGACGATGCCTTTATTGTAAAAAAGGCGTCTCACTGGTAATTACAGAGCAGACGCAATGTGCCTACGAGGCCTCCCTCTAACTCAGCAGACATATTTACATAGGACCCGAGCTGACCCGGACGTACTACGCTTTCGGCGAGCTTATAACTTTGCGAGTAATTTTCGTAAGGGGGTGAAATTGGCACCATAAGGAAGCTGCATCATTTCAATTGAATGTATTCAAACTCCAACGCAAGACCATTAGCCTACATACTAAGAGTGAGTGTTTCCCCGAGATCAAATTTTTGACATATTTAACACAGTTCAGGTACATAATGGATAGCTACCCAATCAATACAATTTTCAGTTTGCGTGAATTCCTTCGAGTACTAGTCTAGAAAAACATATATAGTATCCAAAAAACAACAGAATCCCCATCTGCAGCTACAAAATCAGCAATCGATCACAGTTAGATGACAAATTAAACACCAGTAGCAAAGTCAAGCAAAGAAGAAAGCCCCATACACATACTATCTCCGCGTCAAACGCACCTTGACCTTAGGTCACGCCATAAGGTGCCGCATTGGCCTCAAGGTTTCACGGCAGCAATCACGGATTTGAAGACTCAGCTTGTCCGTTTTGACATGTGGTTCTCTTGGTTTTCTCTGATCGACTTTACCCAATGCCAAATAATCCAATGTATAATGAAATTGTTTAGCAGCCGACGTCAAACCTAATATTTTGCTTTAGCTATTTATTACAGATCAATACTACATGCGTGAATGACAAAGGAATGGTAAGACAAATAGGTACAAGTTGATATAGATACATACAGTGAACAATTCGATAGCTTTTTTTGGAAATTCAATAATAACCGTATCATTAGTACAAGCCTCATACTAGATTCGGTGCATAACCACAAAACGAGGTCCACATGTACAACACCTCCAACCGCCCAGAATACTCCACATTCGGATCCGCCCCAACACCTGCATTTACCGCGAGGAAGCGATATTCCTGTCTTTTATATACCCTTGAAACGCATACCCACTGACCCTCTGACAGCGACGCCGAGCGCCTCGGTCGAACGCCCCCTCCCCATGTTATAGTCCATTGACAGCAGCTGTTCCCCAGCGAGAGCCTCGGTGCCACCGGCAGCACCAGAAGTTGGCGGCGCCGGCGAATCTGGGCCAGGATTCATGTCAGCCCGGCAGGACATCTCCCGGAGCCAACATGTAAATGAACCCGCCGCAGCCCAAACGTTAGGAACCAATAATCCCGAGCGGATCAGAAAGGCAGCGCACGTGCGGAAAATCACTGGCACCGCAAGCGTTTAGTTTTTGTTAATGGACAGCGTACCACAACCAAAAACCCGTAACAAAGTTATGTTACGGTTGTAAAAACAAAAATGGCACGCCGTTTTCTCGACCCAGTTTCTGCGAGATTCATAATGAAGGAGACACAAACATGGCGTCTGGTTTTGCATAAATCAGGGCCCAGACTGGCGGAAAAGACAAACGCTCGGCACAGAGCGCACCTGCGCCTTCCTACAGTGGTCAATACGGCTGCCTCCCAACACTGTCTCCACCGGCTGCGCTGTCGGATTCAGTCCCTCGCTGCTCGGCAAAGGCTACAGTACAGCAGCAGAACCACCCGGCTCTACCCCACCGAGCGACGTTCGCCCAGGCACGTACTTAGCGTGATGCCCGCTCTCAACTGGAAATAATTCCGTGTCTGGCCCCCGGACGACCAGGGGGCGCCGTTTTGTCACCACCAGCCACTGGTTCGTCGCCTGGTTCGGTTCACACGCATTGTGCTTTCAACTGCATCGCTACCGTCACGTCGACGGCGGTCCTGCTATCGACCAAACTCTCCACCGGGGTGAGGCAGCGGCAATCCCAGTCCGCACTCCCCTGCGCAACCTGTCGCCAGTGGTCATCGAGCGCCTCCTGAGGGGCCGGGTGGCCATAGGAGCGGAACAGTGCGCCTAGTCAACTCCCAACGGCTATGGCCAGCACCGACCCCAACGATGTAGCCAGTTACGGAATGAACCTCACAATGTAGTCTCTAACGTCGTGACCCCGACAATGTTGCCTGTGACAGAATTAACCCGGCAATATAACCTATAACGTCATAAGCCCGACGATATAACCTGAACCATTAAGGGCCCAACAATGTAGTCTCCAACGTCATGACCTCGACGATGTAGCCTGAAACGTTATGAACCCAGAAATGTGGCCTGTAACGTCGCGAGCCTGACAATGTAGCATGTAACGGATAAATCCAACAATGTAGCCAGTAACGGATAAATCCAACACTGTAGCCTGTAACGGATAACTCCAACAATGTAGCCAGTAACGGATAAATCCAACACTGTACCCTGTAACGGATAAATCCAACAATGTAGCCTGTAACGGATAAATTCAACAATGTAGCATGTAACGGATAAATCCAACAATGTAGCCAGTAACGGAATGAACCCGGCAATGTGACCCGTAACATCATGAGCCCGACAATGTAGCCTGTAACGGATGAACACTCCCAATGTAGTCTGTAACGGATAAACCGGACAACGCAGCTTGAAACGTCATGAACCCGACAATGAAGCCTGAGGCTTCGTGACCCCGACGATGTAGTATGCGATTCGTGAGCCCGACAATGTAGTCTGTGATGTCGTGACGCAGAAAATGTAGTCTATGATGTCGTAAGCCCGACAATGTAGTCTATGATGTCGTGACGCCGACAATGTAGTCTGTGATGTCGTAAGCCCGACAATGTAGTCTATGATGTCGTGACCCTGACGATGTAGTATGTGATTCGTGAGCCCGACAATGTAGTCTGTGATGTCGTGAGCCCGACTATGTAGTCTGTGATGTCGTGACGCCGACAATGTAGTCGGTGATGTCGTGACGCCGACAATGTAGTCTGTGATGTCGTGACGCCGACAATTTAGTCTGTGATGTCGTGACGCCGACAATGTAGTCTGTGATGTCGTGACGCCGACAATGTAGTCTGTGATGTCGTGACGCCGACAATTTAGTCTGTGATGTCGTGACGCCGACAAAGTAGTCTGTGATGTCGTAAGCCCGACAATGTAGTCTGTAGTGGAATTGACCCGACAATGTGGCCTGAAAGGAGTCTTGAACAAGAATCCGCGACACCAAGTCACCGGAGTCGGAAGAGGATTAAAGAGTAAAGCTGATTTATTTGGCGTAAAAACTGGGAGGGGGCGGGGGGCAGGGGGCTACGACCGCTTGCTTACATTCCACACCACCAACACCGTGTCATTGCGTGGAATAATTGACCTAGAAATACAACTTAACCTTTACCCAACACTCTGGGCAGTCCCACGCCTATGCATGATACATATTTTCTTTCTTATCTGAAGAGGACGTACCTTTTTCTGGCTGGAAACCTCTGACAGGAGATGTGTGACACGTCAGCTGCTCTGACACCCCTCTTCATATAATTAATGCGGAACAATTAATTTATCTGACCGATACAACACTATACCGCAATGGCGATTGATTTATCCGGACATGGGATTTCTGAGCGACAGGCCTAAAGCCAGAGTCCGCCGTCTGCCGGGGACGCCTCCCCCGGCGGTCCCAGCCGCCACCGTCTCAGCGACCTGCCGCGGCGCGCTTAAAAAGCGGCGCGGCCAAACGGGCGGTGCAGCCGGCGACGATACCCAGACGGCCGCAACGCCACAGCGCCGCCGGCGACGCTTCGCAGAAGGCTTACGGCCTGTTTATTGACGCGCACAGACCGCATGTGACCTGGTCGTGGCGCGGATAAACACCGAGGCCAACTGGCGGTGTCAGCGGTACGGTCCTGCTGCCGCAGTCGCCAGCCGGGCCCGAGCGGTCACGGTCCGGCTCAGTACCTCACCCCAGACTGCCTGAAACGTACCAGCACTAGCCCTAAACCACCCGCTGCGTGGCGCCAGCAATCACCACACAGTCTGCCGCTGTTTGCCACTGGATACATGTTGTTGGGCAGCTTCGATTTATCCATTACAAACGGTGGTTGTGCAGAAATACGCAGAGCTTTCTTTGCCGGTTGGACAGAGAAAGCTCTGCTCCAAAGAAAGCTCTGGGACAAAGAAAGGTGGCTGGGACATTCCTCGACGAACCAACACACTGAGTGGTCAAATTTATATACTCGTGTAAGGGGTTTCGACGGAAACTTGTATCTGGGTTTATGGCAGCCCTGAACGCGCCTATGATAATTTCAGTCCTCTCTGACCACCCGTTTCGAATGCAGTCACCCAGATTTATACAGTAAGTGTGTAGTACTATTTGTAAAATGTTTTTTTAATATGTGCAGAATATATAAAAGTATTCATCATTCTTCAGAGAAAGGCCTAAAATAGTTTTACGAACACCAAAAGTGTGTTTTTCCTATAACACGCAGCTATAGCGAAAACAATTTCAACGCTTTTTCTAGTTTTCTTTTTATATCGCAAAAAAGAAAAACAAGTTTATTTGAAAGAGACTTCTTTGAGCTTGTGTATTCATTCATGAAATATCACCAATTTCATTACAGGTGAGGGATGAACAAGTTTAAAACGAAAGAAGTCGGTAAAAAGCGTCCGCGCTGCGTCCTCAAGCCCATTGGTTCAGCAGTGAAGCTGCGCGAGCGCAGGTATCGCTGGTTCAGTGGGGAGGGAAACTTTAACGGCGCATACTTTTAACGCGGAAATTTCAACAAAATTTTTGTCAACGATTAAAAACGGAAATTTTAACGACACCTTACATTTCAAACAGCATTGTATGGTTTTAACGGATGAATTTGGTAGCTGAAATAATACCCTTTCACACGATCATATATTCAGTCACGTTGAAAACCAACGAAAAAATCTTACAATCATTTTCGGAATACAAAACATAGATTTTAGAATCCCTTGCCTTTTTAACTAAGACCAAAGTTTAGATGTTCCATTGTCAACCTATCGCTTTCATAGCATAAAATGCAATGAACATGTCCAATGAACATTTTCCATTCATATGGGTGTTGAGGAATTTCAGGGGCTATAATTGCATAACCACTTATCGTAGAGGACTGACAATGTCACAGGCGCGTTCAGGGATGCCAGTAATCCTGGAGACAAAGCAAGTTGACATGAGGATGCAGCAGCGTTGTTGAAATGTTATTGAATGCCCGAGCTTATTGTGATCTTTAGTGAATTTATTACTTTTATTCATCGCAAATAGGCAGCAAGTATGTATGCTTTAAGTACAACTTACGTCATCCACTTGCACACCTATTTACAGACAACACAAAATGAGGTTTAAACGAGAACCTTAACACACCTGTTCGTGCCAGCCGCCGATAAAAAGGAACAACAGTGGCGTAGCAAATCAGCAACAAGTGACCTGTAAACTGGCGTTAAAAAATATATGTAAATTTATGAAAATAGAATGATAGAGTAATCAGGATCTAAGTATACAAAGTATGGGCTCACAATTTCCTCTTATACCAAAATTATTCTCAAACCCTATCATTGATTTCTTAAGCATCCAAAATGGTCTGAAAGACGAAGTCTTGGTGAGGTTGCCGACAAAGAGTTACGTTAACGTAGTTAACCCCTGTTCTAAGCCTGAAGGGGCTGCGGTCCGTCTCCATGGCATCGACCCCGCGGCGTGCCGACATAAAAAGCGCGTGGGAACGCTCTCACAAAACCATGGGACATCTGCAATCAACGTGTAGCGCCGGATCAACTTTTCATTGGTGTGGGAGATTGCCGCGAAATAATATGATGCTGAGCGCACACAAAGAAAATGGATTGTCAGTGTTGTTTACGTGACCCACGATTGAAATTAAGATGTTGGAAATACTGGATATAGTCATAGAGATTCTTTCCACCTACACCAAGGAAATTACATTTCTGTGTGGACACCCCAATTGTTTTGTTTTTGCGTAGAGGGCAGCGTGGTAATACAGCTGAAACGTTAGTATTATGAGTGTATAACACTGGAAAATATATTCTATAGGTAAATGTCAGACACAAAACTGCCATGCACATTATCGCTCGTTACGACGAAGCTGGTCACGAAGCTGCGAGGGACGTAGTGCCACGAGGCCGCGAGGGATAGTGCCACGAGACTGCGAGAGATGTAGTGCCACGAGGCTGCGAGAGATGTAGTGCCACGAAGCTGTGAGGAATGTAGTGCCGTGTTGAAAAGTGAAGTACTTTTGGTATAATAAAAGAAAAATAATTTTCTCTCCAATACAGATGATGGGTGAAAATGTTGACCAGCCTGTCTTGAGGGCAGGCGTGGTTTCAGCTCCTTCTCCCTGGATGCATCAGGAACTATCACGGATATACCAGAGCTATCCCCGGTTGGATTGAATATCCAGTAAAGGTAACTGCGAGAATTGCTATCAAAACAATGGTTATCACTTCAGGTTCCAAGGGGATGTTATTCACAAAAGGCCATTGACATCAAAACAGAATAAAAACTACGGAGGGATGAAGGCCAGGCGGCAGACACACACAGGCTGACGCCGAGGCTTCCCAGCAGAACTGTTTACAAATCTGATGAAACGGCACATGGCGCCAGGGAGCAGCGTGTCAGACAGGTCGCACCACCACCCCCAGGGGGCGTATTTGTGGGGTAGGCGAAACCTTTCCGCCATGGAAGAAGACAAGACAGCCGCTTCCGGGCTAGGCTTCGAAAGTTTTCAACGACTTGCAATCTTAATGGTTTACGAGCGAATCCCGTGCCATTTTTGTTCAATTGTTTCTCACTCAAAAGAAAACGTGTTGAATTTAATGCACAATGATACTAACGATAGGTACAGCATTAGTGTAAGTACAGTATGTACAGTAAGTAGTGTAATTTGGGGGGCGATAGTGTCCGTTTCATCTGTTTTAACAATATAGCATCAAAATAAGCTCTTTTGACCGTGTGGTAAAAACACCTATCCAAAAAGGAATCAGGCCAACTGTATTCTCTTCCGTCTCGATTTGGCTTAAAATATGGTTAAAAGGTATTGTGACAGCATACAGTGAATTGCGAGTACCATTATTCACTGTATGGTCGCACTTACAGCACCAACGATATATGGTAAGGCTGCCAAGGCTCCCATTCCCTTGGGTCCTCCAATGGATATTCTGTCAGCCTAAGTTCTATTTTCTATTGCGTTTTTCCTTGTCATATTTTCGTCCTCTTATTTTCCCCGTCCCACCCGTTTTTCCGATATTTCTCTTGATGAATTGCTCTCTAGAAATTCAACATGATTTGAATGGCACGGCTTTCTGACATGTGAATATTGTCATATTTATTGTGTTCTTGTATAGCCATGTTTGAACTGCTTGTATAATGAATCCCTTTTGGTTTTGACAGAATTTGACACCACTTACTTTTGTTTTTTCGTCAAGAGACGATCAACTCGAATTATTTCTCCATGTCAGGACTCGCAATATCAAACAGATCGGATAAAAAAATATTCAACATCACGACAATGCTTATCTCCCTTCTTGTTTCAGCAGAAGTGTTTGTTTCTATGCTGATACTTTTCAGATATCTGTAGCAGTTTCTTGGGAGTTTTATTTTTCTTGTGTAATGCTGGAATATGTTTTTCCCAAGTTCAAGTGCTTCATAGGCGACCTCACTAACCAAGCCACTTGCTTGTTTACGATTTACATTCCTCATGTGTACCTAATAAACGGGCAAGTTCATGACCACAGATCGGAAGCACAGTTTGAGGGAATCTTTGATACAGTGTCCCGATAATATCAAGTTCCCACTCGTTTCTCAATCTACAGACTTCTTCAATAACAAGCGAATCCTACCCTAGGAAATACAAAGGTATTCGGGAGCATGATTGAAACGAAGGATTGCACTTCAGTGATCAAAAACATGTTCGGGTAAAGTGATCCTAAGTGATTTTGGAAGAATTTCTTAACCGTATTGTGATGAGTGAAACAATGGCACGGGATTTGCCCAGTAAACCACGAAAAATTGAAAAACGGTGATCCTAAGCTACCATCCACCAATTCTTCCCCATGCTTTCTAATTGGGGACTAAGATAAAATCTCGTTCTTCCTCATTCAACATACTGTTTCCTCCTATGTCTTCTCCTTGTCATAACCCCTTCCATTTTTGGATCTCTCTCGCTGGTCCGCTTCCCATGCAGGCCACATGCCGTGGTCTCAGCTCCGGCGCCGAGGGGCATTGACGGGAGTGACGGGGTGGACCACCACGGTTCATGTCCCGCACCCAGTTCGTATGATGCAACAGCTGAACCGACGCTGCCACGCCGGCAGACCAGCAAGCACCACTGGCAAACAACACTGCACAGACCCAAAATGACCCCTGCGTGAGCATGGACAACTCCACAGCTTCGAGAAAACAGCTGGTGCAGCTGATCGTTTGTTCAGCAGAGCTGCGGAAATATTTCACTGTATGACAGTGCGCCAAGCTTAATTGGTTCGCTGCTTTCCGTAATTAAGCTGCATAAAACACCCGTTTTTTCGCAGCTGTGTGAGAATTAGCGCGAGCCCTGGGCAAACGGCTCATGCGAGGGCTATGTGGCCCGGTGCGAAAGTGCGGGAAATTGAGCGGCCTCCTCGAATTGTGCTTGTATGAATAATTGCGCTTAAACTACCAGGAGCAACCTAGATCTGCGAGTTGTGCGAGCTCCGGAATATTGCAGACCCCCACACTTGGTCGCGCGGACCCACGTAAAATGTGGGATGATTTGGTTTCGCCGAGTTTGCCCAGGCCCCCAAATTACACGGGATCTAGAATTGAGCAGACCCACTTCGCGGTTGTGTGGGCCCTACTCAAACTTTTTGAATATCCCCTCAATTGTGTGCGAGGTTAATAGCTCTGAAGTTTTACAGAACCCCAATATTCTGCGGGTCATTAGATGACACGGGCCCCATCTGAAATTGTGCGGGCTTTTGAAGATGTGCAAACCCGCTGCGGCTTGTGCAGGCTCCCAATATGGCACAGGCCCCTCTCAAACTAGCTCGCACTCTCGGAGTTGTATGGGATGTGTGTAACTCCGACGTTAAAGACACCCAAAAACGTTATGAATCCTGAGATGGTAATGGGCCAAGTCCGGAAGTAGGCGCGGTTGCATGGAGTTGTGGAAACCGACTGCGGCGTTAAACTCTCCCACAAGAAGGAAGACCCCATCTACACTTTTACGAGTCCCACAGTTCTGCAGATCTACTCCGCTATTGCACGGGCAGCCATATAAACGTGCGCAGGCCCTCTGTTTTGGACGTGTTGTTTATAACTCTGAAGTTGCACAGGTCTCAAAACTCTGTGGGTCTCGGGAGAGCACGAAGGCCTAAAAAAGTTTTCGGATACATTGAATTGTATAGATGCACTTTGGCCTTTTTGCGGGCTTCCAAGATAGTGCGACGCCCTTACCCATACTTAGGGCATGCATGGGCAGATCCCTGCGCACGTTGGGAAATATGTGGGATGTCTAAGTATGGAGCGGAACAATTCCCCGATTTGCGTGGGTCCTTAGACAGTATACGCACATTAAAAATGTGGGAGCCCTGCAGTCATTGACACATTCAGCCGTTAAGTGTGCCTCCAGAATGGAAGAACTTCATGCGCAGTATTGAGGGCCCCTGAGTTTTGTGGACCCGCTCTGGGATTGTGCGATGCTTCAATAGACAAAGACCAATAAGACAAGGACAGGATCCCCACCCAAACTTTGGCGAGCGCCCCTATCTGTTTGGGATGTTTAACTCTGAAGTTTCACACGCCCCAGAATTGTGGAGATCCTTAAAGGGCAGGGGCCCCATCCAAAGCCTTGCGGGGCCCCTGGGTTTCAGTAGAACCCATCCGGTGGTTTGAGAGTGGTGGAGGATCGACGCAAAGTTTGGTACTGCAGCATATTTTTGCTTATTCCATCCTCAAAAGACGTTGGATACAGGCTGAAATTCATCAAAAAGCCTAGTTGTTACATCACTCACTCCACCGCTTCAACCACAAATTTGTTGTACAAACATATATATTTTTAACAAAAGAAATACACAAACTGTACGGCCGGGCCCCAAAACCTAGGCCGGGGCCCCTCCAGGATGCCGGACACCCGCGGTCAGGGTTCGCCCCACCTTGGACATTTTCGTGCGTTGTGTGTTTGTGGTCAGTGGCGGATCTAGCCGGTCGGTTTGGGAGGGGCAAACCAAAGTCGAAAAGCAAAAAAACGTCGCGCAACGCAAAATTGCGCTAAAATATGACTTCCCGGTACGGGTGTTTGGGGCAAGAACAAAAAAAAACGTCACGGGCTGAAAATATGAGCTCAAGATCCTTTTTCCAATCCAAGGCCCGATATTTTCACTGAGCTTAACTGGTTCCGTTAGAAGTTGAGAGTTAAAGCACCAAAATGTTGCCTATAAACTTAAAATGAGTCGGGAAAAAGGAGGTCGATCGCTTTGGGGGCAAAAACATAGTTTTGCCCCGAGCTTTCCGTTTGGGGGCAATTGCCTTTTTGCCCCCCTGGATCCGCCACTGTTTGTGGTTTTAGGGCGCTTCAGCGTCTTGGCTATATCGCCCTAGGGCATTTTCAGGACCAGGCCCGCCAATGTCGCACAATGGTACAACATCCAAAGAAGAAGGGGGGGGTATAAAGTCCAGAGCCAGTCCGAGCTAGACATGTGCACTGTCGCGAGTGTAAAGTGTCGGTACAGCGTTTTGAAAAAGAAATCACAGACGAGTGATTTCAACCGGAAAAATATTCCACTCAATAGCTAGATGAAAACCATATCTTATCCAAACAAAAAGCGTACGGACCAGGGCGCCAGGAGCAATTCCAGAGGCCTAGTCGAATTCCTCCGAATCTGTTCTGGCACCGACTTCTGAGCTGAGTTCTGAGGCAGCCTACTTTTGAAGAAAAAGGAAAAATCGAAAATTTAATAATTCAGCGCAGTGTTTCCCAACAAAAAACCGGCACTGGGCCAATAAATTTCAACATCTGATAAACTCGCCAACACAAACAAGGCTCTCCGCACCAGACCATCAGGCCCGCCTTTTATCAAACCGAAAACTGAGCATGTCCCAGGAGTTCTGTGTTGCCTTTCCCTCAGTTAGTTAGTGTGTTTTCTTGTCAGTTGGCTCGATAATCTCTCTCCCAGTTGTGATGGTACATCATTTGGGTCAAGCGGGAACCCAGACTTTGCTGAGCAGGGGTCCATACTTCGTTGAGTTGCGGTCCAGACTTCGCTGAGCTGGGGTTCAGACTTCGATGAGCTGGGGCCCAGGCTTCGCTGAGCGCGGGCCAACTTCGCTGAGCTGAGCCAAGCTCTCGCTATATGCTGACAACAACGCCATTGTCCTAGGCTACTGAAGTTCTAGACCACAGCCACAGAGTAAAATAAACATAAGAAACCGAGCAGCCGGTGACTGGGGAGCTTTACCTGTCCCGCTGATCAATGACATCTGCAGGCGCCCAGGTACAGTACCCTCAATCACGCAGCCAGGCTCCACCAGATACTCCAGTCTGACGGGCACAGCCAAGTCAGGCTTGGGATCCAGTTTAGAGCAGTGGGTGGATGTAAAGATCCTACACACTGCTGCTTCCGCCGGTGCCAAAGAAAGCTTGATCGTGCATATGGGTCAATCCAAGTGAGGGTAATTTTTGCTGTGAATACGGTCGAAGGTGCCAGGATGAGGGAAATGCTGTAGCTCAGCGCGACAGTGGGAGAGGAGTGTCCCTCATCCACAGTGAATCTTTCATTTTGCATTCAGCGTGTACAGCAGCAGACACATGGCACCTGCCGGTATTTGGCGGCTGCGGTGTTAGAATCAGTACTGCCAGGTTTATTCCAGCCATCAAAAACCAAACGGTGCAAATTTCCGAAGACAATGCCAAGAGGGCATTGTCTTCAGTATGAAGACCGCGAGGCACGGGACAGACTTTCTGAAGAAAAAATGCTTGCCGACATGTTTTTAATTTTCAACTATTTACAATCCTTCCCAGCATTGCCTTTAACAAAAGTTGATGTCCATCCCGAAAACGTATTTGCTTCAAGCTAGCCTTTTCAACGATGATGGCCATCGAAAACAAAGACTGATGGGGCATGTAACCGCAAAGATGGTGAATTCAGATCTTAACGATGTTGTTGTTTCCCCTCCAGACGCTTCGTAGCGCTGTAGCCCACCTTGAAGCTGCTGTTGTTTCCCTCCAGACGCTTCGTAGCGCTGTAGCCCATCTTTACGCTGGGAACTCCGCCCGTTGTCCATGAGAATCCGCATGTTCGATCCAGCTTTCAAGCACAACGATTTGGCATGAGTGATGGTGATAGCCCAAGCATGCATTTGCAGGGCCCGGGGTTATTTGGCAGGCGAACACTGCAAACAGCATTAATATTGCACAGCCGCAGCGTGCGATTTCGAAGCACGGTCCCAAGCACAGCCTCATTCCAGCTAATGTTCCAGTCATAACGAGGTGTGAACCATTTGACGCAGAGCACCCTTATTTAGCCAGCAATAAAAGCTCCACTATCCGTAACGTTATTTCTCACCATTCGGCATCAAGCTCAGATCCAATCAGACCAAATTATGCATTAAATGTACGAGGCCTCGGAAAAAACTGGTAGTAAAACCTTATCGACTTCAAGGGATAGAGAAATATACCAAGAGGCTTTCCAATACATTTCAAAGAGCACACCAGCAGGCTCCTGGACTCTGGTTATTGTCAACAGTGTCCAGCAGGTTTGAACTGATTCCTGTCAAACTCTGAATCCTGTCCACAGTACCCGGCAGGCTTAAACTGATTCCTGTCCAGTGTTCGGCAGACTCTGAAGTCTGATTCCTGTTCAGTATTCGGCAAATTTGAATGACTCCTGTCAAACTCTGATTCCTGCCCACAGTACCCGGCAGGCGTCTGAACTCTGTTGGCTGCCCACAGTGTCCGGCAGGCGTCTGAACTCTGATTGCTGTCCACAGTGTCCGGCAGGCGTCTGAACTCTGATTGCTGTCCACAGTGTCCGGCAGGCGTCTGAACTCTGATTGCTGTCCACAGTGTCCGGCAGGCGTCTGAACTCTGATTGCTGTCCCCAGTGTCCGGTAGGCGTCTGAACTCTGTTTGCTGTCCACAGTGTCCGGCAGGCGTCTGAACTCTGTTTGCTGTCCACAGTGTCCGGTAGACGTCTGAACTCTGTTTGCTGTCCCCAGTGTCCGGCAGGCGTCTGAACTCTGTTTGCTGTCCACAGTGTCCGGCAGGCGTCTGAACTCTGTTTGCTGTCCGCAGTGTCCGGCAGGCGTCTGAACTCTGTTTGCTGTCCACAGTGTCCGGTAGACGCCTGAACACTGTTTGCTGTCCGCAGTGTCCGGTAGACGTCTGAACTCTGTTTGCTGTCCACAGTGTCCGGCAGACGTCTGAACTCTGTTTGCTGTCCACAGTGTCCGGCAGACGTCTGAACTCTGTTTGCTGTCCACAGTGTCCGGCAGACGTCTGAACTCTGTTTGCTGTCCACAGTGTCCGGCAGGCGTCTGAACTCTGTTTGCTGTCCGCAGTGTCCGGCAGGCGTCTGAACTCTGTTTGCTGTCCACAGTGTCCGGTAGACGTCTGAACTCTGTTTGCTGTCCACAGTGTCCGGCAGACGTCTGAACTCTGTTTGCTGTCCACAGTGTCCGGCAGGCGTCTGAACTCTGTTTGCTGTCCACAGTGTCCGGTAGACGTCTGAACTCTGTTTGCTGTCCCCAGTGTCCGGCAGGCGTCTGAACTCTGTTTGCTGTCCACAGTGTCCGGTAGACGTCTGAACTCTGTTTGCTGTCCACAGTGTCCGGTAGACGTCTGAACTCTGTTTGCTGTCCACAGTGTCCGGTAGACGTCTGAACTCTGTTTGCTGTCCACAGTGTCCGGTAGACGTCTGAACTCTGTTTGCTGTCCACAGTGTCCGGTAGACGTCTGAACTCTGTTTGCTGTCCACAGTGTACGGCAGGTGTCTGAACTCTGATTGCTGTCCGCAGTGTCCGGCAGGCGTCTGAACTCTGTTTGCTGTCCACAGTGTCCGAGACCCCTGGACACTGATCCTTTCCCACAGTCTCCGTGGTGCAGCGCAACTCTGTAACCTACAGGGTCCACTCTATCAGGGTCGTCTTTAACTAGAGGAGTCTCTGAACCAGTAGAGTAGGACCCGCTGTTCTCCGCAGGGCTCTTTATCGCCAGACAGGCCCCCTCCATAGACGGGAAACGAGGGACCTGTTGGCCCTCTCGGTTTAGCACGGACCTCTATACTTGTCAAATCCCTTCGACACCGGCAGAATTTGACTGCAATAAATATTAAAGCTTGTACAGTCCTCCATAACCGGCAGGACCGATATGGCCAGGAGGGGTCACTGTGGTCCCCATGGCTCTGTTTGACTACAGTCAGCAGGCAGCCAGCAGCCAGAAGGACCCTGTTTGGCCAGCTGGATCCTCTCTTTGAGGGTCAAGGCCACTAGGGCTAGCATGGCCCTTTATTGCTAGTAGGGCCTATAATTGTGACAATCGGAATAAGCATTTGTAACTATGGAGTAATTTGAAAAGCGCAGGACCAAAAATTGACCGTGGGGACCGCTATCCGTAGTACGGCCGTCTCTGGTCAGTTGACTCCATTTGGAACGTAGACAACAAACTGAAATATCCATAAACGGTGCCACTTGTGTGACCATGAGTGACCATGTGAAATTTCTTCCCAAACAGTAGTAACGGAGGTCATGGAGTCCCTCTGCGGAGGACCACGAAGACCTTCGTATTTTAACCATTTGTGTTAAGCTGAGATAGATTTG
Organism: Lepas anatifera; assembly: GCA_034440635.1. Classification (NCBI taxonomy): domain Eukaryota; kingdom Metazoa; phylum Arthropoda; class Thecostraca; family Lepadidae; genus Lepas; species Lepas anatifera. The sequence goes on along the minus strand of JAOTON010001749.1, from coordinate 1,032,255 downwards.
ACACCAAAAGCCCCCATTACCTCAAAACTGGAAAATTTGAAACCCGAATACGTTTCGAATGTCGAAGACATTACCACGAAGGAAACATTCTTCAAGATGGAGACGTGAAGCTCGGGACAGATTTTCTGAAGAAAAAACTTGCTAACATTTTATGTGCAAAATTTCAAACTATATCAAATCCTTATCAGCAATATCTTATCAAGCTCATGTCAATCCGACGACGTATCTGCTTGCAGCTAGCATTTCCAAAGACGGTGGGCACCAAAAACAAGGCTGATGGACCATGTAAACCTAACACATCAACTGTTGAAGTCCGGCAACTGTTGAACAAAAAAAAATCGAACAAATACATGGGTGCTCTCCATCTTCACTTTACTGCGGACACAAATGTTCCCGAGGTGTGGAAAAAGGGTGCGACCAATGCATTGGCAAGCAAAAAACCTTTGTTTCTATACATTACAGTCTATTGTTGAAGGTGAGGTCAAATAGTCCTCAGACGTTGATCTCAGACGATCAACACGGGGTAATACGTCGTGAGGGCCGGAACCACTGCACTACGGAGTAGTAGCATCAGAGAAGCCAGATTAGCATAAAAAGTGCGGCCACAGCCGGGCGCGTTCGGTGCAGGTGGTGTTCCTCCAGCAGCGACTGCTGGGTTCGTCACGATGAGCTGTCACGCCGCCGGGGGTGACGCCGTGACGGCGCCCATCTGTGTCAGGTGTGCTGCGCCACCTGCGTTTGGGGAGCCTGAACCACGGCGACGGTCGGCTCTTTCATTATTTCAGGCGAGAAATCGTAAACGATGGCGCGTGCGGCTGAAGAGCAGCGGAAGGCAGACGACACGGATGTTCAGATGCGTGCTGGGCACTGAATCAACCCGTCTGATCTGTTTGTAAGATTTTATTTATCCTGTGGGATTGTCTTACTACAGTAAAAAATCAACGAAGCGATCCAAATGTGGCACCACGCATAACAGTCGAATGTGCAGAAGTCTAATCATCAGATTCAAGCATCCACGTTTAAATACTCGTCGCTACAAAACAATAGGTTAAAAACGGGAAACGAATAAAAAATGTACACGTTGTGCCAAAAAATACGACGACGGATGGATATCCCTTTAGTATTGAATGAGAGATCACATGAACACACGAATAGTTTTCTTATGAAAGGAAGTAATCTCCGGGTTTATCAGCATGGCTGGCAGTGTCTGTCGCGTTTCCTCTGAAGGATATGAGTTCTGACCCTGTGTCGCCCGCACGCAACCCTGGGCAATAGACCAGGTGGCAGCGGGCTGGAACGTCATCACATAGGAACTGCTGTTCAAGGAGGGGAGGTTTATGGACACAGCACGTGCTACGGCAAGGTACCGGTCTGGCAATGCCCAGGGGAGGCTTCCATCACACAGCGGAGTTCTGCTCTTGGGTGGGGTGGAGGAGGAGAATGCTGATTAGTGTCCTCTTAGTGTAGTAGTCACTGAATGAGTTTCGTTTCGGAACGGAGGCAGACATATCGACACGACGACACAATTGGGAGACACCGAGCTGGATCTGGCATCATTACATTTCAAAACAACTTCTTTCTTTCTAATCAAGAGATGCGGAAACAGCTGTAAATGGAGAAATACGTACAATGCGCCTTCGCAACAGATAAATCCACCAAGGGCACGAATCCGCTGTGTCTACAAGAAGAAAGACATCCACTTTCCATCACATCGCGCACTTGTCGATTGCGACACACTGCGCACAGTCCATCTCGACAGACAATCCAACTAAAACCCGTGCCTGGCGGTACTCACCGCTGCTGGTCGGACCGAGCGTCGGCGTCGGCGGCGACTCTGGCTGGGGGAGCGACGCGCACACACCCACCCCGACGACCGCGCACAGCCTACTGCCCGCCGGCGGCAGGCGCTCGGCCGCCGGCGGCACGGCTGCCGGCACCGGCAGCAGCGCCACCACGCACCCCACGCAGCTCTCGCTCTTTATCGGTACTACGCAAAGCCGCTGGAGTTCAACTACTTTATGCTTGCGTGAAACTGGGACTGTCTGTTACGTTAAAAGGGTCAACACAACATAAGCGTCGCCACCGGCAAACCAGTGAGGGGGTACGTACATCTTGAACCTGTTCCTGACGAGAAGCTTTCTGCTCTAGAACTAAAACTCATCGGATTTGGTCTCACTACTGTCTTCCGCAATGGCTGATTAAAAGACTTTCGAGTTATTCTAATTTGGCTGAAGCCATGAAATGTTTGTTCTAAAAGTGCCCCCTCCTATTCCGACGCTTATGACCCCGACAACAAGAATCACGTTCTAAACATAACCAGAAAAAGTATGTGAGCTTATACATAAAGCTATGATCTGTAAGCTGTGACTGGATATCTAGGTACCATTTGTTTAGCGTTTTTATTCAATTCTAAGGCCAGAGATGAGAAACATGAATACTGTTTAACTGCATCATTCCGGTCGGTGGTACTATTGTGGTGGCGTAAGACATATCGGCATGTGGAGGGGGGCAATTGATTATGATATATGAGAATGAATAAACTAAGTGGAGACGAGCGGAAAAAGTATCACTCGGCTGCTCCCGCTTTGAGGTAGGTACGTTCCAAATCCAGCTGAGGAGGTCGTCCAGGTTCGCCATGTCCACAACACGTCGGATATTGGGGAATGAACAATGAGCGTCAATCCATTTCTCTTCCACTCAACGCTCAAAGTTCACTCTCGCACGCCGTGCTCAAGCGCACTTTGGCCCGTTCATGTCCATCAGGTTCACGTCCGATGGAGGCACATGTCGACCCGGTGAAGACTATGTTCGCCCATGGAGACTCCTGTCCGTCTGTTGGACTTGTGTCCGTTCGGTGGAGGCCCATATCCGTTCGGTGGATATTTATGTCAGTCCGGTTAAGACTCATGTCCGTCTGGTTAAAACCTATGTCCATCCGGTGGAGACGTATGACCGTCCGGCGGAAGTTTATGTCCGTCAGACGGAAGCTTATGTCCGTCCGGTGGACGCTCATGTCCGTCAGACGGAAGGTTATGTCCGTCCGGTGGAGACTTATGTCCGTCTGGTGGACTTTCTCGGCACCTGTTAGATTCAAAGGGTATTGCACCTAGAGGCACAGCAACTATTTGCTTGTGTAAAGCTACCATCAAAACACATGCGTTGTAGGCTGAATCGTGGCCAAGCAGGCAGCACCTAGCTAGCAGTGGGACAAAAACTGCGTGGCCTAGTATGTACACTTCCAGTATCAAACACTTACAGCTCATTTAGAGCGAGCCTCATCGCGTACATCATCTCATTATAGTCTTCAAGTGTGCACCTATCAATCTCGTCCAGTGCTTCGTAGACGGTTCTAGTTCTGTTCTATTAAGAGTTTGGTATTCATATATACTAGACATTTATTTTGGTTCTTTTACTTGGCGCTATGTATTACTTTATGAGATACTGACATGGGTAGCGCATGTTTATCTTAATGTGACCTTAGAATGTTGTATGGCCTTGCCTCTAGATAAGCTTTGTCCCATTGGGAACCCAATTCATCAAAAAATTTAATCAAATAAAATTGCACAAGATGTACATAATAATAGTTATTGAATTCAGTGTCGTACATGGCTGGTGTTTTCCTGCATTGGACAAAACGAGAGCTATTCAATGAGTCTGTGTGTATATTATTGGTCAGCGGCACAGCCATATAAACATTTCTCACTCGGCCTTTCGGTCGGCCCCACGTATAGGACGACCCTAGACTACTTTAGTCACTTCCAAAGCAGCCGCAGTCGCATTTCTCCTCCATCCGTCGTCACGTGCCCTCCCGAGTTCACGACACTCAACTGCAGACAACTATGTGATGCCGGTACGAGCCACGTTTGAGAGTGGGTGAGTGTGAGATACACCGTGACGTCACGGACCGGTGGACCGTGACGTCACGGAGCGTTGGACCGTGACGTCACGGCGTGTCGGACCGCGCTGACCAGTTGGCGCAGAATTGTCGCATCTCCTCGTACTGTATCCGGTCCTGCAAGCCACCCTTAACGTTACGTATCGATGTCATGGCACTATTAACGGTTGATGTCGCTTTGTGTAAAATATACCGGTGATTTCCCGATATGTTCTATATATGGTGATGGAGCCCAAACCGCATTGTAAAGGAGATTATATTTCCTTTAAGCCCAAATAACTAACATGATTCGACGGTAACAGACTTTCCAAAACCAAATGACATGCGAATTCATATACATTGGGATCCACGAAAATATGAAGCAGCCAAAAATGAGCCTATCTGATAGTATAATCCATGTTCAAAGATTATTGGTCATTTCCTACGCAAGCTTCGTGTGCAGAGGTCTAAGTGGAGAGCAAGATACTCCACATTTCCCAACTGCAGCAGAAATGGGGCACATCAGATTCGAACTCATGTTGCTCCCAATCAGAATTAATAATATTCCCCACCCTGTTACCCCTCTACCCTCACAACACACCCACCAATCCCAGACAAATATAAACATTGCAATCCGTATCTACGGTGTCAAAAAATGAGAAGGCCACCCATCATAACCGGATAAACGATCAGATATCAGTCCGTCAGCGCATGTTACACAGCAGAGAAGCCGGGCGGCTGTACCCGCAGCCCAGACACTGACCTTTGGCCGGACAGAGGGGCGGACGTGGCGGAAGGCGGCGTCAAAGTGCCGCCGGTGCACCTGCAGCAGGCGCTCGCGGGCCGTCTCCTTGGCCGCCTGGCGGACCAGGTTGCTGAGGTCGGCGCCGGTCATTCCCTCACAGCGCGGGTCAGCCGCCACTGTAGCCAGGTCAGCGTCCGGCGCCAGTCGCGGCCGGCTGCCCTCCTGACGGGACACGGGACGGGTCACACAGCCTGACGGCGTACGGGACGGGTCACACAGCCTGACGGGACACGGGACGGGTCACACAGCCTGACGGGACACGGGACGGGTCACACCGCCTGACGGAACACGGGACGGGTCACACAGCCTGACGGGAACACGGGACGGGTCACACCGCCTGACGGGACACGGGACGGGTCACACCGCCTGACGGGACACGGGACGGGTCACACCGCCTGACGGGACACAGGGACGGGTCACACCGCCTGATGGGACACGGGACGGGTCACACCGCCTGACGGGACACGGGACGGGTCACACCGCCTGACGGGACACGGGACGGGTCACACCGCCTGACGGGACACGGACTCACACCCTACGGGAAAGGGAGGTCACACCACCTGATGGACAGGTCCACACCGCCTACGGGACGGGCCACACCACCTACGGGATGACGGGACAAGTCACACCACCTGATGGGACAGGTCACACCGCCTGATGGGATAGAGGGGCAGGTCAGACCGCCTGACGAGAGAGATCACACCGTCTGACCGCCTGACGCGACAGGTCACACCGCCTGACGGGGCGGGCCACATCGCCTAACGGGACAGGCCGAAGAAACACGACTCCTCGCCTGAAGGCATCCGTTATTTGAAGAGGTCAGGCAGTCCACGCAGAGCTGTTCCCTGAGTTTTTTTTACGCAGCAAATGACTTAGGAACACCGCTTCAGTTAACATCTGTACTAAAATTCAGGTCAACTAACTTTGTTCTTCATTGTGGTAAAGCTTCATGCATCGATATCAGATCTATTTTCCACAAAACCTTTGTTTGGCACCTGTTAACCTTTGTTTGGCACCTGCTTTGTTACCACAGGTAATTAAAGCATACTCTAACAGTTCCCGATATAATGAACTAAAAAGAAACAATGCGGCGCCTTTCCTTGAACCAGCAATGTGCAGAAAATCTAACCATTTTCAGCAACTAGCTTTACTCGTATCATAGCATCTGTAATTTGGGGGAAGATGCAATAGCATTAACAAACACGTCAATGCAGGTAGCTCGACCACCCTGCTCTCTCCAGCAAAGGCGTAATTTGCTAAGGAATGAAGCGGAGGCGGCGTGACCTTTCCTTGTGGAATATCTTTGGTCAAATACCAACGCAACATAGTTCAATTACCTTGCAAAACACGGCCACTTTTCAACAGCGTTAGACACTCTGCCCAACCTCAGCTCGTGAAACTACATAACGAACATGAGCTTCCACAGGCAAATTTTCAGAGGCTGTAACTGCTCGACCGGAGGTCACGCTTATCTGTCGCTGACCTTCCATAGAGTGGAGAAGGTCGCCCGCCCCCTCCCCTCCGCGCACTGTCCACAACCCGTAAACACTTAGCATTTGCACGCTGGCCAAAATGCCGTTTTGTTCCGACTGAAGCTTGACCGGTCCCATTTACCGACTGGAAGCGAGGATTTGTGCAGTCTTTAAATTTCGATTTTCGAGCAAAACAACACCCTCAAGTTAAACAACTGAAAGAATCGCATTATCCAGCGAAGGCTCTGTCGACAAAAATTATTTTGCATGCATCAAAACCTAGAAGTACATGCCCACCTTCTTGCGAATATACCCAAACATTACACAAATCTTCAAATTGAAAAAAACATAGGCACCAACCAGGCCATCACAACTTACGTACTTGGCAGCTACACATGGAGATGTACCAAAAACAAGACAAAACTGGGGTAGCCGGTCGAAATTGTTTCACACATTAGCTGAAGCAGTTTCGTATTAGGCATGCAGCCTTGCAATTGCGTCCTGCTGTGATATCACAGCACATCCGTGGGCGACCCTCTACAACTGACAGCGCCACCGCCACCTTCCATGCGACAACCCCGCGTACCTTGGTGACGGCCCGCAAGATGTCAGCGCGGTCGGCAGCCTGCGGCAGGCCCACGTACAGCAGCTTGTCGATACGGCCGGGCCGCAGGATGGCCGGGTCGACGATCTCCGGTCGGTTGGTGGCGGCCATCAGGTAGACGCCCAGCCGCGTCTCCATGCCGTCCATCTCCGTCAGCAGCTGGTTCACCACCCGCGAGCCTGAGCCCGCCTGACGGACACACGGGTTCAGTCAGAAGTCCACCTGATGGAACAGGCCAGGTACAGTCAGAGGTCCACCTGGTGGAAACAGACCAAGCATAGTCACAAGTCCGCCTGACGAAAACAGGTCAGGTACAGCCACAAGTCCGCCTGATAGAAACAGGTCAGGTACAGTCACAAGTCCGCCTGATGGAAACAGACCAAGCATAGTCAGAAGTCCACCTGATGGAAACAGGCCAAGCATAGTCACAAGTCCGCCTGATGGAAACAGGCCAGGTACAGTCAGAAGTCCGCCTGATGGAAACAGGCCAAGGTACAGTCAGAAGTCCACCTGATGGAAATAGGCCAAGCATAGTCAGAAGTCCGCCTGATGGAAAACAGGCCAGGTACAGTCACAAGTCCGCCTGATAGAGACAGGTCAGGTACAGTTACAAGTCCGCCTGATGGAAACAGACCAAGCTTAGTTACAAGTCCACCTGATGAAAACAGGCCAGGTACCGTCACAAGTCCGTCTGATGGAAAGTTTTTTTCCGGTATGCGCCACATTACTGATGCATCAATTCAAGCGTCATAAATGAGTCAGACTCCCTTTCAATCCAGCGTGCACCATTCTTTATTCTAGCGTCCAAACATCTGATCTGAAAAGTCTAAACAGAAGATCTGAGCATGCCACACCCAGCCCACCTCTGCCGAGGCCGTCCGTTTCTGGCAGATGGAGTCGATCTCGTCGAAGAAGATGACACACGGGGCCGAGTTCTTGGCGCGTGCAAACACGGTGCGGACGGCTCGCTCGCTCTCGCCCACGTACTGTTCGACAGAGGTCAGGTCGGACGCGAGGTCGCTGATCCAGTCAGCCCGGCCAGCGAGGTGTTCCAGAGATCACGCCCAGCGTTAGTGCCATTCAGTGTCAGACAACTGAACACACGCGAGCGAGCGGGGATTACTCACCACCGGCTATCACTAACGCACAAAACGGGTACAAATTTAGGCATGCTACCACACCTAGCGATGAGAATATACAATGGCGGATCTAGGGAGGGGGAGGTGATCTGAGACGGTCGTGGGAGGGGAACAAAACGGCAGATATCATGAAAACCAAGTGTTAGGGGACAAAGGGGAGTTTAAGCGGGCAGAACAAGTATTTGTTTCTCCTCCCTACATCTCCCCGTGAACATACAAACCCTCCGTCACAACAAAGAACAAATGCCGTAGTCCATCGCTAGTAAAACCAGCCCCTCTTATTATCAGATTACAAATCCAATCCGTTGACACAGGCAGCAATAATTCCACCGTTATTTCACCTGACCAGCCTCTTCTACGCCTATGTTCCCTGCCACGCCCCCGCCCCGGCCTCACCATGTTGAAGAGCTCGGGGCCTTTGACACTGATGAAGTTGATTCCTGCCTCGTTTGCCACCGCCTTGGCCAGCAGCGTCTTCCCACAGCCAGGTGGACCACACAGCAGAATGCCCGACGGTGAGGTCAGCCCCAGCAGCTCGTAGTACTCGGGGTCACGCACCGGGTCCTACCGGGCACGCACAGGTCACGCACCGGGTCCTACCGGGCATATCCAGGTCACGCACCGGGTCCTACCGGGCATATCCAGGTCACGCACCGGGTCCTACCGGGCATATCCAGGTCACGCACCGGGTCCTACCGGGCACGCACAGGTCACGCAACGGGGCCTGGGAAAACACAGGTCACGCGCCGGGTCCTACCGGGCACACACAGGTCACGCACCGGGTCCTACCGGGCACACACAGGTCACGCACCGGGTCCTACCGGGCACGCACAGGTCACGCACCGGGTCCTACCGGGCATATCCAGGTCACGCACCGGGTCCTACCGGGCATGTCCAGGTCACGCACCGGGTCCTACCGGGCATATCCAGGTCACGCACCGGGTCCTACCGGGACGCACAGGTCACGCAACGGGGCCTGGGAAAACACAGGTCACGCACCGGGTCCTACCGGGCACACACAGGTCACGCACCGGGTCCTACCGGGCACGCACAGGTCACGCACCGGGTCCTACCGGGCACGCACAGGTCACGCACCGGGTCCTACCGGGCACGCACAGGTCACACACCGGGTACTTAAGTACACAGAAGTCACGCACCGGGTACACAAGTACACAAAGTCACGCACCGGGTCCTATCGGGCACGCACAGGTCACAAACCGGGTCCTACCGGGCACATACAGATCACGCACCGGGTCATTTCAAGAACAAAATGTCACGCACTAGGTTCCACATGGGTCACCACCGCACTCAACAACTTCGGAAATTTGATTCAAGCCACAAACGTGGAAATGACTATCCAGGTTGGCGCGCCCTAACGCCCAAATAATCAATCAGGACTAAGTACTACAAAGCCGCTTCAAGCGAAAGCGACTAATATTGCACCATGCAGATAATCCGACAGCATACTGGAGATAGAAACTTTGAATACCAAAGGGCGATGTCTCCTCCACACGTCTCTTTAACTACCGAAAACGATACCTCTCTACACGTTCGACCGCCACGATACCTCTGTTTCTATCGCCAGGGCAGCACTTGGACTAACGTACCAGGATTTCGGCGTTGAGCTCGTCCCTGACGTCAGAGAGAGCGCCGACGTCAGCCCAGGTGACGTTGGGCACGGTGATGAAGCCCTCCCGCAGTGCCGACGGTTGTACCTGCCGCGCCGGAGCCCCACGTCACCTCAGCGCATCCCGGACCACCAGCCTGAGTCCCACGTCACCTCAGCGCATCCCAGACCACCAGCTGGAGCCCCACGTCACCTCAGCGCATCCCGGACAACCAGCCGGAGCCCCACGTCACCTCAGCGAATCCCAGACCACCAGCCGGAGCCCCACGTCACCTCAGCGCATCCCGGACCACCAGCCGGAGCCCCACGTCACCTCAGCGCATCCCAGACCACCAGCCGGAGCCCCACGTCACCTCAGCGCATCCCAGACCACCAGCCGGAGCCCCACGTCACCTCAGCGCATCCCGACCACCAGCCGGAGCCCCACGTCACCTCAGCGCATCCCGGACCACCAGCCGGAGCCCCACGTCACCTCAGCGCATCCAAGACCACCAGCCGGAGTCCCACGTCACCTCAGCGCATCCCAGACCACCAGCCGGAGCCCCACGTCACCTCAGCGCATCCCAGACCACCAGCCGGAGCCCCACGTCACCTCAGCGCATCCCAGACCACCAGCCGGAGTCCCACGTCACCTCAGCGCATCCCAGACCACCAGCCGGAGTCCCACGTCACCTCAGCGCATCCCAGACCACCAGCCGGAGCCCCACGTCACCTCAGCGCATCCCAGACCACCAGCCGGAGTCCCACGTCACCTCAGCGCATCCCAGACCACCAGCCGGAACCCCACGTCACCTCAGCGCATCCCAGACCACCAGCCGGAGTCCCACGTCACCTCAGCGCATCCCAGACCACCAGCCGGAACCCCACGTCACCTCAGCGCATCCCAGACCACCAGCCGGAGTCCCACGTCACCTCAGCGCATCCCAGACCACCAGCCGGAACCCCACGTCACCTCAGCGCATCCCGGACCACCAGCCGGAGCCCAGTCACCTCAGCAAACCCAGACCACCAGCCGGAGCCCCACGTCACCTCAGCGCATCCCGGACCACCAGCCGGAGCCCCACGTCACCTCAGCGCATCCCAGACCACCAGCCGGAGCCCCACGTCACCTCAGCGCATCCCAGACCACCAGCCGGAGCCCCACGTCACCTCAGCGCATCCCGGACCACCAGCCGGAGCCCCACGTCACCTCAGCGCATCCCGGACCACCAGCCGGAGCCCCACGTCACCTCAGCGCATCCCAGACCACCAGCCGGAGCCCCACGTCACCTCAGCGCATCCCGGACCACCAGCCGGAGCCCCACGTCACCTCAGCGCATCCCAGACCACCAGCCGGAGTCCCACGTCACCTCAGCGCATCCCAGACCACCAGCCGGAGCCCCACGTCACCTCAGCGCATCCCGGACCACCAGCCGGAGCCCCACGTCACCTCAGCGCATCCCAGACCACCAGCCGGAGCCCCACGTCACCTCAGCGCATCCCGGACCACCAGCCGGAACCCACGTCACCTCAGCGCATCCCGACCACCAGCCGGAACCCCACGTCACCTCAGCGCACCCCAGACCACCAGCCGGAGCCCACGTCACCTCAGCGCATCCCAGACCACCAGCCGGAGCCCCACGTCACCTCAGCGCATCCCAGACCACCAGCTGGAGCCCCAGTCACCTCAGCGCATCCCAGACCACCAGCCGGAGCCCACGTCACCTCAGCGCATCCCAGACCACAGCTGGAGCCCCACGTCACCTCAGCGCATCCCAGACCACCAGCCGGAGCCCCACGTCACCTCAGCGCATCCCAGACCACCAGCTGGAGCCCACGTCACCTCAGCGCATCCCAGACCACCAGCCGGAGCCCACGTCACCTCAGCGCATCCCAGACCACCAGCCGGAGCCCCACGTCACCTCAGCGCATCCAAGACCACCAGCCGGAGCCCCACGTCACCTCAGCGCATCCCAGACCACCAGCCGGAGCCCACGTCACCTAGCGCATCCCGGACCACCAGCCGGAGCCCCACGTCACCTCAGCAAACCCCAGACCACCGGCCGGAGCCCCACGTTTCCTCAGCAAACCCCACACCAGTAGCCGGACACCCGGCGCCGGGGAGAGAATCAGTGTTACAACCGCCTCAGCGGAGACGACGTTCATGCAAACCGGGCAGAGACAGTCGTCGTGGTCACTCACAAACTACTTGTATCCCTCCCCGGTGATAAAGGAGCATGTGAGAAAAAAAGGATAATTTCATATCAATTACTATTTTGAACACACAAGTTGGAAAAAGTTTGCTTTACGACAGAACTGAACATTAGTGCAATCCTCTGGCGTCACCCGAGTTGGTTTGAGATCACGGCAGTGACCTCATTCCAAAACTGTTTAAAGCAACATAAATTCCCTGCTTACTCCTTTTGCTGTGTTGTTTCATACCAACCTATTGTCAAGCGCGTTTTAATTTCATTCAACAGACATTCTCTCCCGCCGTTGACGAAATGGTTATAAAGTTTTCTGAACTCATACGATGGATATGAGGAGATTCATAATGGGTATGGAAGTTTTCCCATAAAAAACACGGTGATATGAGCTCATTCTTCTACGATATTTTGGACACAACCTTTCCCAGCTGTAAATTCGTTCACCTATTGCACGTGCACTGCGGCCAAAATTGCAGTGACCAGATAACCTGGCATGGGTGAGCATCGAGCGCCAGCAGGGAGGGTGTTCTACGTTCCCAGATACGGCGAACCACTCTCTCCCTCGGTAACACTATTGTCTAACCTTTTTGAGCGCGACCGTGAAATCCTCCACCTTCAGCTCCACTAACTCCACGTTCTTGTCCCGAATCTTGTCCCGGAACGTCTCCAGGTGCGACTTTAACATGGTCCGCAGCGCCTGCAGTTTGGGGTTTCTCTCCACCGTGGGTGCGCTGGGCACGGCTGCAGCGACTTCCTCGGTATCCATGGTGACTGGCGGCTGTGACGGCGGCACCTCCGTTTCCATGGTAACCGGAGCACTGGGCGTGGAGGGGGCCGAATCCATGGTGACGGAGGGGGCGGTGTCGGAGGCTGAGACTGGTACTCCCGCGGTAGCCTGACTCCGTACCCTGAGGAACAGAGGGAGACGTTATGGCAACAAACCTGCACCAGATGAAGGCAAAAGGTCCAGCAAAACATGATCTTTCATGAAAACTGAGCACGAACTATTGGTTAAAGTAGCAGCAATGATGATACAAAGAAACCGCACTAACAGAGATATGTTCGGACATAACGTAATCATCACTACAGTCCAGGCCACTGCGCGGGGAAGGCTATACAATACTGCAGCCTACAAGCAGTCCCTAAACGAATAGAAGTAACCCCTCAATCGACTATGCCGGTTCCACCGCTTCACCTCTACAGTCATACAGCACCACATAGGCAGCTGCGGTTCCGAGACATCGTTTAAGAGTCACAGGCCGCGACCTCGGGTCAGCTCAGTACCGTTTCTTGGCGGTGCGTGTGACCTCGGCCACCAGGGCGCGCAGGTCAGCTCCGACGAAACCGGGCGTCTGTCGGCTGATCTGGCGCAGGTCTACGGTGGGGTGAAGCCGCGCGTGTCGGCACATCACCTGCCGGCCGTACCGGGAACTAGGCAAGGTGCAAATGGGCGCGGGGTGGGTACCCGCGGTTCGGCGGGTGGGTGCGGGGTGGGTTCCCTTGTCTCTGCGACAGGTGCCGAGTGCGAAGTGGTGGGCGTCACGTTTGTTCCTCAGGAGTTCCGTCACCGAGAGCGATACACTCAGCAAAAAGCACGATATTTGCGAAAGTTGATAACCCAACGCAAGGAAAAAACTGTCAAGGAAGATGATGGGCAGAACATACCGGAGACAGTAGAAAGTTCACTCCAACGAAGGACATTGCAATAGACACCCGGCCGATTTCGAGGAAAATGTTCGACAGAATCTTGCAACTACTCCCGCTGCCCAGCCCCAATCCTTAACGTCTCGGTCACGCGGACATTTCCCAGCAGCCGCCCTAGTCTGGTTCTACCGCAGTGTCCTACCTACTGTACGCCACGCCGACTAAGTGCCTTACCTGCAGTATGCCGCGCCGACCGGCAGTGACGCAGTGCCATACCTGCAGTATGCCGCGCCGACGCAGCGCCGTACCTGCAGTATGCCGCGCTGACGCAGCGCCGTACCTGCAGTATGCCGCGCCGACCGGCAGTGACGCAGTGCCGTACCTGCAGTATGCCGCGCCGACGCAGCGCCGTACCTGCAGTATGCCGCGCCGACCGGCGTGACGCAGTGCCGTACCTGCAGTATGCCGCGCCGACGCAGTGCCGTACATGCAATATGCCGCGCCGACCGGCAGTACGCAGTGCCGTACCTACAGTATGCCGCGCCGACGCAGCGCCGTACCTGCAGTATGCCGCGCCGACGCAGCGCCGTACCTGCAGTATGCCGCGCTGACGCAGTGCCGTACCTGCAGTATGCCGCGCCGACCGGCAGTGACGCAGTGCCGTACCTGCAGTATGCCGCGCCACGCAGTGCCGTAATGAATATGCCGCGGACGGCAGTGAGCAGTGCCGTACCTGCAGTATGCCGCGCCGACGAGCGCCGTACATGCAATATGCCGCGCCGACCGGCAGTGACGCAGTGCCGTACCTGCAGTATGCCGCGCCGACGCAGTGCCGTAATGCAATATGCCGCGCCGACCGGCAGTGACGAGTGCCGTACCTGCAGTATGCCACGCCGACGCAGTGCGTACATGCAATATGCCGCGCCGACCGGCAGTGACGCAGTGCCGTACCTGCAGTATGCCACGCCGACGCAGTGCCGTACATGCAATATGCCGCGCCGACCGGCAGTGACGCAGTGCCATACCTGCAATATGCCGCGCCGACCGGCAGTGACGCAGTGCCGTACCTGCAGTATGCCGCGCCGACGCAGCGCCGTACCTGCAGTATGCCGCGCTGACGCAGTGCCGTACCTGCAGTATGCCGCGCCGACCGGCAGTGACGCAGTGCCGTACCTGCAGTATGCCGCGCTGACGCAGTGCCGTACCTGCAGTATGCCTCATTGACGCAGTGCCGTACCTGCAGTATGCCGCGCCGACCGGCAGTGACGCAGTGCCGTACCTGCAGTATGCCTCGCTGACGCAGTGCCGTACCTGCAGTATGCCGCGCCGCCCGGCAGCGTCCGGGATTCCCAGCGCCACCTCCTGGTCGAACCGTCCGGCCCGCCGCAGCGCCGGGTCGATCTGGTCCGGCAGGTTGGTGGCGCCAATCACCAGCACGGAACAGCCCGACTGACTCAGCTCTGAGGGAAGGGAGCACATCTCAGACCATAGCGGACGGAGCAGCTGAACTGACTCAGCTCTGAGGGAGGGGACACATCTCAGACGGTAGCGGACGGAGCAGTCAGACTGGCTCAGCTATGAGGGAAGGGAGCACATCTCAGACCACAGCGCACGGAGCAGCCCGACTGACTCAGCTCTGAGGGAAGGGGGCACATGTCAGACCATAATACACGATCCACAGCCAAACTAAGGGGGCTCTGAGGGAGACGGTACATCTCAGACCATAGCGCACGACCTGCGAGTGGTAGCCTTGAAGAGGCACAGCACGTCGTCCGCCCATAGAACGAGTTACTCGCATCCCCCAATCAAGAGAAGCTCTAGTCAGCGGAACCATTCACACGGTAAGCGACGGCTGGCTCCGCCAGCACGCCAGAGAATCCATCACCACGGCAGCACGGCACGGCAGCCATAAACACGGAGGCAGGCACGCACAGTCAGCGCTTACCATCGAAACAGCTGATCAGCTGCGACACTATCCGCTTCTCCATGTCTTTGTGGGCGTTCTGTCGCTTAGACGTCAGTGCATCGATCTCGTCTGCGACAGAGAAGAATCAGAGGTCAGTGCTGAGTCGTCCATCTGAGGATGGTGTGAGAGAGAGAGAGAAGCGCATCACTACAGAAGACAACATCACTCCGCCAATGTACAAAGCAATACACAGTATGATATATCATGTGTAACGATGGGCTAATTTCCCGTCAGACTATTATTGTGAAACAAAGCAACGACCATTAGTATTATGAAAAAATGATAGCATATACCACCGGGCCAGGGATAGTCACCGACCACATACGGGCATACCAGCTCCGATAAATACGGAGGCGCAAACGTTGCCAGTCCCAAACATAGACATTGTATTCTTCTATAACATCGGCCGAGACCGGCGCGGCGGCGAGAGCAGCATACCGATGAAGAGAACACAGGGAGAGTTGCGTTTCGCTTGGCTGAAGAGGTCTCTGATGCGTTCCTCCGAGTCGCCGGATACGCCTGAGACCAGCTCCGTGGAGGCCACGTGCACGATAGGAAGGTCCAGCTCCTGGGGAGGTGGAGGGTCACTGTACCAGTAGCAGCTAGTGTAGCAGGTCCAGCTCCTGGGGAGGTGGAGGGTCACTGTTTCTGTTTCTGTGGAGGGTCATTTCATTGTGTGTGTACTTATTTCCTTTCGCCTCTTCAATCAACACCAAAGACAAAATTACCCAGACTAAAGTAGTTATTAATAAAGACTTCCTGATCCCCAATATACCCTTACAACAGGATGAGAGCTGGCAACGCCGTATGAACTCAAATCGGTGTGTCGTTAAGCCCAAATGCTTTCTGTACTGAATTCCGTTTCAGCAATAGGAGTTCATACTACTTTTCATCACACACATAAGCACAAAGCCTTCATTTCAATCACCCTAACGAAAAATAAACCCAATATGACACTGAACTCCAGTCAGCCCTTTAACGATAAAGACCACATAATTTGGCTTTTATTTTCTCAGCTTACTCGCAGTTGTCAACATCAAACCAAACAAAACCAGGGAAAAACATTTCATATAACACAGTTCATCTTTAGACAGAAAAAGTTGAGCGCCCCAGTAGTGGCTTTACCCCGGTCTCCACCCCTAACCCAGTCCCGGCTAAGCCTAGTGCTAAGCCTGTCCCAGACTCAGCTCACCCGTGCGCTGCAGCCACCCGTGTCAGCACCATCCCGTTCGGTTCAGCTTACCCTGGCGATAGTCACCCGTGTACCATCCCGTTCGCTTCAGCTTACCCCGGCGACAGAGGAGGCCAGCAGCGACTTGCCGCAGCCGGGCGGGCCATGCAGCAGGACACCGCGGGAGAACACGGCGCGACTGTCGCTGCACAGCGTGGGGTCCAGGAAGTCTTCCAGCAGGTCGCAGATCGCCTACCGGACACCGACGCACCTCCGTCAGAAAGACGGGTTCCCGAGCACAAGTGCTCGCTGGCGTAGTACCTCACTTTTGCCAGGAATAGGAGCCACATGAGGTAGAAAGCACGAAGACCAACTCCATATAAACAAACTTTGTAAAAAAGACACACAATGATCATTCCAATGTCACATTTCGGATTCATTACAAGATCAATCCGAACTAGGAATGAGTGTGAAATAGTTTTGACCGCCCATGTGTTGATCAATATGCTTTAGCATAGACGTTGTGTGTCCGGGCTGCAGTATTTTGGGCTCGCTCACCAACAAGGCGCTGTCGTTGCCGCCAAAGTCGTCAAAGTCTAGCGTAGACTTCTCCACCTGAAATGATTTCTTACGCTTCAAGAAGTCGTTCTCTTCCTCCATGAGCTTTCTTTTGCTTGACTTGGGTGTCTGAAAGATGATCGGCCCGTTAGAATTTATGTCCGTCCCAGCCCACACCAAAGCCCACACCACTCGCAGAGGTCAAGGGGGACGAACATCGGTACCTTCGGACTCACCCCTCGCAAAAGGGACTGGTGTCAAACACAGCGGACTTCAGAGTTTCCCCTCGCAGAAGGGCTGGGTGTCCACGAGAAAGAATTTCGGATGAAAACACGACGGAAAAATCCGCCATCACCAGAGAATAAAGGCTGCCTATTTCATACATGACAGCACACCTTTTCAGCAACATCGGCGCCTGAACAATCCCAACACCTTGGTCACGGGTCATGCTCACCTTAGCCGGCTTCTCCCGGTCAGAGGGGGTGTCCGGGACTGGTGCTGCCGGTTTCTCCGGGTTTTGTCCGGACGCCTCCTCCGGGATGGGCCGGTCCCCTGACCTGCTCACAACAACAGACGTGACGGTACTACCCCGCCGATGACCACTGGACGCCAATGAGCTGGACATAGCCCCGGGCAGTGGTTAGAACCCATCCCAGAGTAGGAGCTTCCAGTCAGCGAGGCGGGGTAGCATTATCCATCGCACACGATGAAAATATAATCAATAATATACAGAACAAACTAATTAGTTTCACAAAAAGTGATGTCAAAACATTTGTGTTATCAATGAATGGTTTCACCAATTCAGTCACTCCTCCGTTTGTTCATTCGTTTGTTCATTCATTCATTCATCAATTCATTATTTGAACCATACATTCGTTGGTTCATTCATTCCCACTCATTTAGACATTCATTGGTTCATTCTCTTATTCAGTCGCGCACTCTGTGACTCATTATCATTAAAGCACTCATCCATGTAACAATCATAGGCAGAT
This sequence comes from Lepas anatifera, assembly GCA_034440635.1. Taxonomy (NCBI): domain Eukaryota; kingdom Metazoa; phylum Arthropoda; class Thecostraca; family Lepadidae; genus Lepas; species Lepas anatifera. The sequence goes on along the minus strand of JAOTON010001749.1, from coordinate 1,014,217 downwards.
CCAGGGGGCAAGGGGGGCACGTGCCCCCCCGATCGACCCTCGGTGCCTCCCTGAAAGGTCGATGGCGCCCCCCTGAAATGTCACTTCCCACCCCCCCAGGATGCGAAAGTTGGCGCCCACCCATAGGATTTGGCGCCCACCTGATAGCTTTTGCCGGTCATTAGTGGCGCCCCCTGGTCCGGATGGCGCCCCCCGGTCCGGATGGCGCCCCCCCGGGAAGGTGCCCCCTCCCCCGATCGGCAATCCTGGATCCGCCTATAGTAACAATACACTCTCATTCATCGACTCTCTCGCTCATTCAAGCGTGCATCTCAATCAATCATCCACTTACTCAATCTCATTTTAGCGTTCATTCACCCAAACTCATTTAATATTCAATGCCCTTGCTCATTTATTCATTCACCTCCATCCCCCCTATTATGTACTTACTTCTTCAATCACCTGAGCATTCCTTCACTTACCTACGTGCATACACTCACCCGTATAATCGCTCTCTCACTCAGTCGATTTCACTAATTCATTCATTCATTCATTCATTCATTCGTCCGTCCGTCCGTCCGTCCGTCCGTCCGTCCGTCCGTCCGTCCGTCCGTCCTCCGTCCGTCCGTCCGTCCGTCCGTCCGTCCGTCCGTCCGTCCGTCCGTCCGTCCGTCCGTCCGTCCGTCCGTCCGTCCGTCCGTCCGTCCGTCCGTCCGTCCGTCCGTCCGTCCGTCCGTCCGTCCGTCCGTCCGTCCGTCCGTCCGTCCGTCCGTCCGTCCGTCCGTCCGTCCGTCCGTCCGTCCGTCCGTCCGTCCGTCCGTCCGTCCGTCCGTCCGTCCGTCCGTCCGTCCGTCCGTCCGTCCGTCCGTCCGTCCGTCCGTCCGTCCGTCCGTCCGTCCGTCCGTCCGTCCATCCATCCATCCATCCATCCATCCATCCATCCATCCATCCATCCATCCATCCATCCATCCATCCATCTATCTATCCATCCATCCATCCATCCATCCATCCATCCAAACTCGCTCCCCCATTGCGTGACTGACCGGTCGATGAAGAGGCTGTCGGAGTCGGCGGTGGGCTCCGTCTCGGAGGTGGTCACCTCCTGCGTCGGCAGCAGCACAGTCTCGCCGTTGGAGTCGCTGCGGGTGATGGTCGGCAGGCGCGAGTACAGCTCTGTCAGAGACTGGTTGATGCCGTTCTGTTCAGCCTGAAACATGGTCGGTGTGGCGTTGCAGTAGCTTTTTAGAAGGAATAGCCTCCACAGGCAGTGAGTAGGTAAGACAATGCTGAAATCATGGTGATGGGTTACGAGACGCTTGGAGGAATGACATTCGTCCTGTAAGCCAATTGCCCGACTGGAAGCCCGGGGCCGGTGGGTGTGGGATGAGGTAACACAATTATCCGTTGGCAGCCGTTCTCCACCGGCCATTGCTGACCACTCTCGGCGGTGTAGTGCAGCACACACCCCATATCTACCACGTTCAAAGAACGTTGCTAGGTCTCGGTCCCACGTTGACTCGGGCCGAAACGCAACATAATAATAATACCTAGCACAGGTAAAGTGAACTATTTTGAAGACCAGCGGGCGAAGTGTTGCGTTGCCGCTTTAGCGCGTGACTCACCCTCTCCTTGGTCTCCTCGTCAGGCGACTGCTCCTCCGAACTGCTGGACTCGGCGAACTGGTCCTTCAGCTCGGTGGCCACGTACTCGTAGGCTGGAAATCACACAACTGGATCACAATACGTTCTGGAACCTACCGGAGTCGCTTCTGGTCAGCTTTGATGTCCAAAACGGCTAGAAAATAGCAATCATTCTACGACGAATCTCCTTTGAGGGTTAATGACGATTTCGGTTTCTGATAATGGTCTCACAACCACACAAAACTCCGGCAGCGGCAGCTTTTTGTGCTGCTCAGAGAGAAAAGATATATAGCCTGTTTTAATATCCCCGGAACTTTTTGCCTCCCATCTTCAAGCCTGTTTCAAACCGTCCATATGCCAGGAAAAAACGACACGGCCGTGGTATTTCCGACCTTAGCCGGAGGCACCTACCCCTCTGGACGAGCACCCGGAACGGCAGCCTCTTCTTGTGCTTGTACTCGCGGTGGGTGCCCTGCAGGTGGTCCGTCAGCTCGTCCAGCTCCACGTACTTGGCGTCGCCCAGTTCCTGCAGGTACTGTCGCCACACACAGGTCAACAGCCCGCACTGACCGGCACCGCGCTCAAAACAGCTCCACCAACCACACCTCCACCCACCAGGACAGCTGCACCAACCCGCACACCTGCACCAAGCAGAACAGCTGCACCAACTAGGACAGCTGCATCAAACAGGACAACATCACCAACCCGCACAGCGGCACCAACCAGGACAGCTGTACCAACCAGGACAGCTGTACCAACCAGGACAGCTGCTCCAACCAGAACAGCTGCACCAAACAAGACAGCTGCACTAACCAGGACAGCTGCATCAAACAAGACAGCTGCACTAACCAGGACAGCTGCATCAAACAGGACAGCTGCACTGACTAGAACAGCAGTACCAACCAGAACAGTTGCACCAACCCACACAGTTGCACCAACCAGGACAGCTGCATTACCCAGAACAGCTGCACAAACCAGGATAGCTGCACCAGCCCCAACAGCTGCACTGACTAGAGCAGCTGTACCAACTAGGGCAACTGCACTAACCAGCACAATTACACCAACCAGGGCAACTGCACTGACTAGAACAGCAGCACCAACCAGAACAGCTGCACTAACCAGGACAGCTGCACCAATCCGCACAGCAGCACCAACCAGAGCAGCTGCACCAATCCGAACAGCTACATCAACCAGGACAGTTCCACCAACCAGGGCAGCTACACCAGCCAGGACAGCCAGGACAGCTACACCAACCTGCACAGCTGCGCCAACCAGGACAGCTGCACCAACAGACACAGTTGCAACCAACAAGCACAGTAGAAACGATGGCCACAACTGCATCAACCCACACAGCTACACCACAGAACCAGTCGGCAGCAACTCTCAAACTAGGATGGTGTTAGCAATCAGCACACATGCACCAATCAGCAAGTATGTACGACAAAAAGAATATGAATAGCAATAAAGTAGAAATAAAAAAACGGAATAACGTCATTGCTAGTGTTGAAGCCAGTTATCATGTGTATGCAAAAAAACATTGTTCAGAGTTCACCTTTTCATACAGCTCACCTGTCTCACGCGATGAATCAAAGTCGAATCCAAGGAGTACGGAAGACTTCCGTACATCCTCTTTCCATGCTTTGGTCTCATCCTTGGCATGGCAAAACCAAAGATGCTTCAGAGAGCACGGCTGAAATACAGCACAGAATGTGAACCAAGCAAGTTTTCTGTACCATACTTCCGGTCTATTTTGCAGAAATCTATTTGAACAAGTTGAGGTATTTCTATCGCTTTCTAGCGATCCCATTGGCGGCTAAACCAAGCATTAATGCTGGATAAGATGACCATCGAGATATCGCTCCACTCTCTCAGGACCCGAGAGCCCCCTGCACTTTTAACTATCCTTTCTTCACTCTGCACCACTTACAAATGCATGCGTCTGGGCAATAGAGTGCAGGGAAAAATTGAATTTGATGCTGAATGAGGACATGAAACATGATCAGCCCGTAACTCTAATCTACATATTTTTTCCGATAGAGTCACGTAGCTGGCCTTATTCTGGGTGTTTTGAGCACTTTAATGCAGTATACCTAAAAAGATTTCCATGACACACTTGGTAAAAGTCTTAACGACCCACATTTTGAAATTTAAGGAAGGATAGGTCAGGTCAAGTAAGGTCAAACCCGACCTAAAAAAGTTAAATACATAAGTCGCAGGGAAGTTATATAAACTCATATCAATAATGGCCCCGAGTTCTCAAATATGTTCCGGTATTTTATATCGATGACCAAGGTAGGTACGAAGCATGACCTCTCCATTGGTATAGGAAATATGGTTTACGAATAATAAAACAGATGGTGATAGCATTATTTTACTTCATTAGATCGCCTTGGCTTGCGGTTCTAATGATATGCATTTATATAATTTGAACGACTGACCTCAGGTCAGGTCAAATTTGATTTGACTAGCAAGGTCAAATCATATGTCATTCGATTCGGCTTCTGCGAGGATTCATAGAATTCAAGTCGTTTGCTCTATCTTTACTTTTCAGATGTAATGGCGAAAAACTTAATTTACATGTTATCCCTATGACGGCATGTGACGGCATGTTTTTGACCTCGGTACCTTAAATGTACCTACAAAAAATGGTTCAAATATTTGATGGAGAGCGGATGGGCTACCAACGCCGTTTACCGTTTTCACCACCGTGGTTCCGAGATCTAGGGGGGTACACCCCCTCGCAATCGAAGGTGGCTCAGACCCCATGCGCGTGTAGAGTTTGTAGATATATTTTCAAAAAAGGGGCAGACGCCCAGTTGAGAAATTGTCGTTCTGTTATATGTTCTCCTAAATGAAAATACATGCCTTGCGATGGAATTGTAGCAGAAAGCTGGGTAGCCTGCTAGGTTTTTTTAGTCTGCTTCAAGTGGATCCTCCAAATGGTGATGAAGAAGCAGAAGTAACTTCTACAACTAAACAGCTGGAGTGCGGTGGCGCCGCCCTGGCGGACCACTGGGGTCAATTTGTTCTGTCGGGGAGCATGTGATTTTACACGGAAATAGGAGTGTGTGCGATATTAGGGTGTCCCAAAATACCACTTTTTCGTCTGTGCAAGCTTGCCGGTTGTCACCGCATTCTCCTTTGAGTGAATAATGAGCATGCAAAATTTGAATTCGATCCATTGAGGTTTGGTCCCCTCGCCCCCCAAAACTGGTGAAAACCGAAAATCGTTGTATTGGCTCGAAAATGGATTCATTCGGAAGCTTATGACAGAGGAAAACATATTTCCCTCATACAAATTGATGTAAAACCACTCCTTCATCGTTTTAGAGAGCTAAGAAGTTCCGAATTGCGGTATCACTGGCCAGAGGCGGATCTAATAAACTTGTTTGGGGGGGGGAACATGACCAAATGGAAAAACAGAGTCTTTTTCAAGAAAATGGACCACAATTAGCGAAATTGAATAGAGTTTTATCACTTTTAAGGGGATGGCTGGATTGGTTTTCCTTGCATCTGCCACTGGTATGGACATGACAAATTATATATTGTACTTCGCCTGATTTCGGGAAACAAAGCCATTTGCGGCACCACTACCGATATAAGTGCATGGTAACATTGTGACCGCTAGAATAAATATTCCATGTTTTCGTTCCTTTACAGAGTTTTCGTGTCATGAGTAATTTGCATTTAATGTTGAAGCGGTCTAACTGAAGCAAATTGTACGGTGCCTGTAGCATACTCGAAGAAAAGATCCAATGATGAAGAAGAGACAAGTCAGCGACGGAAAAAAACATGTGGACTGACCTCTGAAGTACTCTAGGGATCAATTGAAACGATGAGATGACTTTGTTGGTAAATCCCTTCACCTGACTGCCAATCAGCTACCGACCAAGCGCAAAATCCTCCATAGGTACCAAGCCCTCCGCATACAAGAGCCTAGTGCAACGAAGCACTACCTAGCTGGTCAGATCGCTTTAGAGGTCCAGGCGATATGTCACCTTTCGAGTGCCCTGCAATACTGTTTACAGCAGCTGTCAGGTGTCATGCATACGCTAGGCGTGTGGTTCAAGCAATACTGAAATCTGGATCGAGAAACACTTTCATTTCAGCGCCAGCTCTATTCATTTCATCGCCAGCTCATGAAAGTCGGTTATTCTTTTCGTGGTAACAGTGACGAGTTCTTAGGGAACCTGCATATGATCATGAGGGCTAACAACAATCCTTCTTCGCAAGAGGACTTCAGTTTCTTCATGAATCAACACCAGGTGCCTAATCCTAGAATTAGATAAAATATGTTCTGCTCACGCTGTTCTTTGTTGTTGTTTTTCTGGCGATGCTTCGACATGCTCTCCATGGCCCCCACCGAGCACCTTCAAGTCAAGCAGATTGCAGAACTAATCACCCTCTTTCATGGCCCATACTTCTTGCAGGCCCTACTGACTGTGTGAACTCCACGGCTTGACCTCAGGCTGTTCCAGGACATGAAGACCTATTCAGGGCAGCTACCAACCGCTGCGAAAGCCACACAGTGCTCTATCATGCGCCAACCGTGGCATCTCACGGGGAAGACATCATCCTCTGGTTGTTTGGTGAGGGTGTGTCAACAGATGAAAATGCAGAGGTAGCTGCTGCACTCCCTGACAGTCACACAGCCAGGAACATTGGCACTGGGAAAGCCGATGTTGTCAGGAGCAGATAAGCTGACAAGTGGTGCAAAGGCTCTGTGACTTCGTCCGAAGGCAGTCCTGGCTGGCATTCAGGTGGATGAACATCAGCAACCAGTGGTTACCACCCAGGAAGCTTCCTGCTCATCTTTTTAGTGGTTTTTGAGCCATCATTGTGCATTTGCCTCGGTCTCTTTGAGTGTGCACACCAAACGAACGCCTCCGCCACTGAGGTGGGGGAGCTGAAAAGGGATATTGCAGATGATCGGATGATCGCTGGTCAATGTTGTGAAGTGCTGCTGAGGTGGTGTATGTTTGTTTTACCCATTGTGTATCTTGCCTTGGTTCCTTCCCCCATAGTTGCCTAGGGAAAGTGGTAGTGTCTCTGGTTTTTAACTGTATTGTGTCATGTATTGGTGTTAATATATGTCAATGGATTCAAATCTGCCAAATTTAAAACAGGGCTCAGCGCCTCCATTTATAATTTTTCTTTGTCCACCTCAGTTGGCCGGGGCTTGTGTTAGGGTCGCTGCATGTCTCATGTACTGCCGGAGTGTGAATTTATGTGTGTATGGTTGGTTGGTTGGTTGTAAGCCCACCTCTAAATTTTTGTGTGATTAAACAAATGATGGATGAGTGATCTGCACACATTGACTGCCTCCTAGCATGCCTAAGTAAACTGTGTGAATCATGCATACCAAGGTTAGATGATTTGCGCACATTCAAGGATTTTAGGGCACTAAAACTTATGGTGAAGTGAAATCTACAAATTCTCCTAAGCTTATCTTACTTTACCCTGCCTTTCAGATCATCAAAATTTTTAGGCACAACGCTTAGAGACTCTGTTCGCTGCCTGCAGGTGGCAGGCTTCTCGACAAGGTAGTTGAGACACCTCATAACCTGCCCTAATTAGGCAATAATTTTGTTTTTCGAGCAGAGTTTATTTTCTAATGGGGTATACATCTTAATTTTTGTGCCACTGGAAGGCCACTAAAAGCAGTATTTGCTGTTTTTCTTTTTTCTTTTTGGTGCATCCATGTCTGCCTGTGTATCAGTTTCAGCCCCAAAGTTTCCTTAATTGCCCCAGAGATGGGAAAAAGTTGCCCCAAACTGTTAAGCCTCGACAAACCTGCCCAGATGTGGCCCAAGATCTTGTCAAAATCTACCACCTTGTGCAAACCGGCTCTATTCTCCACCAGCTCAATTTTAATCATACTTGGCTCAGTCATTCTAAGGAATATGGTACCAGAGATGGGACCAGTGCTCATCTAGGCTGCTTTTAAATTGTGTCATGGTTTGTGCTGAAATGACAATCAGGGCAAGGGTTCCAACTGGATATGGCTTGGATCCCTAGAGCAGCTATAGGACACACTCTTCTTTGAGATGAGGGTTTGGCCAACTTCTTAGAATGGCCTTGAGTGTGATGCTGAAAATACTTACACTGCAAAAAGGAAAATATTCTCTCAACTAATAGTTTTCACTTTGCATTCCTGTTCACATAGCTCAAGCTATTAGCAGTTAAGAGGCTGTTCCGATGGCATCCATAAAAAGGTTGCCGTGAGGCTGGTGCTTTTAACATGAGAATAAACAGTTTTAAGGCATTGAGCTCAACAAGGTAACAACTCAAAAGAAATGACCAGGAGCTTATTTCATCCTCGCAATTATAAATTCCAGCTACAAGAAACCGCACCAGGAACTGCGCAGCTCTCCAGTTTAGCAAGAAGGAGTTTAGGGAGTGTTTGCTCTCAGCCAGCCAGTTTGAGCACTGCTGCGCAAGAATGGTCTTCCACTCTTGTGCTTCCATATTACCCTTCAAATCCTTCCATATATGCTCACACTTCATGGAGCGGGAATATCTAATGTCGGAATGTATCGGGTGTGAAATTAGGCCAATTTTCCCGTATTTTCCAGCACTTTCACTGATGGTTCCGGGGGAGGGGTGAAAATTACTTCCCCGAAACCCCCAGCCTTCACCAAGTTTCTTCAAAAATCATGTTTTTGGGCCCGGTGGGCTGCCCCGGCACTGGCCTGGATCCGGCACGGAGCACTTTTGCAAAAGTGCTCGATATTATTTTTGGGGCTTATCGACGCACCAGCCGCAAGGGTCATATGGCGTTGCCAACTTTCCCTGCTGGAAGAGTTTCTCGGGAGCCAGCTTGCTCCTTGTTTAGGAAAACTGCCAGGACTTGAACCCGGGTTGGCTGCGTTGAAGAACCACGATCATTCCACTACTGCCCCCTTCCCTTGCATGAGAGTCCACAATACCAGCATTAGTTGCGGGCAAAAATATATATGCAGACATATTTTTTCGTTTTGCATTGCTTTGTGGATAAAATGCATTTTTACCCGACGGCAATTGATACTCAGTGGCAGGGGTCCAAAAACTTGCCGATCTACCTACGCCGTCGGCGACCCTATCATCTTTTAGTTGGCGACCCAGCAACCGTCTCAAACTCTGATTCCATCTGTTTTCCCATGATTTTAGCTTCCACCATCCGCTCCTGCTTCTAAATATGCTTACCCTCTCCACTGTCTCCACGCGTCATCGTAATACACCCAGTGCCCATAAAAATCTATTGGATGAAGTCTGCCAGTTCCTTTAGCCAAGAATGGGCAGAATCTACTTCGACAAAGAGCCAAGTTAGCCTTCGTTTCCCGGCTTGTTTGGCGTTTCTGAAAGACAGCTTGGCTACAACGGGGCATCTTTGGCCGATTACATCTGGCATCATCACCGCCCTTAGTTGCTGCTAGTCTTTGCTAGTTATGTTTCTTCTTATTACAATTTTTGGTTCCAATTTTATGAAAAGCGACTAAAATTACCTGGTACCTTAGCTGATGCCATCTCCTTATACCGTATCTATGTATTATTTTTAAGTTCAAACTAGAATGTACTAGAATCCGTCACGAGTCGGTACCAAGTCGGTGATTTTCATTTTTTTCAATAGGCGACCAATGGGAGACCGAGTCGGCCGAAACCGCCGACTTGCGTGGTTGCCTGGTCGCAGGTGGTCGCCCTGGTACATTTTCGGTGTGTGCGGCCGTCAGAACGAGCGCGGCGTGGGCTGCCGCTAATATTTTTGTATTCTTGTTGGTGGGCGCCGTTTTTGACGACTGGTGTTCAATTTGTTAAATCCAAGGGGTTAAATCAAGATGTGCGTTTATCATAGACGGTCCGTGCAATCTAGGTGGGTTTTTGAGTCTAATTGCAATGATGTTTCCTTGTTTTGCTTTACCGCGAAAAGTCTCAGAAGGAAAAAACTTGAATACCAGTGGTGCATGTTTAAACTCTTTCCAACCACAATCACACTGAAATGTCATCGTAAACATTGTTCTATTGACGGTTCAAGTAGACGGTGGCGCCGCTGCGGCGACGGGATGAACTACAACGCTCTGTAGGAAAGAATAGAGACAGTTCTGGCGCACACTTCCACATACTGTATTGCTGCGTATTTTGCCCCTCAATTTCGGAAGAAGTGGTGTTGTAAATGAGTGCAGGGTGTGTAAATTATGTGTTGTGGAGTTGTGTGCAGTTTCTGAATCGAATGCAGTCGTACCTGGAGTTCTGTTTCTACATACTTGTGCTGAAAAGTAACCGTCCGCTTCCTCTGCTTACTCCGATTGTGACTAGCCAGGAATGAGTCCACATAACATGATCCCTGGCTTAGGTTTTGCTTTCTTTACTCGTATTCAGCTGGGAGTGTCATAGGTGTCGCTTTTGTTCAGATAATAACGCTCTTTAAATCAAAACAGGGGCAAACGTTTACAGTTTTTGTTAACACCAAGCCACTTATGAGCTAGTGCCGTCATTTGTTGAGAAGTGTCCCTTCTGCCTGAGGTGCCTCAGGTGTGGGTAATTAAGATCGCTTCGGCTAGAATGTGCACAAATACACAATTTTCCGGTGAAAAATTGCAGTGCAGGGGTGTGTCCCGAACACTAGATTCTCGGTGGCTCCGGGCTCTTGATTTTGCGGGGGACGCAACACTTATCTGGTGGGACAATGAGGGGCCACGTGTGCTATATCAGTCCATACATGTATTTCACAGCGACAAAAAATGCTATATTGTGGCATATGTGTTAGGAGACATGGGAAAGTGATCTGATTCTGATGTATGTTATGCAATCTGATGTGTATGGGGGAGAGGGAGGAATAGGGGAGCTGGGGCCACTGATGAGGTGCCCATAGGAGGATGGATGTGGTTATCTTTATGTGCATTGAGATGCTCATTGTACTGGTGTTTTGTTAGTAAATAAATAAATGTTGAAAAAAATATGTTCTGAAAAAAGTGCAAGAAATCCTGCAGCCATGGAGCTCAAGTACAGCCTACGAGATCTTCATGATCACACGAAACAATTTCCATTTGTCCATTTTTAACCCACCCAGCCCATCCCCTGGGTCGGGAAGATAACTTGAGCATTGCCTGTGGTTCTATCATCATCGCCATCAATTTATGTCATTTTTACATGAAGATGGGATAGAAGTAAAGGTAGAGAACAGCAAAAGAAGACATGGGTAAGGCAAAGCAATAAAGAGCAACAGAATAGAAGTCACTCCATAGGCATATAGTATAGAGCAAAAAGAAGTAGGCGAGTCATGTTATCAGATTAGAGCATATGGTCAACATAGGTAGAAGGAGCAAAAACGGAACAAAGTGACACAACACAGTGAGAATGACAGGAAATAACAAAACAAGATGGGCCCAACAGAACAAACTGAGCAGAAATATAATGCCAAAACAATTAAACAGCAAATAAAATTAAGAACAAGCAAACAGTTAACAGCAAGGTGTTCATAATGCAAATAATGATTTGCAGCCAATCCTACCAATTTATTGCTACATACATGGATGTTAATGTATTCCTCCAAGATCCAATCAAGGTAAAAATAATTTTGAACATACAATTTTTTAAAATTTTTATTTCTTTGTATACAATGATTTGTAAATAGGTGCAAGCATCACATTAGTATCACTGTGTGGATAGTCCTATTCAACATCAAATTGGCATATTTCCTGCTTTGCATTCCCAAAACCATCATTTGGTATCATTCGCATTGGGTTGGGGTTTTATTATGACCATTATTACAGGTATGTTGTAGGCTAAAATATCTTTGAAAATATAAAAAAATTGGCATGCACAACCAGGTCAAGAGGTTTAAGTTGGCCCAAATTCTCAAACATGGTCTACATGCTGAACCTAACCAGCTGCCCTTAACATGTTAGTATGGACAAAGTTAGGTGTTCTTTTCTTTCTTTCGTTTTTGGTTTGATTCAATTAGTGTCATAATTTGGCCTCTCTGAACATGTCTTTTTCTGTTTGTTTCTTTATATTTGTTTTTGCTTTTGGCCAGCCAAATTCTGGGTGTCATTAGGAGATCTTTCGCTCACATAGATCAGCAGGTGCTCCCACTTTTGTACAAGGCCCTAGTGCGTCCACACTTGGAGTATGCTAACATGGTGTGGGGTCCGTTCAATAAGGCCGACCAGCTCCTGGTGGAGAGAGTGCAGCTCTGCACAACAAAATTGGTGCCCTCTCTACAGAACCTTGACTACGAGCAGAGACTCAGTGCCCTGAAGCTTCCATCCCTCTGGTATAGACGCAAGAGAGGTAACATGTTGTTTGTGTACAAACTTATGAACGGCCTCCTGGGGGTGACAAGAGAGGAGTTCTTCCTGGACACTCCTGAAGTCTCCACCGAGGGCACCATTTCAAAGTGGGGAAGCCTCAAGCAGACTCAAGAGTAAGGAGGAACCACTTCAGAGCATGCACAATCTCGGACTGGAACAGCCTCCCGGCATGGGTGGTGGAGTCACCGTCGACAAACTCCTTCAAGAACAGTATCGATAAGTTCTGGGGAGAGCTTATGAACTGTACATATTCCCAACTAACTGTACATATTCAAAAACTGTACATATTCCCAACTTAGCCTTCTGTAATGAAACACATCCTGAGCTCGATGAGAAGGGGCAAGACAGGCACCTGGCGTACCTTATAAAGTCCCAACCATCTAAGGTAAGGCTTTGGATTGTGTTTGTGTTGTTTTTAGTTTTGGTTTGATTCCATTATCGGGTGTCCATTAGTTACTGATTAGTTGCTGATCAGGCTTGTTTTGCATGGCCCCATCTGTTTTTTTTCTCGCTCCATGATTGCTGTTTATTTGCTGGCGGCTGATGTTCTGTTCCTTCTACCTAGGTTGTCATCATTTGCTCTAAGCTGATAACTGGTCGCCTACTTCCTGTCATTCTACACTGTGTGCCTGTGAAGTTCTATTCTGTAGCTCCTTATTGCTTTGCCTTGCTGATCTCTTCTTTTGCTGTTCCCTTCCTATGCTTGTTTTTGCTGTCTATGTGAAAAATGAAATAGAAAGTTGATGATGATTTCATAGGCATATGGTACAGTACAGAACAAAAGGAAGTAGGCGAGCATGTTATCAGATTGGGGCAAATAATAACGTAGGTAGAAGGAAAAATATGAACGCCAGAAAATAACCGGCGACCATGGAGCAAAAACCGGACTAAAAACAAATGGAACAAAAACCAAGTGAGTGTGAAACTTTATAAGAAAAATACAAACTGAAACTTCCTGCCTCTTTCTTCCACCCGCACCACTAAATCAAGCAATACATAAACCGTTTACTGTATTCCAAGTCGCTTGTCTCAAATGCGCCGTTACTCGCCATATTTCTGTCCTACAGAGATGACAAACACTAGTGACATCTATCGGACGGTTGAAACGCCAATAGTCACACATTCCCAAGGGCTTGGATATTCTGAACGATTTTTGTGGTGCCTAATTATGAGACTATCCATTACAAGTATACTATTTTTGATACCACCATGTTCTTGCCTTATAGCTGGACATATAACTGGGTGACAGTAGGCCTGTTATTTAACGATTTTAAAGTCCCTGAAATGAGAAATAGGAAAATGTTTTAGGATGCTCTTAGTAGGCACAGAAATTAACATGAGCTTCCATTTGGGGTGCCACAGCAGTGACAGGTCCAAGGGATCCCTGAACTCGAGTTCAGGACCCCGTAAGTTTGAAAGGATTCAGGCGGCCTGAAGAAAAGGGTACCCCAAAACTGATTAAACCAGATTTGCGAGGCAGAAAATACCTTGCTACTGCCCCCACCACTAGAATACAAAGGTGCTGAAAACAGGTTTTGTTATGCTAGGTTGGCTCGCATCATGTTCTGTATGGCCATATGTCTTGGTCTGTATATATTATTATCTCAAGTGGCAATATAAATCAAATATTTAAAAACTTTTTGTTGTTTTTCTAGATATCTATTAATTGATTTTGTATATGACTAGTGTTTTATTTACACAGATGCACCAAGACATGTGAATGATCATAATAAACATGTTGAGCTTCAATATTTGAAGCAGGGTATAAAGTATGATTTCCTGTTTCTGTTTGAAAGATAAATGCCCTCTAAAATTTGAAGAACAGAAATAAGCCAGGTAGAAAGACGAAAAGTTTGTTTCATGGCCCAAAATTTTGTTCTGGAAAATGGTCTCAAGCATTCCCATAATTGGGAATGGGTGTTCCCATCTATGGGTCAAGCATTCCCATTTATGGCACTGTTACCATTTTTAAGTCACACCAATTACAGTTTTCTCCCACTGAATGATGACGATAGCCACCCTTTTGGGTAAAGTGTGCCCTTTTGGTTGACAGGATGCAATCTCAGAGGGCTGCCCCCTACTAAAATCCTAGATCCATCACTTTGCATTGGTACCCCATAAGGGATATAAATGTGCATTCCTGCACAGCACAAAGATGTGAAAAACCATTTCCAATTTGCCAGAAGACTCCACTGCAAGGACAATGGTCCAATCCAAGTCTGCCAAACATAGAATAAGCTGTGTCCTTTGCACAGATGGATGCACACTGGGTGATCAGGGTGTGTGTGTATGTTTTTTAACTGATTGATTATATGCATCCAAGTTTCTGATAATATCTTGTATTTTTTGTCACAAGAAAGTTGACTCATTTTGTTTTCTCTAGCATGGATGAACTATGGAAGCACTGCCACAGAGGTACAGTAGAAATATCACAGATTGTGTCCACCACAAAAGAACAGGTTGCTGAAATGCAAATTGTTCTTCTCAGTACCCAATCCTGGTCCAAATGGGTCATCAGCAACTATTCTGGAAACTTTTTCAGTCCTGATTATTAATGCTAAAATGCATCAATTAAGAGCTTTGGAAATAGTTATCATTGGAATGATGTCATGCAAAGAAAATAAGGTTATTCCCAAGAGACAGCATTGCTATTGCTTTGAGTAGAACCATGTTCAACAATGGAGCAAAAATTGGGCCTCATCTTAGCAATGGTTGATATTTTCCACTGTACTTCTGAGGAAATGTTGCCAATGAATAATGTTTGAATTATTTATTTGAAATGTTACAGGAATTTATCTGATTTGTGGCGCCTCAAGGTGAAGAATGACAAGTATTTCATGACGCATGTATGTACATGAAAATTTTTTTCTCTAGTTAAATAAAACATCGGAACTGTTCCTGAGGCTCTTTTAAGGTGCTGCAAACCCTTTTATTTGTCTCCAAGATAAGGCCTAACAATTTTTCACATGGATGGACACAAAATAAAACCATTATTGATGAGAGAACAACAATGGTGAATCAATCATGGTTGTATCTTGCTTGGTATAGAAGTAATGGGCGAAAATTTTAATGCCCAGGGTGCTGCCACGGAATTTTTACAGGGGAACGGACCCGGGCTGGTGCTGGCCGGGGCAGGGGAATTGTGAGCATATTTGGTACCTGACAGCATTATTGACGATGAACCGAAAATTTTGGGAGATGTCCCCCCTGGTTGGCCAACAGGGGATGCGTAGGTACCCCGTCCCACAGCTTTCGGCGCCCATTTGATTGCCCTTGTGTACGGACAGCGTATCATCTTTGACCTCGATTGACCTCCAAACAGACTTAACCTAAGCTCAGTGGGCACTATCGATACGTATTCATGACTGCGTAGTGCGTATAAATGACTGATCACTATCCAACATTGGCTTTTAGGTCCGACATATCACGCTGAAAGCGAGCGTTCTTCCTATTTTAACTTGAAGCCTTGTGATAACATCTCCAATATTCAGTGTCCTGTTGCGCCCTAGCCTTTGACCTGATATGAAAATGGATGTTGCCTTAGTGAAAGAGCTGGTCGGGCTCTGTCGAATAGCGTTGAGAAAGTGGTTCCGGCTATTTTGCGTACGGAGATAAGCAAGGTTTTATAGAGCACTGCATTTGATACATTTTGACGTATATGAATTTTTCCCCTCTGGTGACCACAGTATTGACCTTACGCAAAAATTCCAGGAGTAACGCCGATTGCATTTCCGGTGACCTTTCGATCGCTTTTTCCGCTTCTTTCTTTGTTTCCGAGATCGAGGGTGTCATTTTTAACACCCTCCCACCAGGCGGGGGGTTCATAGGTGATTCATGCTGGTCACCGGGGCTAGGGTTAAGGGCCAGCATGTATAGTTTTGTTGCTTTCAGATCATAACTTTGACTTTAATACTGAATTATAATCTCATGAAATCACTTAGGTAATGACTTGATTCTGGCTTAGGTCATCGATATCGAGAAACTCGATCTATATTTTATAGGTTTTTTATATCTATATTTTATTGGAACCATCCCCCTTGCACTCGCCAGTGCTTCCCTATAGCCATATTTATACCACTTTTAAGACCGATTTTGTAATACATGTAGCATTAGGTTCGGCGACCATCGAAGAAGCTTGGATTTTAGTCGGCGACCACAAGCTCACTTTTTAGACCCCTGCTCAGTGGCGGCAGATTAACCCACCCCCACCGGGGTCCGGCGCCATGTTCACCCCACCGGGGCCATCAATGGCCCCCTCTAACCCCAAAAATATGGGGGGTTAGCGCAAATCTGCAAAGTGCATTAAAAAGCTCGTCTGAATTCAGAATGATTTTACTCATGTGTTTCAGCGCTGAGGTCAATAGTTCAACCTCCAGAGGACAGAAGTTAGGTCACGATAGGCTATAAATTTCCACTGAAACATGCAATGCTTCAGAAACCTGGGCATACCTCTCAAGCCATTAGAGCTATTGAGACATAGGCGGATCAAGGGGGCAAAGGGGTCACGTGCCCCTCCCCCTGATCGACCCTCAGCGCCTCTGAAATGGTCACAGCGCCCCCTGAAAGGTCGATGGCGCCTCCCCCTGAAATGTCGCTTCCCATCCCCCAGGATGCGAAAATCGGCGCCCACCGATAGGAGTTGGCGCCCACCTAATAGACTTTGCCAGTCAAAAGTGCTGCCCTCCTGGCCCAGATGGCGCCCCCGGGGAAGATGCCCCCCCCGATCGGCAATCCTGGATCTGCCTATGTATTGAGATCTGGCAAAGCATATCTTAAAGAAAAATTATAGGGCACTCTCCGCTATGTGGAACATAATAACTTCCCTATAGTGATTGGACCTCTAAAGGGCAACTCGTGATCTGGCATGCATGTCAGACTTTGGTGACCTCGGTCATGACCGAGGTCACCAAAGATCAGGATGTAACTTTGCCGTATATCAAATAAAAACATTGACAAGACATACACGATGTAGCTTAATTCAACGCTCTAGCTTCATGTAAAAAATTATCGTCAAAATACTGTTTGACCCCTGGTGACCTCTGACGACTTTTATTGCCTGTGGATGTGACAATGACCTCTCCTGGTGACCTGCCCTAGTGTGACCCGGGAAAAAATTCAGGGGTGGTGGGAGAATGATGGGGTGAGAGGCTGAGAGGTAGACACTTCAACGGCGTCGCTGCGACTCGTCTTTTTCTGCTATTCTGAAAAAACCCTTAGGGGGTATCGATGGCCCCGGTTTGGCGAAGGTTAAATGGATCTTTGTTCGTGAGCAGATCCGGGGAGAAGGGGGGGCAAGTAGAATACTTGGTCGCGACTGACCCCGACGGCTTTCCGACTGACTCGCCATCGCGATATCCCCCCACTCTCTCTCTCCTGAGAAGTTGGTTGCACTCCCCCCCCTCCTGAGATATTATTTCCCCTCCCCAGGATGGGAGTTTCGGGGCGCCTGCGCTATGTATTTGACATCCACCTGATACGTCTTTTCCGCCCCAAAAATGACTACTCTGATCCGGAGTAGTGCCTAACCGAAACATTACGTGCCATTTGTGACGAGAACAGTCCTAATATACGAACGTTATGAAGTCGTAAGAACGAAGACGTAATAACCTCTTCTTGGAACTTCAGAGGAACAAACAGGCAGTGGATAACGACGAAAAGACTGGAAAATGTTCGAATAGAAGCCATTCTGAGGAAGACACTGTATCCCATCGTCAGGTGGTTGTGACACGTGTGAGGTCAGAAAATTTGAAACTCGCCAAAAATATTGGTGGCAAAAGTAAATCGTGGTCACACAGGTTTGGTTCCAAATTCCGCTGGTGACATTTAATCAGTTCTCCCGACCTCTGGTCAGCTGTTTGTGAATTTCTGCTCGATTCGGTTCCGCTTCACAGAAACACCAAGGCCGAACGGCCGCTGCTGCCGCGTCACCGCAAAAATACTTGGACTACTTCCTTACTGTATTTGTACTCAGCCCTATCATATCACCAGCCTTCAAAAGCGGCCAACCATGCAGCTGGTCGTTGACTCATTCCAATGGCACGTTCACGGGCATTCCCCGGGCTGGAGCTGGTGCGGGGACAGGGCTCGGAGGCCTCAGTTCAGGGTCGGCCCCCGCGGCAGTGCGGCGAGCGCAGGCGTCACACGTCACACCAACGTCATCACAGCACATTGTCCCGTCTCTGACTACTGACGTACCACACACAGGGCGAGATAAAGTCGGCTTCAGCAGTTATCACTCCAACTCTAAGATATACAAAATCACACAGTTATCCAGGTCAAGCAAGTGTCATGCTTATGCACTATTCATAATTGAAATTGATCAATACATACACATGGGATATAAAAGGGAAATGCAAAGAAATGTCTTCACATATGACCCAGGCATAAAAGGCTGATTCACTACTTGTTGATAATAACACCACGAAAAAGAATCATCGCAGTTAAAATTCAGAACAAGGGGCATAAAAGCTCATCAAATGATTTGCCTCTCCAGCACGAACTTCGGCTCTAGGGCCCTGCCTTTAAAACTACACAGGCGCAATTGCGTAAACATTTGGTTAATTCACCCAAGACGTGATCGCAGCCGTGAGAACGGGATATAAACGCTCGAGCAGCGAACGCCAGCCCGCCTCATCCGTTCACTCGGCATTAGAGCTTAGCAGAGCAGAGCAGCCACCGGCGGACCAAATCACACTCATCGGCTTCGATGCATATCTCAATGTTTCCTTGATTAGCGGTTATTGCTGTGCTGCTGTCGCCACATAAATAAGAGACGGGCTGCACTGCAACTAGCTGCACGTTCGGCTCAATTGTTCTACATTCGCTGCACCGACCTACTCCACAAGGCATCACCGTGAAATCAATGCCAAACACAGTGATTACAATTGCCACGCCAGCGTTCACTACACGCGAGCGATTGGCCGCACGTCGCAGCTACGCGTGTAGTTACTGGCATCGCCGGCGACAGACGTTCAGAGGCGCCGCCTGGCGGGTGCGACTAGTATTCAGTCCTCTCCAGCCACGCAAATCGGGATTATCACTTCCCACAGATTCGCTACGGCACTATCTCCTCGTCTAGCACCGCTTTCAGCTTTTTGGCAGCGCGCGAGACGTCCAGCACAGCGTCTGCCATCTGTTGGACGGCGGATGCACTAGGGAATCGCAGCGCCGCCGTTTTCGTTGATTGCACGGTTCTTTTCAAGCTGGCAAAGAGCGCATCTGAAGCGGCCAGAGTTCCCTGCCTGACTGTTACGTTAACCACATTTCGATGCACGGTATCGCCGATGTATACCAGCTTATGGGCGCTTAAGATAACAAATTTACTGTGTGCGACAAATACTTTGGGTGGTTGATTGTTTTGAATGGTGGCGAAAAAGGCATCGATGGCATTGTTGAGGAATTCGTGATGACTGTCTGTCTGCTCCCGGTAGAAACCAAGGACTTGCTGATCGTTAGCATCGATCTGGCTGCCACGGGATCCCACCTTTCCAGTCCGACCGGTCTTCACCAGAATCTGCGACTCTTTCATGAGATTGTCGAAGCTGCCACGCAGCTCCTCAGGCAAACGGCTCCTTACTTCATCTTGTTCTTCGTCCAAAGAGCCCTGTGTTCCCATACACACGTAGTCGTAGTCTCCCATCAGTCCTGCACGCGGCCCGCCAGTGCTGCCGTCAGTGACGTCACTGGTGGGTGACGTCACACCAGAGAGCCGCCGAGAGAAGATGAGCGGCGCGTTGCCGCGCATGAAGGCGGACAGCTGACGCGCGTCGCCGCTGAGACTCTGCGCGCAGGCCAGCAGCTGGTCCAGCGCGTCGGCCGGCGCCCCCTGGGCACGCACCATCGTCTCCACCGTCCAGCCGGCAGCGTCCTGCTGCGACGCAGCGCTCTCGATCAGCCTCACGCTCTCCTCCAACGGCTTCAACACCCGCACGAACTGGGCGCCCAGCTGCTGTTCGGGGCCGCGAGCTGTCACCACCATCGCGCCGTACGCGAACTGTACCAGCTCACGCAGGGCTGAGCGCATGCGCAGTACAGTCAGCTTGAGGTCGACCCCACACGACTCCATGTGTTCAGCGCTACGCCAGCCTGGCACGACGAAGGAGAAGAGCCGGGACACGGTGGCGTTGAGCTCCTGCTCTAGACGCTGAATAGTTTCCAGCCCTGCGTCCGTGTCCAGAGGAAGCTCCCGAGGCTCACCAAGGCCGGACAGAGAACTACTACTGTCGCCACCGGCGCTGCGCAGCCAGTACGTGGCGTTCCGCGAGGACTGTAAGTCACGCGATCTACCGGTCCGCAATGTAACTTCAGATTCGTCCGCTGAGTCGCTGATGGCGCTGGTGCGGCACGATGTTCCCGTGGATATGAGCGAATCCCGTGAGCTTTGGTGAGATGGGGAACAGGTAATATTCTGAGGGGAGTCGTACACATCCATGAGCGGTCGTGGGATATCATACGTCTCCTGCCCCAGGATTGACGAGCTTAAGTCACTTGGCTGTCCAACAGCATGCTGCTGTAAGCTTTGCTGGCCGAGTGGCGAGCCGTGAACCTGCTGACCGTGTAGCGAACCGTGAACAAGTTGGCCTGACCTGGGAACGTCATAAATGTCCTGACTCACACTCAGCGTCGAGTCGTAGGTGTCACTGGTGTCGATGGTGTCTAGAGTATCGTTGGCAGAGTCATACTCAGTGATTTCCCGGTGGCGCCGGGCACCGAGAATGTCGGGCTGACTCGTCGGTGCTGAGGTTGGAGGCACATCGTAACAGTCGCCAAGGTCGGCTGGCGCTTGGACTGGGAGGTTGGCTGCAGGTACGTCATACGTTTCACCATCAGTGTGGGGCAAAGCGCCCAGATTTCGCGGTACGTCATACTCCTCACCATCGTCCTCGCAAAAGTCATCCGTCGAACCATCGGCAAATCGGGGCGACTCATACAGATGTTCGCGGGGCCTGCGCGGAGTGTTGTACAGGCCATTCTCAGGGATCTGCGGGGGCGCCGCGCTCCACTCGCGGACGAGTCGCTGAGCGAGGCGGGCTCCAGACTGGACCGGTTGGAGCTGGAGTCGCTGGAGCTTCTGACAGAGCTACCGGCTGATGTGGTCGACAGGCCCGAGCAGCGGTTACTGGCCGCCGGGTACACGTCAACAGCCGGCTGGTGCGACCTGGGCTCCGAGTACACAGAGGGCGTGTGTGCAGGTGGCAGCACCTCCGCTCCGCTGGGAACTGCCGGCAGCATTGTCCTGGCGAGGAGCTGCGGTTTGGCCGCTGCCGGGGAGGCGCCGGGCGGCCGCTGGCTGTGACGGGTGCGGGTGCGGGTGGGGGCAGCACCCGCGACGGCCGTGGGGTGTCGTATTCCTCCTGACCCGGCAAAAGGGAAGCCACCACTGACACCGGCGCTGGAGGCGAGTCGTACGTATCTGAAAGGAGAGAGACGCCGTGTCACAGCGCTGAAAGGATAAACCCAGACGGCCTGCTGCTGGGGCACCTGAAACATCCACCGTGGGGGGAGGGGGACGGACTCATTTATGCGGTGTAAAATATGTATCTATAGCATGCATTCAATTTCCAGTGCAAGGTTATGCTGGGATTTGAGCCGGTACCTTTCGTGGCTAAAATCATGACTGCATTGCTTATTCATTTATTGAGAAATCCAGTTTTTTATGAAATCCGTTACGATGGTTCTACCATCAGACAATTACGAATGAGTGAATCAAAACATATTTTCCTTACCGTCTGCAGGCAAAAGCCGTAAATACTTTGACTGCGGACAATGTTTTGTTGGCGAGAAATACAGAACCTGGCACTGTCAACTGCCTTGTGCATTTCACGCCTATCACCTCTAAAGGTCGCCAAAGGTACCGGATGCATCAAGTTTGACTCCAATGAACCAGACAAAGTCCGAGCTGGGCGTAATCAGCACCTCGCCGGCTCCCTGCCACTCTCCGCCAGGTGTCGCCTCGAGCTCGGCAGGTCTCTGAACTAGAGTAGAGAGAGACCTGGGCACTCAGTGTCCGCTGCAGTGCTAACCCCAGATTTCGCCTACCCACAACAGTTCCTGAATGCGCCCGTGGGCAGACCGCTATCAGCCGCTATCAGTCGCACTGACCGCGGAGCGGGTGTGCCTATCATTGGACCTTTTCTCTGAGACGTTTGCCCTGAAAGGAACGTGTTTTATCGCCATATCAACTCAATGCAAGCGGTTATCTTGCTGACCGCGCCACTCTAGCACAAAACAAACACATATCGCTGAAGAGATCAGTCATCATGTCTACAGAGCTTGACAGAGCCCTCAGAATCAATTGCTGATTTAGCAATGGCTCACTGAATGCTGACTTTCCCAAGTTACTTGGAGATCAATTTTAGAGCCGGAATCATAGATGATAGCGTAAAGTTACATGTAGCAAGCAAAAGCAAGGCTAAATAGGCAGTCTGGGCTACCTTAATCCTGCCTGTTTTAACCGCCCGGGCGGGTGAGTTCACTGTACCTACAGTGAAGATCAGTACCGCTCGTGGGTTCTGAAGCATTTACCTCCTGAGGTTTGTCGCGTGTAGCGAGGCCGACCGTCTACACCGTCACTAGGCAGATCCCTGTCACTCATGGCAGCAGTCTGTCGAACAGGACAGAAGCCGCATTAATATCTTATATTATCGACACAGGCCAGTCAAATAACGGAATTGGGGAGAGGCACACAGACATGGGGATCGAAAGCGGGGGACAGACGGGACGCATTCCCAAGCCGTCAAGCCAAGGAAACCTTCATTGAAGCTACGAGACTCAACCGATTATTTCAGGCGTTTCAACATGATCTTCCGCAGATGTTCCAAACTCATTGCAGGTGAAGAGCCTCGATAGCGCTATACAGAACAGCTACCAAATTTCGCATTATCCTCTTATCCTCCCCGTTCGGTCGTCACCAAGTCCGAGGTCGCTCTCCGAGAAAAAATTATCCGCGACGCCCTTGCACACTGCTTCTGTCCAACAGTGCTGCAACCACATTTGTCCCATGTAAAACATACGGGACATACAAGTTTTGACCTTTGGACGGAAGGCAAGCTTTCAGGTAACTAACAAGCCACATTCAATCTGAGTGTAGATATTCATTAGATACACTAAACGAACGAACATCGCTAGAACAGAGTAAAGAAAGTTCAAAACTCATTCTCATGTATTTGATTGATTTCTGCCCGCAAAAATCCAGCGTTTTATTTCCCCATCCATAAAAACAACGGTCAGAAGGGGCCTACTGTTGCATACGTTTGTGGTTTCTTTTGTTAATTACCGATAAAAACTTCATTCCATATAACTAAGGGTATGACGGATGGTTCTTTTCGAGTATACAAAGAACACAAAAAACCAAACTCGAGCACTCCTCCACATACAGGAACACATGCTGGTCGTGCTCAGAAAGCGCAAGGACGGTTCTTCCCATAAACCAACGCTAGAATCATAAACCAATGGAGAACGACTTCAGAATGCTACGCACTAGCTAATCTCAGGTCAAAACAGCCCGTTTTGATCGTTCAAGGACTTCAGCTTAATTCACCAACAAATATGCTGAGAAGTCCAATGAAAATTAACAGAAAATGGCCGTCATGCAATGGTGGCACCAGAAGCCAAGCATGGACGGAAATAAGACATGCCCCGCCCATTCATTGTGGCCAACGTCCGCAAGTTCCACCATGCCAATCACAAAGGCAATAGCCAATTATCTGGGCGGTTTCCACGAGTTCAGCCAGCGTTCGCGGCTTCTGCTTCAGCTGCGAAGCTCCACGCCGCTCCAAGCTTCCGTTCTCACCCGTCCCCTCCCCCTTCACACGTGGCGCAGGAGCCTCCCACGGGTGAACGGCGGGAGTGACGCATGGAGCTCCCGAGAGAGAGAGAGAGAGAGAGAGAGAGAGAGAGAGAGAGAGAGAGAGAGAGAGAGAGAGAGAGAGAGAGAGAGAGAGAGAGAGAGAGAGAGAGAAAGAGCGAGCAGAGCGAGAGCGAGGCGAGAGCGAGAGCGAGGCGAGGCGAGCGAGAGCGAGAGCGAGAGCGAGAGCGAGAGCGAGAGCGAGAGCGAGAGCGAGAGCAGGCAGAGCGAGGCGAGAGCGAGAGAGGGAGCGAGAGAGTCCTTGAGCTTCAATTTCGAAGACCAGTTCAAGTAGTGGAAACTCTGGTAGCAGATCCAGTATGTTACAATTGAATGTAAGTAAAAAAAACTGCGTGAGTAGGTAATAACTGGCTTCGAACATCCAACGGACGTGGGTTGCTCTTCCAGCAGGTTGTATGCGGCGAGGTGCATCTGAGCCGCGAGGATGCGGCCCCGGCCCCAGTGCTACATCTGAGGTGGTGGGAGAGGTCGCCTGCCTTTCAAGGGGCGGTGAATGAAGCGCCGCAGCACACACCTGAGACACACGGCAGACCGGCACCCAGCTCTACTGCATGAACCCCATGACAATAAAATACTTTTTAGACGATCGCGATACCCAGCCAAAACCAGAAATATGAAAAAAACGATGATATTATAAAAACTGTCGAAAGTAACAGTCAATATATTTCACCCATGGGCATGATCAGACAGAATGGACAGGTGGCAGAATTACAACATTTGAAAATAGAATAGAACACACCTGGTTGCCTAATACACTTTCAATTCTACTATAACTGTACAACATTTCCATTCCGAGCTATATATATATATATATATATATATATATATATATATATATATATATAAAGTAGCATCAATTATTCTCACATTCTCCGTACATTCATTCTAGATATAAACAGCTCACAACATTCAACTATAGTTACAAATTTATACAACTGCCTATTAGATGATGACTATTGGTATTGCATGGGCTTCAGGAGGGTCAGGAGGATGACATTATGTTTAGCTGGGGTTATTTTCCGAATTTCAATAGATTCGCTGATTTAACCTCGAAACATCTTTGCAGAGCCTAAGAATTTTAATGTTTAGTTTAGTGTGGTCTATATTAGTAATTTGAGGA
Source organism: Lepas anatifera (assembly GCA_034440635.1). Lineage (NCBI taxonomy): Eukaryota > Metazoa > Arthropoda > Thecostraca > Lepadidae > Lepas > Lepas anatifera. The sequence continues at coordinate 989,323 of JAOTON010001749.1, read as the reverse complement.
TGCTCGTTTTGAAATGTTCGCCGAAGAGAATAATACTATTCCTATGCCTTCGTCTAATAGTAGAGAGACTGGCAGGATTCTATGATGTGTGTTTGATTCTTGGACAAAATGCCTGGACGGACTAGATCCCTGACAGAGGTGAACGATGGGAATCGCTAAACCTGTGTTTGCGGTAATTGTATTACTGGGCACTCGTTACCTCCTCGGATCCAAAACCTATCTAAACAAGCCATTTCCAACACTAACTAACCTCTTAAGCCTTGGTCTAACTCCTACGACGAAAACACCAAGTCTACTATTCAGCAAGCAGAAACGGGTTTGAAAGGGTGCTTTGCCTAGATGGAAGCACGCATTGGGACAAAAAAAGGCAATGTGAATCTAGACCAGGTATCACAGCCCATTAGAGATGACAACCAGGACGAACAGGCCCTCATTAGTAAAAACCCACACCCGATTGGGGACACATACAAAAGGCACCAACTGACCCGACAACAGAGAAAACTAAGTAAACTCAAACAGAAAAAATATCTTTGTTCAAAAACCATCGTTCTAAATTAACCAACCACACCAAGAGGACTTAAATCAATTGAAACAGCTTCGGTCAAACGAGGATTTGATAGTGAAAAGATCCGACAAATGTAAAGGCTTTGTCATTATGGATAGGAGCGACTATGTAGAAAAAGCGTCCCAAATAACAACAGATTATGTGAAAGTAAAAGAACCCCACTAAAAGTTAGATATCAAGACCAGGAGCATAATTAATGATACTATGGTAGACAAAATTCCAGATAAGATCATTCGAGCCATCAAACCTTCAGGATCACGCACAGCTGAACTTTATGGCTTACCCAAGACACACAAAAAGATATACCACTCGACCCATCGTATCAGCCTGCGGAGATCCGCTGACAAATTGAGTTGGCTCCTAGAACAGATCATATCACAACTGCTAGTTTTTGTTCCGGCGCACATAGAAAACACATACACCTACCTTTCGAAAACAAAGCCAAATTTCCACATGGAATGCCCAAAGGCACTATTGCTTTCACTGTCGATGTAACTAATCTTCGGAAACATACCCATTCAAGAGGCGATCTCAGCAACAATGAACCTAATGAAAAACACCAAAACCAAATAAACTTCTTTGGACTAGAACTACATGACATTGATAAACTTCTGCATCATTGCTTACAGAACAACTATCTCAGATTTGGCCAACAGTTCTACCGACAAAAGACAGGTATAGCAATGGGAGTAGAATAGCCCCACCGATCGCCATTGTTTTTATGGACGCAGTAGAATCTCTTTTCCTTGCCTCACTCGACCATCAACCCCTTATCTACATAATATATATTGATGATATACTTGGAATTTGGTGTCATGGCTCTAAGCTTCTAGATTCATTTTATCAGTCCATTAACAGCTTTCATCCATCCCTAAAATTTTCCATCGAACGAACGGACCAATCGGAGAGTAATAGCTTAGCATTCCTGATACAACGCTCACTATTCATCCTAATGGCAAATATTGTACGGAGTTATATATCAAGCCGATGGCAGCTCCAATAATCCTCCCCTACAATTCGGCTCATTCCATTCAAACAAAAAAGTCAATTCTGTATTCCCAGCTACTCCGAGCTAAAAGGGTTGGATCAGACAAAGAACTCAAAAACGTGGTCTGCTCAAAATAAAATATCTTTAAAATGAACGGGTATCCTAACAATTTGATCCAGCGAACTAAAACTAGACTGTTCCGAGAGAACATTACGAAGCTAACCCGTCCAAAAACAGATGAACGCACTTACATTAGGCTACCCTTCATAGACGATGAGCTTTCCCATAAAGTATCCCATGCCGTAAAAACTTCAAAACTACCGTTCCAGATCACATGGTTAAGCGGAAAAACGTTAGCTAACAAAATTACTAGATCGGCCCTAGACCCACCTCCATGTCCCGCCGGCAACAGACGCTGCTTCTCTGCATGGCGGGACTGGAAGGTGATGCCACCAACGGAACTCCGTTTATGAAATTACTTGTCAACTCTGCTCCAAAATTTACATTGGTGAAAGTAAGCGTATGATCAGAAAAGATACATGGAACATCTCAGAGACCAAAAACAAAACTAAAAATACACCCTTCGGCGAACATTTCAAAACGAGCATCCTCAAATTACTAATATAGACCACACTAAACTAAACATTAAAATTCTTAGGCTCTCAAAGATGTTGCAGAGGTTAAAATCAGCGAATCTATTGAAATTCGAAAAATAAACCCCAGCTAAACATAATGTCATCCTCCTGGACCCTCCTGAAGCCCATGCAATACCAATAGTCATCATCATAATAGGCAAGTTGTATAAATTTGTAACTATAAGTTGAAATGTATGTGAGCTGTTTATATCTAGAAATAAATGTACGGAGAATGTGAGAATAATTGAATGCTACTTTATATATATATATATATATATATATATATATATATATATATATATAAGCTCGGAATGGAAATGTATGTACAAGTTATAGTAAGAATTGAAAGTGTATTAGGCAACCACGCGTGTGTATCATAATTCTAAATTTTCAAATGTTGTAAAATTCGCCACCTGTCCATTCGCTGTCGTGATCATGCCCCATGGGTGAAATATATTGACTGTTAACTTTCGAACAAGTTTTATATAATATGAGCATCAGGCTGTTATTCCTCATTTACATATTTATCATCATGCTCAAAATAGCTCTCCAAGACATCATTTTTAAAACCAGAAATGTTCAAATATGTCCTAACTTGTACCCATTGATCCGAGCCCAGACCGGAAGTGAGTTCTGGCCGTTCACTTCCAGCTTTAGGGAATCCATTACATTGCGTAACATAACCAGACGAGCGCGACTTTCGCTGAGGCCCTCCTCCCCGGGTGTTTTTCCTGACGATGGCTTAAAATCCAGAATTAGTAGCAATAAGATACCCAATAAGATATCATCTATCTAATTAAGGCCGTACGTTTTTCTTGCCTCAGCCTCGGCCAGCTCGCCATTTTCCTTTCACGTGACATTGTCTACCGGTCTGGTCAAACGGGACACTATGTCTCCCGGAATGGTCAGACGGGACACTGTGTCTGCCGGGCTCGGCAGACGCGACATTTTGTCTGCCAGAATGGTCAGGCAGGACACTGTGTCTCTGTGTTCAGAGACACAGAGTCTCTGTGTCTGTGGTCAGACGAGGAATTTTGTCTGCCGGTATGGTCAGACGAGAGATTGTGTCTGCCGGTCAGGTCAGGCGGGACACCATGTCTTCGGTAATGGTCAGCCACCTTAGCCGAAACCGGTTCCACGTCGGGCATTATCGGCCGCCGACGGTTTCACAATGCACCGCACAGGTGGCCCCGCTCCAGGCCTGTTCTCAACGGGCTGCCAATGTGCATGGGACCTGGCCTACCCATGGAGGCAGAGTCAATTGGCATAGATTCTGGGAAACTTCGGAGGATGGGGCTGCAACGGTAAGCACCGGTTGAAGCCTCATTGTGGGTGTTGAAAACTGTCCGACATATGCTAAGTAGACTGAAAGAAAAGCAAAGTCAGCCCATCTCTCCAACCAGAACTCAATTAAATTAGTAGTAGACATCTGTATGAATCGTGAGTGAAAAGAACACCGACGAATAACTACGTTGTCCTTCGTGAGCGACTTCTGACGGTCTTTTGGCGGCACCACAGGGGGCAGATTTGTTACATTTTCTCAGTAAAAAGCAGTGATGGGTACTCGATAACCAACAGGTAATTAATAGAGACCGTTTTTGTACCGGCCACCGACATCTGGTCAGACCACCGTGAATCGATCTTCCTGGCCACCCTGTTGCCTGGACGCAACAGCGTCTGGGGGAAGGCCCAGTCAGAAAAAAAACTGAACAACACACCACTGAGCTTCTCATGGCTCTCTTCCTTCGGTTCTTTTCAGCAAGGGCTAATTCTTTTCCTATGAATCCGAGCTGGAACAGTTGCAAGTTGCCCCTGAACAACACAAATATCTCAAACTTCCTGGATGTGACCGTGGTCCTCTTGGGCTTCTAGATGTCTTGGTCCACTGAGAATACCCTTTCCGACGCAGCTGAACTAAGGATGATCGTGTAAAAAATATTGAGCAGGTTTGTGAACATCTCAATGCAGCACGCCTGGAAGACTCTTATCCACAGCCCGCTTGGGAATTCCATGGGACAACCATGCGTCCAATTCCTTGACGATTGCTTGACGAAATGGACCATGAGGCATGTGGAGAGGGGGGGGTCAGTGCGACACACCGAAGTTCTTCTCAGGGCTCTCCTTGCTCACGTCATCATCCCCTCCACTGGTTCCAGAATTTTCAGAATAGTCCAGCTTCTCCCTCGCCTTCTGCATTTTTTGAAGATTTCCACACAAACACAGCGACTTTTCAAGGACGTCATGATGCATTTGAAGTGGTCAAGATCGTGGAGGCAGATGGTAATGCTACTTATAGTGCCGCACTCAGTGGGGCTCATGGTGAACACGATGAGTATTCTGAATCCCGGGAGCAGGGCTGTGGCCGCCCGAAGGTCCTCGTCCTGGAAGAGTTGGCTGAACATTGCCTCAAAATCAGTGTTGGGCCCGGCACCGTGCAGTAGAACATCCACGAGATTGCCAGCGTATGTTTCAAATTAAATTGTCGGCGCAGGCTAAGTATCACCTTCTCACATTATGAGCCCTTGCGTAAAAAACAAGTAGAGCACAACCTTGCACTCTTCTCGCAACAATTGCTTTAAAGAAGCGGAAAAAGAACGTATATACAAGAGGTTTCTATACTCCACACTCGTTTGAAACGCGTCTGATTGTCGTAAAAAACGCATTTTTAAAATGAACTAAACACGATACTGTATTAGAAAGATGGTTTATATAAGACACCAAAAACGTTATGTTTATAAATTGGAACACCACTGCGACCCCGATAAGGTTATTTCATCAATCGGAAGTCACGAATTGGGAAAAAGTTGTCGTCAGTTATCATTTCCGATAATCGTTATCGATGAAGTTTTCAAAGTGCTTACTGGGAATAAGACTTAGCTTTCCGCAGCACAAAAGCTATAACCGAGTCAACATGTTGTGCTTCATTTACACTTGTTCAGATCATGCGGAAAGTGCTGGTGTAATGTGATAGGGTTCAATAAATAGGATGCTCACTTACCCCTTCAGTTGTCAGGGATCAGTGTTCAAGAATGTTATCGGTCAAAATTATTTCAACTCATGATGACAAAAATCGGAGCTATTTTATCTAAAATTCATTCAAGTGGCAAGGAAAACATTCAGGTGACTCAGCTACCAAGCAAAACAACATGTGAAACGAAATCAGCATCGATGGCAACATCATCCTAGTTTACTTGACAAACGGAAATGCGGATCAATACACGTTACGGCTTCTATTTTTCAGCCCTTCCAAAATTTAGAACTCTGAAATGCTTAGTGCTGCCTCGGGTGAGATTTAAACGGTAATAATACTTGGAATGACGTTACCTGAATATTTAAAAAAGGCAGGCAGTTTTCATCATTTATATGTCGGTCACAGTCTGTTCTTAAAACACATCAACGACACAGAGATAATCACAACGATTCGTAAGGCTCAGATCGACTTTAACGGTATCTGTTAAACTTGACCCCATGGCAATTATTAAAATCAAACCGATTAAAGTGGATCCGGTCTTTATGAATTGTTACGCTTGAGCCTGAGTTTTATTGTATTTTGAGAGAAAGGACTGTATTCGAACCTCGAGCTATCAATTATCAAAACTTAATCATTCTTTCTTATTATCGAGGATAAGGTCATTCGACCTATTATTACCAAATAAGAAACTCCTGCGCCGCATCTTGGTATGACTTGACTGTCAAAGCTGCGTTTATTTGCGATCAGGCACACGGTGCGAGTGTGCCGTGCCTGGCTTGGTGTGACCATGACAGTGTCGGCTCCGGCAGCAGCCGAGCCCGTGAGGTCTCTCTCAGCCTCACAAAAACCAGCCGCAGTCGCGCGCCACGCCTCCACCGCCCCAGCAGCGGCGGCGACACGGGATCGTCACCCGGCCTGCCGCGGCGTGAACTGCCCTGACTGAGGAGGGCGAGGGTGGTGTTGGGTGCGGAGTACCCTGAGTGAAAGGAGGATGATGCTGGGCCGGAGCACCCTGACTAAGGATGGCGTGGGGCCGGACGTCCTAACGAGGAGGGCGCGGTTGGTTGGGCACGGAGTGCCCTGAGTGAAGAAGGGCGAGGATAGTGCTAGGCGAGGACTACCCTGAGTGGGGAGGGCACGGAGGATGCTTGGCGCGGGCGCCTGACCAGCGCCAGGCGGGATTCCTTCGTGTGTGGTCCCTGGGTACAAGGTGGCGAGAGCAGCGCCGCTGGCAGTGCACTGGGCTCTGCTGTAACGAGAGTACTGGTGCAGAGAGGACGAAGCGTGAAGCACTGGAGAAAAACAACAGATAAGCGTGGGAGGCGTTTTGATCCAGCTGAAATCCATGTCAAAGCCAGACAAGAAATACAGCAGCTTCTTGCGACATTTTATCGGCTGACCAAAGCAAGACCTATAATTCATTTTATGAACGTCAGGCTAGATAATGATTAAGCTGAAAGAAAAGTATTCTGAATATCTGTTTATTTCCAGCGCAATACAAAAATAACAAAAAGGTCAAATAAAATGGAATAATGGAAATGGATCAGTTTCCTTTCCGTTTTCCTATCCTATGCACTGCTAAGTAGGTACAAGAACGGGCAACTTTATCCCAGCTACATGAGCAGGCTCAGGACGGTACCGCCCGCGAGAACGACCCAAACAAATATATGCGGGTGTTTCGTACCGTTCTGCAAATTAGGTTCTGGTCCCTTAGAAGGAGCACCATGAGGGTGGTTTGTACCATTGGGCAATTGTTGTATTCTAAAAACAATATTTTCATTGGCTACAAGTAATTTGACTATGAAATATTCTTTAGAAATGACAGAAATGAGTTTTTGAGCTTACGTGAATGTTTCATTCCAACAAAATTATTTTGCTTCCCACAACAGTACGTTCCGCGTCGTCACATTCGTCTGGGCCGCGCCATATTTCGTCGGGTCGTAATGGTTCGTACCAAGGGCCTGAGTGCCGACGCTGCTCATATACCTGGGGCAATTTAGACACCTCTTAGAAGGGTGAATGAGTAGACAGAGGCGTCGTTAATGGTTCTTGATGTATCAGGAAGTGAAAACCGGACCCTTTGTCACCGGTCCTGTCACCCTCTGTAACACCTCTAGAGCGCCATGGTCACACCGGTCTTGGTCTGACAGGGGAGGGGGAAGAGTGCCGTGCACGCAGGTGTTGCTCTTTTTCACCGTTTGATTTAAGCATAATTATAATTTTCTGTGCGTGTTCTAAGTCATTTAGATACTTCCAAAAATTATTTAACGCATTTTTGTGACTTTTTACCCCCCTTATTCACGCACAGTTTTTGGCACCCATTTGAAAAAAGTTTTAAATCGCTGCGGCTGATTCCCCACCCCTTTGCGTTACGTACTTTTTGGATGGCTCCTTCTGTAGAAGCGCGAGATTATTTTGTTCGAGAGCAGTACAGAATATCCTATTTGGACCCACTCACATTGGGGTACGCATGTTGTACAATTTTTATATAAATTTTGTCCCAGCTGTTCCCCGTTTGGCTGCTGGAGTCGGAGCCCCTCGAGGGACTTGTCACGAAGAACCCGACCCCACCACCCAAACGAGCAACTCCTACAATGAAGGGTTAATTTAGAAGCAAAAGTTTAACGTCCCACAAAGCATAGGGACGGTCGCCCCGCTCAGGTCACCCTCTCACCAGTCAGTTGCCAGCCAACCTACTTCGAGTAAACTATTGAGCGCCGGGGCGTCTCAGGGGAACCGATCCCAAGCCTGGACATGCACTGCCACCGCATGTTTCTGAGCAGCGGGCCGGAGCCCAACGCTCTACCAACTGAGCTACTGGGGCAGCTCAATTAATCGGATGTCAATAAATTTCGGAAAACCGGCGACCCAAGCAAAATCGGATAATCTAAATACGGGCCTACGCCTTTTTAGAAATGATACCCACTGATGGCTCATCGTCAGGACAAACCATTAACCCCGCAGGGGCACGACCCCCAAGGTTTTTCCGGGATAGCAGAAAAACGAGGCGCAGCACCCGGTTGAGGGCCACCTCCAATGCATCATTTTCCCATCATCCCTTAAATTTTTACCCCAGGTCACCCATGGTCAGGCACCAGACGAGGTCAACCAAGGTCACCTCACTTCAACTTTAGAGCTCTGTAAGAGCACATTTCAAAGTCTATCGATTTGAAACTTCCTACACTTCATGACCCCTCCAGGGTCTACAAGGTGTATATCTGGGATTTTCGATTTCGTGCCCTGAGGTCAGGTCACGAGGCGACCTCTCCCATTGGAAAAGCATGGAAAAGCTGTCATGATATACAAGCCACAAAAATGACTGCAAATACTCAGACTGCTCAGAACAGCGCTTTTGGACACCCTTTCACGGATCCCAGGGGTCATATTTGCCCTTGGACTTTTCCAAGGTCATCCAATCACCAGAGGTCAAAAACAGTATTTGACAATAACTTTGACCTAATTAGCTAGAGCGGTGAAACAAACACCATCGTGTTTGTCTTTTCACTGGCTTTCATTTGATATACGGCAAGGTCACTTTTAACCTTCGTGACCTCAGGTCATATTAGGTCACGAGGTGACCTCTGGGGTCAAACCACTGGCGGGAGCCTTACGTTCCACATAGCGGAAAAGTACTGGCAATTTGCTATCAAATGTACTTACCAGGCCTCAATAGCTCTAATGACATAAGAGTTATGCCCAGTTTGCTTAATCATTGCATATTTGAGTGAAAAATACCGATCTTGACCCAATTGACCTCTGGAGGTCAAACCATGACCGAGCACTAAAACATGCCAAGTAATTCTTACTGAATTCACGCGAGCTTTCATTGCACTTTGCAATTTGCGCTAACGCCCATATTTTCGGAGTTAGAGGGGGCCATCGATGGCCCCGGGGCGAGGTGGCGCCGACCCCGGTGGGCGCGTTAACAGCCCGAATACAAAACCATTTCGGGAGCGTCAGGGACTTAAATCAGTGTTTCAGGCAGCCTTAAAATAAAATAAGCTTCATTCTTTATAGTTAAACTCCTATTTTATGAGCGGACAATATATTTTAGTGTGAAATACAATCTGGCCAATAAATACCACGTTTTAGAGGCTACCGTAAGAAAAGTAACCACAGCCAAACACGCAAAAGAACGATGATTGGCGATCATAAGTAGGTATATATTCCTTAATTGAACACATCGCTTCGGATGCCAGGCTTTCTCTGACCAGAAGGCAGCAATAAACACAAGTTCTCTTCAGCCCGGTCTCAGGCAGGTAGCTTTCCAGAGCAATTAAAAGTGACCAGTTTTGGTTGAGACATTGCTGACCAGTCCCCACATGCCTTGCGTAAGACATTTGGTAACCCTACGTCGCATTTCACCAACGCACACTCTTAATCCACCCAACGTCGGAGATAAATGGAGTACAATGGGCGTATTGGCTGGTTCCCAGTAAGGTCAGATGCTCCACTATCACTTTCGCTCTAAATACTTTGGGCCAGCCTGGCTCCGTTTCAAAATACCGGCCGCAGTGTAAGCCACCCAGCTGTGAGGACTAGGGTGGGGGGGAGGGGGGAGGGTGAGGTCATGACCTGGTTGAGGCCGACTGGGGCGGAAGCCAGCGAGAGCGGCCGGACCCGCCCGGTACTGATCAAGGCCATAACCATGTACGGTACGTGATCTGGGTGCTAATGTCGCCATAGCCCAAACCAGGCGGGGAGGGGCGGGCCCGCATCGGTGGGGTGGACGTATCCGTTATCCGCGGGCTCAGGGAAGTGGAGCGGCGGGATCCCGCACCTCTCGCTGTTTACAAAACTGCTAATTAGTCAGGAAATCCTAGGATTCCACCCCTGTTGCCGGTTTGCGGACGAATAAACCGTCAGAGACGTATTATGAAACAAAGCAGTGGTGTGCCGACAGCAGCAGCTATCACAGCTCAGCGCTGGTCGCAGCTGTTGTTTCCCACGCTCTGACCGTGAGTAGTGCCGACCGAACTCGCACCGAAAATCGCTCTCATAGGACCAGCCAGCCGTGACACCAGCTCCTTGACACTGTGAGCACATGTTGAGACCAGACCGGGCGGCGGTTTGACGCCCTGTGACCATTGGCGGACGCAGGGGGCCATTCAGGCCATGCCCCCTCAAACGACCACTCTGGCCCCCAAACGCCGGAGAAATTTTTGAAAAAAGGGTGTTTACACTAGGTCTGTAGAGCAAAAAAATATTCGATCCCACCCCCCCGAGAGTGATCATGTACTTGGAGAGGTAGCTTATACTAGGTCTGTCGAGCACTGAAAAATACACTAGGTCTGTAGAGCAAAAAAATATTCGCTCCCCCCCAGGAGGAAAGGCAGACATGGGTTTGGCACCCCCAAAACTCGGGTCTGCGTCCGCCCCTGCCTGTGACTGGGACCAGGCGGTGTTTTGACGCACTGTGACTGTGGCTGGACGGTGGTCTGACGATATTGGACTGAGACCGTACGGCGATCTGACGCTCTGGGACTGGGACTGGAACCGGGAGGTATTTTGACGCCCTATGACTGGGACCGGGCGGCGGTCTGAGGATCTGTGACTGAGACTGGAACCGGGCGGTGTTTTGACGCGTTGTGACTGAGGCCTGGCCGTGTTCTGACGATATGTGTCTGACGCTGTGACTGTGACTGGGACTGTAGCCGGACGGTGTTTTGAAGCGCTAGGACTGGGGCCGGGCGGTGTTCTGACGCTGGATGGGACGGGACCGGACGGTGTTCTGACGCCCTGGGATGGACTGGGGCCGGGCGGCGGTCTGACGCCCTGGGACTGGGACTGGGGCCGGGCGGTGTTCTGACGCTGTGACTGGGACTGGGGTCGGACGGTATTCTGACGCCCTGGGAATGGGACTGGGGCCGGGCGGCGGTCTGACGCCCTGGGACTGGGACTGGGGCCGGGCGGCGGTCTGACGCCCTGTGAAGTCAGCCGGCTGGGTTCGCCCTCGGATTGGGGATCAATAGCACGGACGACGACCGCGCCGGGTGGCTGGGCGTGGCACCAGCGCCTCCAGTCGACTAGCCGCCGGAGCCGTCTACCCGAGCTACTGTACGGAGACTTTGACAGGACTGGTACACGGGTGAAAATGCCACGATCCCACGGATTCCGTAACTTTCCGTATCGAATTTTCTCCTTGGCTCCGATTTGCAAAGAAGTCAAATCTTAAATGTCAGTTTAGAGAATAATTGTATGCTTATTTCTACACTACATTCTCAGTATTACCTCACCCATCTCAATACCCGGAATATACCAAAATTGAGGTGGATGGATAAAAATAAACGTTGCCAGGAACAAAGCAGCATCTCTTGTGGGTTTACTATCTTAAGCGGGACATAACCAGTGACGGACCTAGAATTTTGCTAAAAAAGGGGGGCAATAAAGAACCCCAGGAGAGGAGTTTGTTTAACACAAGGGGCTTTCTTCCGATGAAAATATTGGATATATGTATATATAGGAGCAGGTGTTTCAAAAGTGTTATCAGAAAGTAAATTATCTAATTCTGGTCAAACGGGAGGCTGCCGTTGTTTATCTACGAGATGCATATTCGACCTTCTAGGCACATATCCCACATTTGTCGCCGTTTAATGTTTTTAGCTGCCCATTTACAGGACATCTGATGCTCGGCATGGACAGGGGGCGCCTCAGCCGCCTAAGAGGGAGCTGGAGACCACCCTGCTCCCCCAGTCATGGCACTCGTGACTCCCCGAGATTCCCCACAGAGCACGTCGAAACACGGTCTGGACTGCCCCCTCCCCCATCGTCCCAGAGAGGGGATCAGCCGAGGCGATGGGGGGAGGGGGCAGGGGCGAGATAGCGCAATAAAATTGGCCGATGACGCAGCGTCGGGGCGTCCGCATTGATTTCTCTCTCCCCTAGAGATTTTCTGTCCACATTGTCAGCTTGTGGTAAGCCGGTAATATGTAGACACTTCAGTGTGGGCACCTTTCTCCTGGGTGCTCCTGTCAAAGTCTGACATATTCTGAGAGAATATTTGATTTTGTATCTCAAGATTTCACAAAAAGTACTTTATTACTCGAAATCATAATGGTGACAATAGATTACGTATCTTTCCAATCTTCTTCAGCTTTTCGTTTGGCCATTGTACGCTTTTACTAATCTGATTAACCCTATAATTTTCTGTCATCCACATTACTGGCCATGCAGCTGCGACGAGCAGCATGCTTCATGTGGACATTTTATTCGGCTGCCTTATCGAAAGAGCTATAAAACTTATATTTCTACAGAAAATCAAAGACAAATGTTCAAAACACAGAGTGACGAAGTTCCAGAAAACAAGAGCTGCAGACAATCGGGAAATGAGAAACATAAAAAGTACCAAAGGTTCATTACATAAGCAAGTTAGATCATGCAGTGGGGCCGAGGCCCTTAACACCACCAAATAAAAATGCAGGAAGAGCAGGAAACGTTTCACAGTGAAATCAGAGCAAATATTTTTGCTTGGTACAACAGCTATAGGAATCTATCACACTTGATCTTCAAAATTCCGAGTTATTTTGAACTTTCGGGCGTCACAAAATAGGCTCAATGAGAGTATCAGAGTCCATGCGATAGGATTTAGCGCTCACCTGACAGGTTTTCCCGCCCAAAAGTGGCGCCCCCTAGTCCGGATGGTACCCACCCACGACCATGTGCCTCCCCTAATCAGAAACCCTGCATCCGCCTATGCCGACACGACCTGCCATGTGACCTGAGCTGACCTGTGAGTGGCAGGGGCTCCAGCTGCGCCGGTGGCGGCCCAGGGAGCCATGCTGTAGCCTTGCAGCAGCCAGCCGGGCGGCCGGCGCCGTGGTGTCGTACACTCCCGGCAGCAACCGCAGTCGGTTACCGGGACATATGCCCTGGGCGCAGGTCAGACAAGGTCAGACCGACGCCGATGGTCACACGAGACGCTAAAGGGGAGACAGGGGAACTGAGACAGACAGCTAAGGGGGGGCACAGACATACGGGACTCGTGAGGGCAAACTAGCAGAGACGTATGAGGCACTGAAGGGCAGGCTAGCAGAGACGTATGGGCCACTGGGGGCAGGCCAGCAGAGACGTATGGCCACGGGGCAGGTAGCAGAGACGTATGGGGCACTGAAGGCAGGCCAGCAGAGACACACGGGACACTGAGGACAGGTCAGCAGAGACACACGGGACACTGAGACAGGTCAGCAGAGACACATGGGACACTGAGGACAGGTCAGCAGAGCCACACGGGACACTGAGGACAGGTCAGCAGAGACACACGGGACACTGAGGACAGGCCAGCAGACCATGGGCACTGAGGACAGGTCAGCAGAGACACACGGGACACTGAGGACGGCCAGCAGAGACGTATGGGACACTGGGGAAGGCTAGCAGAGACACACGGGACACTGAGGACAGGCCAGCAGAGACACACGGGGCACTGAGGACAGGCCAGCAGAGACGTATGGGGCACTGAGGACAGGTCAGCAGAGACACACGGGGCACTGAGGACAGGCCAGCAGAACGTATGGGGCACTGGGGCAGGCTAGCAGAGACGTATGGGGCACTGGGGGCAGGCCAGCCGGGACTGACGGGTCACGGGAGGATGGGGCTATCAGGGTCAGACGAGTGAACGGCCACGGTCGCGTCACAGACCAGGCCCTCCCCAATATACGTACGCGAAAAAATCCCAATCTAAATCAGATACAGGAAGTGAAAAAAACTCATCAGGCGTTTACAAACAAGAATGGTCGAAAAACGTATCGAAAATATAAAAAACCGAAATAAAAAATATCGAAAATATCCAAGAACAATATCCATCGGATTCAGCGGTTCATTGTAAGCATACCATTGTAGGTATAAAAAGTTACAATTCCAAATGACATTTGAGCAGAGCTGAGGTTAGTGCTTACACAATACTGCATAGTTCTAATGGCGATGCTGCTTTTTGAATAAATGCCTCTTTGATCTACAGTTACCATATCGCAACATTTCTTGGGGAAAGGGCTAAAAGGTTTAAAAAGGTTTCCGCTTCACATTTAAGAAATACCCAATAATCGTTACAATTACTCTAAGGAATACAACTTTACGGATAGATTGCGTAAGGCGTCCCATGGTTGACAGAAGCAGACATTTAAACCAAAATAATTGATAGGTACTTCATAGTTTGAAAATGCACTGGAAGTATGCAACGACCCTGAATGTCTAGAACGTTAGCTCTGTACATGAAGCAAGTCACAAGCAGCTTAAAAAACGTTCAGGAAGTGGCACGATGGGAAAGAACAGTATGCTAACGTGGATAGATGAAATGGACGTATTATCTTCTGGGTGGAAGTGCTTGAGGAAACAGTGCAGCCCTCTTACCTGACCATCCGCCGTTCATCCCTAAAACATCCCCTACCAGTGAACAGCGGCACGCACCCTGGCGGCTAATCAGCTCTAATTACCATAATTGTAATATAACTAAATTATGCGATAGCATCACTAAACCAAGGCCGCGCCCACAGCTGAGTGCCGCTCCTCCCCGCAACAAGATAAATCCGGATTCCACGATAATTCGGGGTTTAATACGTAGATAAGCACGGGTCTGGAGGAATAAGTGTTTTCTGGCGGCCCCCGGTCCGGCGCCCTGCGCGTCCGACATGCGGGATGAGTGTCTAATTACACATGATGAAGCCGACTTGGCGTCATCACATATGATTTCGTATTAAATCAGCCCAGTCCCCATAGGGTGGTCCAGCGCTGTTTTGGCCTGACTCCTGCATGACAGTGTTCAGAAACAAATTTTGCCGATTTCTAGCACAATTTCAACTATATTGTACATATTGCAAACGACAAATCTTCTTTGCTAGCGAGCTATTGGAATTTGTGTTTTTTCCGTAAACTCGATCATAGCCAATCATTCGGCTCCCTTACGGTAGGAAGTATAAACATCTGTAGCTTTTTTCCATGTTTGTCTTACGTAGAAACACCAACAGTGTGTTATGACACTGGGTGCACGGCCGCAGATATGTTCAATATCTGTCAATCCGGGTGGTCGACAACAGGCATGTTAAATATCTGTCAAACAGCTGTCACACAGTGACATGTTTTGGGTCTTTTTAGGTGATGATGAAGTAAGCGTGACTTAAGATGAACATTATACCATCTTTCCGTTACCCGGTCAGACCAGCGAACAAGGTGGGATCTACTTTTATTTATAATTCATCTTTTATTTAGTTTGCATGGCGTTTAGTAGGTATGTACCAGGTGACCCTGTCATTTTGCTCGCTTTTATCATGGAGAGTACATGGGATCTACTTTTATTTATAATTCATCTTTTATTTAGTTTGCATGGCGTTTAGTAGGTATGTACCAGGTGACCCTGTCATTTTGTTCGCTTTTATCATGAAAAGTACAAGTAAAAAATGACACCAAAACTAGTTGATGGCTGATACACCAAGACATATGCGCACTTGCCACGTCTTTTTCTGTCATTTTCATAAAACGGCTGAGTAACGGCATTAAGAAGAATCACATACTCCCCAACTTCTGACATAAACTTCACGATATTTGCTCAGATAAAATAACTGAACAACCAACCAGAGTCGAGTTTTCAGTGAGCGGTGCGATTGGCTGACCTGGCGACCGCGCAGGGAGCAGAGCCACCAGCCCTCCAGGCCGCCCGTGTTCTGCTCCAGCACCACCAGCGTGTCGCCGCGCCGGAACGCCAGCTCGTCCGGCGTCTCCGCCAGGTTGTCGAACAGCGCGTGCGCCATGCACTTCTGCAACAGCATGCAACAGCTGGTCACCGGCAGGCCACCTCAACCTGATGAGGAGTTGTGTTTGAGGACCTAGCAGACTGTTCGCAGCAGTAGGGTGGTGTCAAGTATAGCAAGAACAGGTCAACACGCGGCTGTATTATCGGGATCACTGTCGTGATGGGTCACGCTGGGAAAGAGCGTATCTTGCCTCAAATAAAGGCAACGTTTATGTCTGTAATCGGAATACCTATACCAAATAATACACAAACATTACGATGCGGAGTAGACAAACTCCTCCTGCCTATCTAATTTTCTTCAAAGCTAGTGGGAAAAGGTTATACAAGTACAAGTTTCTAGGTCAGTCCAATGTTGAAGTGACCAGAAGTGAAACAATAGTTCCAAAGGATTGCTACAAAATAATGCAGATCTTCTCATACAAAACTCTTAATGATTGTGGCAAGAGTAGATAATTTAGGAATCATTGAAGCCTCTCATCATGGCGTATAGGATGACACATAATACCATTGGCAATGCTGAGTCAATTGCTGAAAACTACTTAACCTCAAGGTAAGAGAAGATCAACTGCTGATTAGTATTAACTGAGGTCAAATATCAAAATCTTAAATCCTGATCTTCATAAACGTCTCAAGAATACATGTTAGGTATGAGAACTTTCAACATGATCTGACCGGTATCTTATCAAAAGGAGAGCTTGTCACTTCTTGCCAAGGACAACAAAAACACCCCGCCTTGGTCAGCATTACAAACATCCAGTCAGCATATTTATGAACCCTGATGACCTCAACATATAGGCCAGTTGGGAAATTATGGATCGGCAGTCCGCGCTGTTGCGCCACCCCGGATTCAGGATTATAGATTTTGAGATTCAACCACCTGAACATAATAACGACCTGAAATGAATGTCTCGCCTAAAAACGGGGACATGCGCCAGAAAAATCAAACGTGGTGCAAATGGCGTTGTTCTATACACTCGGTTCACGCACTACTCCGGAAAAAAACAAGATGGGGCTGAATTTAATTTAAACGGGATTTAATAGAAGCACAGGTCAAAACAATTTGCATCTACAGAGAATTGAGGCATGGATATAAAAAAACTAAGCAGCAAACACAATCATACGCACGAAAATGGCAACTGATTGTAACCACCTCCTCATCAGTTGTATCAGCTACCTGTATTACCCTGAGATGTGAAAGCCCATCAAGGACTGGTTAACTTCGGCTTAGGAAGATACGCCCACGTGATTTCACTCGTATAATCACTGTCTTATTTGCTAGTAGCCGCTTGCACACGGACCACTCAGAAGATAAGCCCGAGTGAGTGCAACATTGCGCCGACAGCTAGCACTCAGCCTATCTAGAGAGGAGATTCATGTTGACCGCCCGTCATGTATGGCACTGATGCCGTGGAAAACCGGGCCGAGGCCTCTCAAGTCTGAACTGGTGCTGTCAGAAATCGCCACCCAGCTATACAGCCGGCTGAAGCGTCACGCAGCTCCAGAACCTGTATGCCTATTCAGAGGGGAACGTTACCGCCCCGGTGGTCATATCGGGATGTAGCGGGAAATGGCTGGCGGCCGTGTTATCTCTGCGGCAGCTCCAGGCCTGGACTGGTTGGACGGGTGACGGGTCGGCTGATCGTGAGCTCACTCCTCAGAATGACTGCATCAGTTTCCTTGGTGAGAAGTGAAGGCCGTTTGCAGACTGGTCGTGACAGAGAAATGACCAGTGAGGCAAAGCGGTCGCGGCCGGCGGGACGACGGCTGATACTTTGTGGCGGGAAATGTCCACAGAAGAGCGTGGCTATACTTTAATCACAACCTTGTGCACACTCTAGAACACTTTCTTTTTGGCTAGATAAGGTTTCGAAATTCTCCCCTTACAAATCTGAATACCATGTTTCCAGTTGATGCTTTATGAGCCTTAATGAGACATGATAGATCACTTGTTGACAAATAGGCCTCGCAAAATAAGTTGAATTTGATGGCTCATTGTCGTTCCTTGAAACTTAATGACGGCAAACTTTCTTTTTCAGCGACCTTGAAAACAACAACTAGGAAATAAGCACCAATGTGACTAAGTCTGATTATTCAAATAGTTTAGAGGGATAAATGAGCTCAGGGGCCCAGGATGTGCAAACATAGCAATCACAGAATGCTTCCCGGGAAAGAAGCTTAAAAATTTAACGTAGCTGCATGACTGAGCGGGAATGCCTGGTAGGAAAGTAGCTCTGAAACATTATCGTCCTAAAAATCATCTCCCAAGCTAAGCATTTCGTAATCGCCGTGGTCGCGACGGACTACAATGCCACTCTTTCCGGGGGCAAATGACCCTTCCATCGCGCCTGGCGCAGGTGCCTGGCGAAAGTCAAGCCCGCCTTATGCCGCGAAGCTCGCCTAATCCAATGATGAGCTTGGTCTGCAGCTCCTGGGTTTTATAATCAGTAGTTTCACCTCCAGGAGAGGTGTGCTGCGGCGCTAGAGAGAGCTGGTCCTGAGCAGGTAACTGGTGCTTTCGGCATCACAGCAGGAATATGGCCGTGGTACGGCAGAGTCGCCAGCTGACTAAAAATCGTGCTCCGTCCATCAGCGCAACATATCTATATTTTTACAGTTATGTATGCTGTCTGACATTCGCCCCCACATTGACCAGAGGTCAAATACTCCTGAATATTCGGGTAACTGTAATTTAAGCGACCGCGCTTTTATTGGCACTGTACTATTCTTAAGTGTTCCAACCACCATCTCGTTTCAGCCCATTCCCTTCATTCAATCACTTGTGATATTAGATGTCTCTAACTATGCCAAATCTCCTAACTTGCCTGTATCAACTTAACCGAAACGCTATCACGTCATACATTGCCATCAGGGCATCATTGAAGTCTGCTGAAGAGAGGACGAGACCTCTGCAAAACCTCCAAAAATGCAGGCTATCAAACAGACCTGAGTGGAGGATCCCGTTTAAAATGGCTTTTCGCTATGTTCACATACTGGAGCGCAATATGTTCCCATTAATCCTGACCAAGGATGACGCAAAGCCGAGGAGGGTCGAGCGGGGTCACCCAGGCGCGACCCAGCTCGTGCGGCAGGGGAGGAGGTCACGACTTCCAGTCGACCTGGCGAGTTACGACCTGTGCCCCGTGTTACGCTGACCGCAAAAGATGGCCAACGCGTGGACAAGTGAGGACAGATTGATCGCGGCAGATTGGGTAGAGCACTGAAGCACTGCGCATTGAAGGACACACTCTATGTCGAACGCGCCACAAGACAAATGCAGTGTTTTTAAAATGAAATAAGGGTATTCATTAAAAGGGGGACGAGGCGCGGTCGGAAAATAGGTCGACGGGCACGCCACCGACCGCCAGTGGGAGGTGACCATAGAGACCGACATTGAGCCAGAGGGACAGTCGCGCGTTGATGTCGGTGCGGACAAGGGAGAACTCACAGGACTAGAAGAACAGGCGGTCGGCAGGTTCACAAGTCGGTCGGAGGGCCAGACAGAGTATGATCGACCACGGCGCGGCGACGCACGGCGGCGCCGCATCAAGTACACCGCCGCCGCACGCTAAGCTCACCTTCATGTACCACGACAACGAACAGGACACAAAGGACAAGAAGGTGGGAAGATTTTAGTTCGCCACAGACCAACAGGCGCTGGTGAAGGAGAAAGACTGAGTCTGCGGCGTCGCAGGGTGCCCTGTGGCGGGCGGTGCCCTAAACCGTCATTCATTCATCAAACCGTCGCCACGAGTTTAGTCTCAGGCGTTCACGCCGTAGAGGAGGAGATATGACACAAGGCCCAGCTGGCCGCATCACCTCATCATCGGCACCTAAGAAGATGTGTGTTTCGGCGAGGAGAACCACGCGCCGCGCGGACCAGTGCGCCCGGCCGCCAACAAGCTCGAAGAAGCCGACCAGTGTCGCGGCATCATCACCTGCGCCCACCTTCGGTCGGGCCGCAAGAGGCACAGCTCGACAGTAAGCGGGTCGGAGGGAAGAAGGGACCGGTTGCCAGTCGTGCAGGACCCCGTCAGTGTAGGATGGGGAGCTGCCAACGGCACTTCACTCTCCGCAGGGAACGCGAGGTGACGGTGGATCATCTAAAGCTGATGAAAAAAGGAGGATCCCAGCACTGACAGACGAGATATAGCACAGCAAACGTGGCCGGACCGGCGTCTAGAGGGCCCAGAGCGAGGCGCCGTGTTGGCGAGCAATAGCGGGCCGGACAGCTGGGCGTCGGGGAGGAGTGGGGGGCGGAGAAGACTCGGGCTCTGGGTGGTGTGAGGCCGGGACCCTGGTCTGACGCTGGTCTGAAGCGAACATTTTGATCTGATTCCGGGAGGCGTCCACTGTCTGCTGGCGAGGCCGCTGAAGTGTCATTTATTGTAGATAGGCGTCAGTGATACAGTCTGTGTCATTAGTCGAGCACTTCACCGTTGTTAAGTCATGCATTCTGCTATATCAGTGTTTATTGTTTGTACTCGAGGACTGTAATAGTTACTTTGTGGTCGGATGGGCTTGGGGATAATGCCAGTGCGTTCTTTTATTATCTTTCGCCGAAGTGAACGGTTTCGTGAATAAACTGATAATGCCCGTGTTTGGCAACGCAAGAATTTGTCTTTGTTGGCTGATTCAAGGTTGACCAAGATCTATATAGTTGGCTTGCATGCCGCTCGGCTATGGCGGGTACTGCATGGCTTGGCGTTCAGCACTTTACGCATTGGCGTAAAGTCTATTTTGTCCTTCTGTTATGACGTGCTATGGCTTGGTCGTCATATTAAGTAAATATACGGATCAATTCCCAAACCGGGAATATCACAGCTTTTCATTTTAGCTTCCGATCACTACACACCCTCGTGTATTTCTCGCCATTGACGTCTATATTACATCAGCTTCCCCCAGCCCGTTTCCAGCTCCAATATGACTCCCCATTGTTGTCTGATTCACAGAAATGACACCATTGCTCCCTCATCCAACTACCCGCCGCCAAACACCACATGGGATTACTCCCTGCCTGTCGACAACAGGATAGGGGGGCTGACGTCATCGTCTACGTCAGCGCCGCACGTGTGCTATCGCCCATGACGCACAGGACCTATTCACGTGGCGTGAAATTGAACGGATGGAAAAGGTGGGATGCTACGTTAATTTTCCAGGCCCGGGCCCGGCCCGACCTGATGCTGCTTTTTGAAGCCAGGCGATGGAATGCCTGCCTGGCAAACATGCCTGGCCTATGGAAACCAGACATACTTAAATATGCACGGCCAGGCCCAGCCTGAAAGCAAAGTTTACAATTATGCATTAAGCATATACATTAACTGAAACCCGAAGAAGGGCCACTATCGAAAGGTCCTCTGGCTGCATTCAATTACGACAGGCGTGAGCCACATTACATATAATTAAATACTTTCAGCAAGTTGACAATTATCCTCCAGCGAAACAATTACTAGGGATATGGCTAACAATGTCCATAAAATGTACCTACGGGATAATGACCAGCAGTAGGACTAAAACGGTCCATGCAACCCTTGTGGTAAATTAGGCATATGTTTCACAACTAAAACTTTTTCCGGAGACGGCCAAAGCCCTATATTAACATAATGATCATCACATTGCATTTTTCATTGCACAAACCTCACCAGCAAAAAACCCGTTGTGTATCAAATAATTGCAAGGGTCTTCCTTTACAACTGCACTAGCCTAATTTGGAAGACACATTTGCCAAACAACCTAAAATTTGGCAATCATTCGTGGCTCTTGGTACCATCTCTGTCCGGCTCCCCCGTCTAGACAAGTGAAGTTTCCGCCTCGCATGTTTTGTCTGCCTCCCCCACGTCAGCGTCGCGACCTTCAGCCTCCCCAGTTCCAATATTTGTGATGACAGCGCCGATGCCTAGTTCTTGTTTTCTTTGCCTCCCCGAGCTCGGCAGTCTCTCACAGCGCTGTCCGACAGCCTGCTCTCTGCCCTGCCGCTCCACTGGGTGGCGCTGACCCCAGCGACCCCACCTCTTCACCTCCTACTCTCTCGGGAGAAGCGGTTAAGACGCCAGACAAACGTTGAAGGTCACCCAAGCGTAACCGTGTCAACGCAAGCGATGGCCATCGTTGCCACTCAGCCATGCCATCAATGAACGCTTGATCACGTCTCACTCCATCGCCGCGGCCTACTGGCAGATCAGCTCTCAGACTGATTGACCTGATGATTGGCGGGCGCGGGGGCCATTCCGCCATGCCCCCAAAGCATAAGGGGGCCAAACTATCTTTGGCCCCCAAACGCCGAAAATTTTTCGAAAAAGGTGTTTACACTAAGTCTGTAGACAAAAAAATATTCGCCCCACCCCCCCCAGGAAGAGGGCAGACATGGGTTTGGCCCCCAAAACTCGGGTCTGCGTCCGCCCTTGTGATTGACCTGTTGACCTTACTCGCCAGTGGCGTCAGTTCCGTCACAGAGTTGACCTGTGACCTCCAGCGGAGCTCCGAGCCCAGTTCCGGCGCGGGAGGCGCGTGACTTCGCCACCGGTGAGCAAATGTGACGTGTGACAGCGGCAGAGACAGGTGTTACGTCACAGGCTCGGTGACGACCGCAGGCGGTGGCCGGGGTCCGTTTGCGGCTGTTTTTGCGGGTGCTGTTGCGGTCGGCGTGACCTCAGTGAGGCCGCAAAGTAGTGTCACGGTGATTTCTGATGTATCAACTGTCCCAAGTCCAGGCGTGCGTTGGGGATGCGGTGTCACGGTGGAAGTGCGTTGGCTTCCTCGCCGCTGATGCGCGCTAAAATCCCGGACGGGGGTTCTAAATAACAACTCCCTGATCCCAAATATACTCTTCCAACATGGAGCAGCCTCCAGTCAGAACTTTAGAACAATCAGAACAGAACAACAGTTCAGAACAATCAGAATTTCCAACAGCTGTAAGTTCTTCATGACGCAAACAATGGGTGCGTTATAGAATAACCAGTCTTCCAAACTTGCCGTAATAAATGTGGAATGGTTAATACACTGAATTGAACAGGCCTTACCTAATGGCTTGCGAGATTTAAATTTAAAGTAGAAATATACCAGAATAAAGCCCACTCACAACTTGCCTAGGTGCACTACCAGCGGTAACAAACATCTAAGCGTGCTCAGTGGCGGTGTCTGCCGCCATTTAGAGCCGACGGCTGATTTCCCGTTAGTCTGGCTGGGCATGCAGTTATCGGAGGCTTCAGACGCCGCCTAGTAGCCGTTACCTAATCACAGGTCAGCGATCACCATCCAGGGGCGGGTCCGCGGGATTCTCCATCCGAGCATGCCCCCCATCGACCGAATTGTACCCATTTTAGCTGATTTTGGCTGATAAATCTCTCTCTCTCTCTCTCTCTCTCTCTCTCTCTCTCTCTCTCTCTCTCTCTCTCTCTCTCTCTCTCTCTCTCTCTCTCTCTCTCTCTCTCTCTCTCTCTCTCTCTCTCTCTCTCTCTCTCTCTCTCTCTCTCTCTCTCTCTCTCTCTCTCTCTCTCTCTCTCTCTCTCTCTCTCTCTCTCTCTCTCTCTCTCTCTCTCTCTCTCTCTCTCTCTCTCTCTCTCTCTCTCTCTCTCTCTCTCTCTCTCTCTCTCTCTCTCTCTCTCTCTCTCTCTCTCTCTCTCTCTCTCTCTCTCTCTCTCTCTCTCTCTCTCTCTCTCTCTCTCTCTCTCTCTCTCTCTCTCTCTCTCTCTCTCTCTCTCTCTCTCTCTCTCTCTCTCTCTCTCTCTCTCTCTCTCTCTCTCTCTGCAAAGTGTTTGTTTGCCTTCCCACAAACAGGCCTTTTGAACTGCATAAATTCAATTTTATTCCTTCATGTGAATAAAAAACAATCGAAAGGTACCCTTATCAGATATAGATCCACAAATATGTTCCGTATGGTCGTATCGTATATCATTCGATCTCCAGCAAAGATAAAAATATAAGGCTGCCTAAACATTGGCTCTAGCTAAACCCACACAGAACCGATAAGAGCCAAAAGCTGTCACTAACCTGTCACCTACTTGGACCTGCCATGACCTTAATACTAGTTTGAGCCCCGAAAATATCGATATAGTTTCGTTATTATTTCTCCAGGACTAATAACGCCGTTTGCGCTTCGTCCACTATCTCGCATGGAAGCCGAGATCGATGGGGCCATGCCCCCCCCCCTCTACGGAACGGGACGAAAGTGGATCGCACGCCTACTGGGGCGGGGTTTAAACGTACATGAAAATGTGTAACTCATCCCTCTCTCTTATACAGATGTCCCCAAAACAAAATTGAACAAATGAAAAAAGAGATGTGCAAATAGGTAAAGACCACTAGCCCTGACGGTACGAGATCTCCGATCGGATACGATTGCGTGACTGCGGCATATCTGGCGTTCCAGAAGCCACTCACTGCCAGGTCACCTGCTATCAGAGCGGCACCTTTCCCAGCGTGACGTCACCGCGGCATTCCCGGAGTGCCCGGCTCTCAGTAACGGTCTGAGCCGAGCACGCGCGTCTCAAGCTGCCGGTCGGACCTGAGACTATACTGCTATCTACTGGTCACGTTCTATACACTATTCTTTTTATAGCTTGGACAAAGTTACAGCTGTGGAAGTAATACTACCAGAAATTCTTGCAGCGGAAACTTATCATGCAAATGTTGGAGTAGAACATTATGTTTCGCCTTACGTCACCGCAAAACAAAACTGATAAAAGGCATTCAGCGTTAGAGAGTTTATCCTTCAACTCGAAATCTATCCGTATCTGCCAGCCCAATAGTCATCGATTAGCCAAGGCACCAGGCAGCGACGGCGATCTGGCGCGGCCCAATACCTTCTGGTGCCGGCCAGCCATCGTTCCATACTGGTAGAGAGCTGCGCGTGCCAGAAGGGCACCTCGGTGACAGGAGAATGCAATAACGGGCGTCACGAGTGGTGGCAGACGTCACGCACCCACACCGGCGACGCGTGTCGGGACCATGGCCGCGGCAGATGGTGTGTCGCCGACGTCGAAGCATAGTCCTGCGGTGTCCAGCAGCGGCGGAAGGTCCGAATTTTAGGGGCACAAAGCCCATGCATGGGCTTTTTAGCCCATTTCTTTCCCGTCAACGCCAAAGGGTTAGTGTTAAAATGTATGACTTAAGGGGGGCACCGTACCCCGGTGAACCCATCTCACCAGTCATGCTTCCAGTGGCGGTGTCGCCAGCGTCGGAACATGTCCAGGGTCTCAAGAGTTGTCAAATGATTGGACCTGAATGTTGTATAATTATTAATTAATAATAAAATAAATTATGATAAAGGCTACAGGCATTGCTTCATTATCAAGTTCAAACCATCACATCCTTCTCAAGCCGGCGAATCCACGAAAAGCTAATGGTTCTTATTTCTGTCCTGAGCCAATGAAACACGCGAATTAGGAAAATACCGCTGGTCCTCGAGTCGATGCGATGCGCAGTGGGGTAGGTCAGTCTGCGAAATGAAACGAGAAGCTATGCAACCAATGTGCAGGTAACTAAACGCGTTACAAAGTGAAACTGCATTACTGATATACATAAAGGGAAGCAGCACCTCTGATTTTTTATTCCACTTCACTATTCCGTCAATCAAACTCCTGTGAAGCGAGGAAATATTAAGAAAAACTAGATTTAAACAAATAATATCATAAGATTAACTTTAAATAAACACATTTCTATGGGGTCTACACCACCTCCGCCGTGATATTGTACAGACCGTCTGCTCGCATCAAACGGCCGTATTCGATACTCGAAGCTTTTGATAAACTCAGGAATCTGATGGGCTATAAATCAGTTGCAACAATCACAAAAGACTAATGGCTTGCCATTGCAACCCTCTGGCCAGTATGGGGAGGTTCCCATGACGGTGATAGAAGTCTCTGAACAGGTCAAGAAAGCTCCATTTGACGACGTTAATGGCGCTAAGGACCCCTACTAAAGGCAAAGGCACTCCATGACCATTTATACGTACTCTGCGTACTTTTCAGAATCTTAACATGCGTGGGCGGACGCCGTACTGACAAATAACCATAAGTGCTAGGTAATTCTGGCTATGCTGGTCAAAGAAGGCGATATATCAAATAGTTAAAGGTCAGATCCCTGAACAGGTAAAGGAGGGCCCCGTTCAGTGAGGTCAGTGGCGCGCAGATATCACGGCAGGCGTGCCCAGATTCGTCGATACGTGCCTCAGTAACATGCAAAGCCACGACATGAATAGGAGGTAGCGTGACTAACGAAGGGAGTAAGCCGCGGATGGAGGCCTCAATCTTGACAAACGAAGTTTACAGCGCCGCTGGTTGCTTGCGGCAATTGTTACTAAGACCTCTGGCATGCATAAGAGGCCCCCTTTTAGATAAAGGGGGCATTCTTAAATGGAAGAGAATGCCCTTATGTCAGTAGTAATTGCTAACTTTTGCCATGGGGGCGCGGTAGTGGAGTGGTCAGCGTAGCTGGCTTCCATTTAGCCGACCCGGGTTCAAGGCCCGGCGCCTTCCCCTGAACAAGGAGAAAGCTGGCTACCGAGAAACCCTTCCAACAGGGAAAGAGTTGACGACGCCATATGACCCTGGCAGTTGGTGCGTCGATAAGCCCCAAAAATTATTATAATAACTTTTGCCATATTTCAAGATTAGGCAGTTGAACAGATCAAGGGTCCCAGTCCAGCTAAGTCCCCCGGCTTTATTAAACAGGGAGCCTCATGTTTATTCCAGGGACCTGACATATAAATGAGTACGTATCGATGACTCCAAGACTCTTCTTATAGCAGAGGAGACCCTCAGCGTCATTCACACATCATTCATGTATATTTGAGAACCATGGAATAAAGTGAAGAGGCCTTTTCTAACATAGGGGATATACCAACACCACAAGAACATTGGCTGTAATGGTATGTATGTGCAACACTGAGCATCTGTACCGCTCCAGCGTGAAGGCCCCATTGGCGGACGCAGGGGGGCATTCCGGCCATGGCCCCCCAAAACGCTGGAGGGGGACCAAACTATCTTTTGGCCCCCCAAACGCCGGTGAAATTTTTTGAAAAAAGGTGTTTACACTAGGTCTGTAGAGCAAAAAAATATTCTCTCCCACCCCCCCCGGAGAGCGATCATGTAGTTGGAGAGGTAGCTTATACCAGGTCTGTGGAGCACTGGAAAAGGTGTTTACACTAGGTCTGTGGAGCAAAAAAATATTCGCTCCCACCACCCCCCTCAGGAGGAGGGGCAGACATGAGTTTGGCCCCTCCCAAAACTCGGGTCTGCGTCCGCCCCTGGAAGGCCCCCTAGGTATCAGGGATTGGATCCCCCTTGGAACCTGGTCCCCATAGAGAGAAATTCGCGGCGACGCCACTGTTCGGAATCAAGCAGAAGAACAAGGCTGGATGATAAAGAGAAACAAGACAGCAGCTGAGGTGACGGTGCAACTCGTCGGCCAATGTCATGCAATGTCAGGTCGAAGGAACGGGGGGGTTGCAATGTAAATAAGTCCTGGTCACCAGCTGGGCCGGCCTCAGCAGTGTGGGAACAGCCACATGGTGCACGCTGCACCGCCCAGAAGATGCA
This sequence comes from Lepas anatifera, assembly GCA_034440635.1. NCBI lineage: Eukaryota > Metazoa > Arthropoda > Thecostraca > Lepadidae > Lepas > Lepas anatifera. The sequence goes on along the minus strand of JAOTON010001749.1, from coordinate 961,892 downwards.
GATCAACAGCGAGCGCTGCATGACGGCAGCTTCTCATGCCTAACCCCGGGAGAGGACCACCCGCAGGCCGATTTCCGTCACCCAATAAAGACGCCAAGTCCGTCCCGCGGTCGATGTGCAAATAGCACGTACTGAAACTGCTCATGTATCCACGGTAACTGAACCGGTGAAGGCGTATGTGCAGTTTATGTCCTATTTTGGGACACATGGAAGCTCTGGCGATGTCGGGTAACATGGGAAGAGAGACGTGACTGCCAGGGACATCTCAGGGACTGTACGAGAAAGCTGGGACCCCACGCTGCGACTCCGCCCGTTCCCAGCGACGAGGGGAGCAACACCGTCCTGGGAATGCTCGCGAGGCGGCGGGCTCAGATCAGGTTCGGTGGGCGGGGTGGGAGGTGACACTGCAGCCGGAGGGGTCCCTGTGAGGAAAGCATATGAAGGCGGCAACAGTACACTCCTTCAGCCTGGTGGGAATGGCCACCGCTGTCGGCCTGTGTTTGGAACAGTTTCATACTTTTCGACGGGGCATATTTTAAGCTACCAAGTGATGGGCATTTTTCCCACCAGTTCCCCATGCTATGTCCACCAGTGGACGGCCCTGAACGACCCAGTGCCCACCAGTCACCAGTCATTTGATGATCTGGGAGTGCCCTCTTGGTGGGGATTCGTGCCTTTTTCAGTCGAATTCATTAAGATATTCCCTGCTATCGGGCCTGGTGGAGATGGCCACCGCTGTCGGCCTACGTTCGGTACAGATTCATATTATTCAGCGACTACTGAGAAGACCACAGAGATCTGATGAATGACCTCGATAAAACACCGCTTTTGTTCCTGGCCGACTGAGTGACGTGTATTAATCGAATGGACACATCTATCGCTGCAGGGAACGGTACCAGCTAATAATCATCGATTAGTGCCGGGTGTCAAGGGGCCAAACTGAGAGGCGAGGGGCCGGGCTGGGAAATTGCTTATGACTGATAGCCCCGTCATGAGGACAGCTGAGGTCACTCACGAGGCCAACTGGTCATGAACATAAATGGCCACGGAAATAGAACAAAGGCCTCACTCAACGGATGATTAAGTCTAAAAGGTACGGCCACCTTCACAACCTTTGCTAACTTATTGTCATGTTACTGAATATACCAAAATGTTACCTACCATGGCTGAAATACATCAAGGTATATTTGAATTTAAAATAAAGGAATATGTGCTTATTCATAGTAAGAATCAATCAACAAAGACTTTACCCAATATCATCCCCGAAACAATGTACTGCTGCATTATCTAACTAAAGTAAGACTTAACCCAAAAGAGTTTTTCTAACAAGAGACGTATGCGCATCTTGCATTAATATGGGGCAAAGAAACGAGCAAAATGATATATCAATATTCGGATCTGATGATCACAGAATAAAGACATTGCCGTGCCATCAATGGCATTAAGAACAATGAGACAGCACTTGCCAAAATCAGGAAACCCCTGTAAGATCAGAGCAACGCCATGCTCCAGCAGAGGGCGCTGAGGTCATTAGAGAGACACCGGGGAAAGGTCGCACATCCGAGGGGTCACGGCTGACCGAACCTCCCCTCAATCTGGCACTGACCTTGCCCGGACGCCGCCGGCTAGAACGTTAGCAGAATAGCAATCACCTCCTCTGACAAATTGAAACACAGCTCATCAGGAGCAGGTGAATGGGGCAGGGCTGCCGGTCAGCTGTCGGTAGAGCAGGTCATGGCCTAGACAATTCGAATCCAATCCACCCATATCCCAACTTTCCGTGAAAAATCCAGGTCAATCCGTCCACACATAATGATTGTCAATTCAAGTACAATCCATATCAGAAAACGCAATTAAACCGACAAGAATGGAAATTCAAATCCACGTCCCGATGAAATACTGTCCGAATTATCTGGTAAGTCTATCGAATTATCTGGCCATACGAGCAAAATGATGGTATTAGGCTGGATCCATTCCGATTCTCTGGGCTGTTAATCCCATCCGATCCATGGGATGGTATAGGAATGGATCCACTCGGATTTTCTGATCAGTCAATCCCATCTGATCAATGTGATGGTATTAGAATGGATCCATTTGGATTCTCTGGTCAGCTAATCCCACCCGATCAATGAGCTGGTATTGGAATGGATCCACTTGGATATCTAATCCCTGACCTGCTCGAGATGTGAGCGGGAGCCTGTCGGTTTGAGGCGGGGACGGCAGGTAATTCCATAACAACGCCGCACCGGCGCTGCCGCTGACTGATGTGGCAGCTCCCGGTCGGGGCTTATTAGAGGTGCACATTCTACGGGATCCGTCCCACAACTACTGCACGCAGAACAACTAATTGACTTTGACACTGTTCTTGTTGTTTTATTTTTGTTTCGCCGATGTCACGAACGTTGAAATATTCGGGGATAGTGTCATTCGACAACTGTTTTGACCTGCACCAATTTTCCCGGTGTTTAGAAGTTACTCAGCTCTACCAGTCACGGTCTTGTTAACCGTAATGCATACTCGATTGCGTATGAGGCGCAAGTAGCTTAAAGGCTCGTTCTCACCGCCCTGTTTAACATGCACTAACGAGTTCCCCGCAGCAGAGAGTTCTGCTGAAGACATTATCTCAATTGCAGGCCTTCCAGAATCTCCTCAAACACTATGATTAAAAAATAAGGGAAGTATCTTCGGGTTTAGAATGAGGGTCAATAGAGCTTTGGAATGACAGTCAAGAAACACTGTATCTCTTCCCATATTAGGCAAACTAAAAACAGCTGCGAAATAGCTGCAGAGTTCCCAGAGCAAAGCAAACTGGTAGAACTTCTGATAGGCAGTAAATTTTCTGCAAGAAACTTCCAGTTCAGGTAAAAAACTGAAGTTATTACCACATTTTGTATGAAATTAAGCATATTACTGAAGCAATGATCATAACGTATGACGCGCATTGATTCGCACGACTAATAGAGAGTACCTGATGCATGAAACTTTTTGTAACATGTAATCGAAATGAACGAAATGAGTGTAAAACAATAATGTTTGTAGCATGTAATCAAAATGAATGTAAGCGCGAGGATCCCGGTATAATTGGCATCCCTACCGGTGGCGTATCTGGCGACGACGGTCGCATGCATCACTCCTGGTGAAATCGTCACCGCCTGCTGTCACTCGCTCCCCGTCTGATCCCCCGGTCTGATCACCTCCCCAGCTGGGAGATCGCCGCCCGGCCGGCAATCACCCCCGTAAGTCCTATCAGACTTCCGCCGTGATCTGCAGTCCGACTGTAACGAGAAAACCTGACCGGGATGAGGTGTGGATGCATATGCCGCTGCAACAGACGGCATCGCTGATGCCAGCACCACACACATACCGCAGAAACGTCGTCCTGAGCTGGTGGAAAAGCGACTGATGCCGATTCGAGGAGCGTCTGATGTAAAAATAGGCTCAGTTTGTGTTGATAACTGACGCCTGGATGGTGTTAATCCTCTGGCTTACTGCGGCCCATTTAGGACACCCGGCACCATCATTTGGGACATTAGGACACAGCCTGACCCGTTATGGCTGGATTAATGGCGCTGTTGTAACCCCTTTCACAACCTGGTAGTACTGACAGACCAGTGGCGCCGTCTCCCTCAGCTGCACCATCGGCTCCTATTAACCCCACCCAGCGCCAACACCCACCGATAGCACACCTAATGAATCCCTGTACTGAACACGACACAATGAGCTGGCATTGACAGGTTCCACTACGCCTCAGTCGGCGGTTACACCACTCGTTTGTCTTTCCACTTACGACAGGGGACTGAGGCTTTTTGTTTCGTGGCTTTTTTGTTCGGAATACGAGCTATTCACCGATCGGATGGCACCAGAACGACCGCCCGTTAGCCGTGGGGTCTGGCCAACACGCGTCTCACACCACCTGCGGTCACAGATGGAGCACTCTCCAATCCGGAGATTGATCATCACTTGCCTTCGACGGAGAGTACTACATATTATTGTCTACAGAGCATGTATTTATAGAATTGAGGTTTGCAACGGACTACATCAGCTTCGCAAAGCTCTCGGGTTTTGTGGACTTTGATGTTAAAGGGAATGTGCGACTTTTATAATGGATTTTGAACTGATATGACGGTTTGATAAAAACATGTCGAGAAACCACTGCTGGCATATTTCACCCAACCCCACAGCTCCCTGTATCAAATGTATGCACAATTCGTAGTTTAAAATACAAGGCTTTCAGTCTTAAATGATCCCTCTTCATCTTATGGCAAAAAGAAAGATTAATCGAAATCCTAATAGAAAAAGGGGACTTTTTGTTTAAAATAACTAAAAACGTTGTCCTGTAATCTCTACCCTTGGTTATAAAATGGGGAAAAAATTAGGATTAAAAATGGAATATCAATGGTGCGTTGTATTTGACTCTTATAGGCAGGCTCGCAGCGATATAGGCGATATAGTCGACATAGGTGATATAAGTGATATGTTCGATATGGGTATAGGCTTACAGCATAGGCGAGCCTGTGCTGTTTCTGTGATCACGGTTATAATTTTGCCAACGCCGAAATCATGCTGTTTTCATGACATCATACTTTTGAAGAATAAACGTTATGTCTTTGTTCTGAGGGATTTAAGATAGAAACAACGGATGGTTCCCGGATGTTCAGGCTTATTTCGTCTAAAAACAGTCCTTTTTAAAATTATGAAAAAGTGACACACTCTGTTTAAAAGGAATCTCGCAACTTTAAATAAAAGATATTTGAACTAGGTTAGTCGGCAGTTAAGTTTGGTTCAGTTTTAGTTTTCCATTTACATCGCCGACAAAAACAGGGGGATACAGAACTAGAGTTTTTGTGGTGTACACTGGTCCCAGATTTTGGCAAGACAGAACATAAGGTGATATAGGTGATATAAGTGATATGTTCGATATATGTATAGGCTTACAGCATAGGCGAGCCTGTTATTTATTAAATGTGTGCTTTTTATCCTGCTGTTCACTTCTGTAACTGTGTTCCTGCTATTATGTAAAAATGAAATAAAAATATTGGTCGAAAAAAATAATAATTTGGCATAAGAATTGCATGGACAGAAAATATTGGTGACCAGAGGAAGGCGTAGCTAGGACATGCAAGCCTTACCGGCGTGAGGTATAATACTGTAAACATTTCCTTTATTGCTAGAACGTATGCGTAAGATTTCATCAAACGTATGATTTCCATGTATCCACCCCTCCCCCTCCCCCCAGTCACCAAAGTTTCCACTGAAGCCAGTAGATCGCGCTCCAACCGCCACTCACCAAAATCTGGAGCCCGTCATCCCCACCTGAACTAGAGCCTGGACCCGCCACTGCTGTGTGATACGTTATCAGCTGGCGGGCATTTATGTCTGATGCCTGGCCGTATCGACGTCAGACCGATACTCCACCAGCAAAGAAATTGGTAATTTGCTTAACCTCACCTGCCTAAGCTATCCAAAAATTACATAAAGGTACAGAGATGCAGTAACGGACGATCTAAGCTGTCGACCTTCCAAAAATATTCTAACGGTGGGCTCCTTGCCCCAACTCGTCTCATTCAAGCAATTTTGCTGTATAGGTATCTTCACTTTAGTTATTCACCGTAAGGAGCACTTCTTAAAGGGAATGTGGCACCTTTATAACGTGATTTTAAATGAGACAGCCAAGTTGTGAAGCATGTCGGAAAACCCGGTACTCAATATATCACTTATCTTGGAACTCGAGATTTTCGTAATAAAAAGCTACAAACCTACCTGAAGTGCACCCTACATGTACCCTAGCATTCCAGCCAAAATTTTCAGCTGTTGGTGTGACGACAGCACTGACGTCACGGTGAGTAATCAGCCAATCGGAGCCCTTGAAGCCTATTGAAAATGGTAGTAGTTTTCAGATCGTGACGTCATCCACAAGCAGAGCTTTATTTTACACCCTAGAGGAACATTTTAAAATTCAAAATATTGAGCTTATTGTACTTTTTCAGAGCAATCATGAATGTTTTCATTATCTTCAGCTAAAATACCCCTAATTACACTAAGTCCTGGATTCGACCAGGGTGCCACATTCATTTTAACGTCCCCAGTTTTTGGGTCTCCTAAGCAAACGGCCTTCACTACTGAAGAACTTGGATGAAAGCGAAAGGTCAGAGACTGGTCGAGACAAGATAGTGGTGACTGGGTGGGTGGGGAGGGGGAGGAGCACGTCGCAAGCGACACTTCCCAGCCCTCTCGGGTACGGCAATACTTTTCCTGCCAGCGGGGCGCACACCGGGTTAACCTGTTAGGAACCCTGAGCGCCCTTTTGCTTTTGGCCTATTACAGCCCGCAGGACTCGCCACAGACCACTGATGATTTCCTGGCTGAGCTGTACAGCACAATGCAGTTGCGGCGGATTGCAGATTCACGCAGTCGGCTACTTCGCGCCAACTCCTCAGAGTCCTTTCCAGAGAGCCGCGTGGCGGCGCTGCAGCAAGTCCCGCGCACCAGCTGATAACGGATCCACTTTCTGATCACGGGCGCGCACGCGTCGATAAGGTGCCACATTGTCGAGCCCACCGGTAAATTTCACTTGAAACTCGCGTCACCTATCATCGGGGAGAACGATATCATAAACACGAGGCCAGTCAAAGTTAAACGGATTCAGAGTTAGGCCGGCACTCCCTGCTGAGCTCTGACCTCTTACCTCCTGCCCACCCACCCGGTGCACTTCCTGTGTGCGGTGGATTCGACCCCGGTTTCAGCGCCGTCGCCGGCACATTCTGCCGCATGACTGTCGCCAGTCGCGCCGCCATGGTGACAAACGGTACCCGGCCGCTGGCACAATGCGCCACTAATGCCGCCACGACATGTTTGCGCCGTGAACGCCGCGACCTCCAGATGCTAGCGCAATCTAAATGCGTGGAGGTGGGTTTGATGAACGGAGGCGTGGTGTTAAGGATCAGGGGCGCGATGGCGGTGTCATCCTTCAAAAGTCACGTGACAACACTTGCTGGCGACCACAAGTCTACGAGCTGTTGAAATACCCGGGAGCACACAATTTGTTTTTGCCTTTGAGGTTAATTTGCTGTCAATTATGAATCAAAGGCTGCAACTACACGAGTATAAACATAAAGTTGACGACGTAGTATCAATATAATACCCCGACAATTGCGGTGAGCCGACAAAATTGAATCCAATCGGGTTTCTGCTGAACCAAAATCAGCGGAAATTTTACTTTTGAAAATATGAATTCACCTCTAATTGGGTTTTGTAAGCTGTTGGTGATAGAATAAAGATATAATATGCATTTTTACTCATTGTTGCTCTAAAAACCTGTTTTTCAACTTCCCTTTAAGTAGAAGTCATACAGCCTAACAATAAGCAGTTCAGATATGTTTCACAATAATTACCCTCGCCCGTAACGGCCCATAACAGTACCATCTCTATATCTCAAGGGTTCCGAACCGTTACAAAAATACATATTTTGCACTTCTTACATTAAATCGACAAGAGAATGGATTAAATTTAGCATATTATATTTTAAAATTATGTTATTGGTCAAACTGCTAGATATCCAATATGACTGGCTTTCGTCAATTTTGCCAATATTTCATACATGTTAGATGTCAGAATGATCGATTATTTGGGCTTAAGGGCGCACCGACCCCCGTGGTCATAAAACGCCCACTCATATATGAATGCAGTGGCGTAGTCAGAAAGAGGAACATAGGATTCGGCCCACTTTAACCTAGATATCCTATATGGGTGTTAAGCAGCCAGTTTTGGCACGCAGGTAGGTAATGCCCTCGTTAACAAATATCTGGCTACTCTAAGTTTTAAAATGTTGCCAAGCATGGATTCCACTAATCCTTGACGGAGGTGGATCTAGGATTTTCCTGCAAGGGTTGAATAAGATCGGTACCCGCGTGCGGAGGTTTGTAAATGGCTGGACTGTCTACATTTTAAAGAACGTCAATAACCACCATACTACCAACACACTATCACCGTATCATATTATTAGCTATCAATAACCACCATCAATAACTCCACCAGATAGCAGTTTCAAGCAAAGTGTGCGGGTGTGTGCGTGTCTTCCCCTAGGTCTGTTACCCTATGTTGTCCTAGGCCTAACTCCACAAAACCAAATAGGCACTTGAACTCCACTGCCCTCCAAACAGGGCAGAGTGGAGGAGGGACGGTGGCCGCCACCCCTCCACCTGCAGCCGCAGCCTCTCTTGTGACTGTCGGCCAGTTAACAGGGCCTATACATCAGCGCCGCCGCGCCGGGGGAGGCGTGGGAGGAGAGCAGGGTGTCTCACTGTCAACATCGGAGCAAGGTGACTCAGACGCGCCCGGCCAGTGATTGCAATGTCAGAACACGGGCCGACCATGGCGGCAGTGTCAGAACACAGGCCGACCAGTGACGGTAATGTCAGAAGACAAACAGACCAGTGACGGTAATGTCAGAACACAGAGCGACCGGTGACGGTAATGTCAGAACACAGAGCGACCGGTGACGGTAATGTCAGAACACAGAGCGACCGGTGACGGTAATGTCAGAACACAGAGCGACCGGTGACGGTAATGTCAGAACACACACCGACCGGTGACGGTAATGTCAGAACACAGAGCGACCGGTGACGGTAATGTCAGAACACAGAGCGACCGGTGACGGTAATGTCAGAACACGGGCCGACCAGTGACGGTAATGTCAGAACACAGAGCGACCGGTGACGGTAATGTCAGAACACAGAGCGACAGGTGACGGTAATGTCAGAACACAGAGCGACCGGTGACGGTAATGTCAGAACACAGAGCGACCGGTGACGGTAATGTCAGAACACACACCGACCGGTGACGGTAATGTCAGAACACAGAGCGACCGGTGACGGTAATGTCAGAACACAGACGACCGGTGACGGTAATGTCAGAACACAGAGCGACCGGTGACGGTAATGTCAGAACACATACCGACCGGTGACGGTAATGTCAGAACACACACCGACCGGTGACGGTAATGTCAGAACACATACCGACCAGTGACGGTAATGCCAGAACACAGAGCGACCGGTGACGGTAATGTCAGAACACACACCGACCGGTGACGGTAATGTCAGAACACATAGCGACCGGTGACGGTAATGTCAGAACACAGAGCAACCGGTGACGGTAATGTCAGAACACATACCGACCATGACGACAATGTCAAAGTACGGGCCGACCATGACGACAATGTCAGAGTACAGGCCCACCAGTGATGCCATGTCAGGGAAAGTATACTGGCAACTGGTAAATGTTACAATTACAACATTAAGGGGTTTATGACGATTTTTTGGCAACAATCTAAAATGTTTTGGGGCAGAATAAAGCAAAAAGAGCGTTCCAGCTATCTAAACATTAGATTATTTTACTTATTTAGCCGTTGTGGTACCTATCCCCGCAGGAGGGGATTCTGAACACATATAATAAGAAAGAAATAATCGGGAATGTTTGGAACCGATATGTGTGGAAGGTAGCATGGAACCAAGATCCGACAAATGTTTCTTTCTACAGAGGAACGTTGTTTGTCAGCAGGGGAATTCCGGGAAATTTCAGGCGTTCCTGAACTCACAATTTGCAGTGAAATAGCGAGAGTTTACAGCCAAATCGGTACCACCACCATCAGTCGTAAAGCGCCGCTGCTCCCTTCTCTGAAAGATACAAAATATGAAACCGGAATTTTTTTCGGTTTGCTCTTCATCACCTTGAGCTCAGTTCAAACCCCATCTAGGAGCCTTATCCAATTTTATTATCGCTTTCAGATTTCGATACGCAGGCATTGCTTGATTGCATCAGTCAGCCAAAGTTTCTCCACACATTTCACTCGGCAGTGAATCTATACCGATGCTGTCCGCCTCGCAAATCAATACCAGCTGGGTATTTATATTGTAGTGAATCGATGTCGATGTTTTTCGCCCCGGAAATCGATACTGATGAGGTGTTCACCCATACTTCTCAAAGTCGCAGTAGTGGTGGAAATTTGGCTTCTCAGAACAGTCTTCACAGTATTCCCAGTCTTCATAGACGGTTCAGAGCGGAACCATGACGAACAGTTTGCCGCCGCCGAGTTACCTACCAGCCATCTCGGATACCCACTCCTTAGCTTTGAGGAAAGAGCCCACCGGAAGAGTGAGCCCCAGGAGCATTGAAGCTTGAATACGAGGCCTGGCCTCTGCTGTCGACAGCCTTGGAGCGCTCTGAACAATAGCCGTAATACACAACAGCCATGCAAATGAATATGCCGAGGTATGCAGAGGGAGCGTGCCCCGGCATACCTGGAGCCCAGACCAGTGTTGGCCTGACAAATCACCCAACAATGCGCCGCTGGTCAAACTGTGGCACAACACCATGAGCAAGCATATCAGGTGGCTTGAGAGTTGCCGGAAACGCCGGCCCAGCGGCCGGCTCGACAGAAGGCGGAAGCTCAGTCATCAACCTACTGTGCCGCCAGCTGATAAGGAAAGTCACAGTCGGAGATATCGTGCCTCGTCACAGCGAGTCGCGGTCAAAAATCGCCCAGTCAGCGTTCAATGTTCATACTCGGCTTGTCCAATCGCTTGAGAATCATTTCACATCACTCGTCACTGCACCAGCACCGGAACTTATGATTTGCACACATCGCCTGAGCCCTGTTGCATGACCGCGGCCAAAGGTATTTGTAAAATCTGGCACAATTTTTCAGGATAATCTTAGAGCTTATACAGAGTTATTCGAAGTCCATATTGCTTGCACATGCCCACACGAATTCACATTTACTCTCGAGGTCTTGAAAGCATAGGCGCCGGGCCGCCGCCATCACGACGAACCATACAGTATGGTCACGAAGTGTGCTAGTCGTCATTTATCAAATGTATTACGAGAGGCCACTGGCAATCACTTGAACGCCGCAGAGACAGAACGAGCACCCTCCAGGCGTGATCACTACTAATCAACAACAGGACTGCACGAATGCGCCTGATTTACCGTCATCTAAGTCACCAACTAACTACTTTGCCAAAGCCAGGGCGTTAGTTGGGCATTAGTAGGGCATTGGTTGGGCATTATTTGGGCATTAGTTGGGCATTAGTTGGGCATTAGTTGGGCATTATTTGGGCTTTAGTTGGGCATCACACTGCAGCTACAGCGAAAGCGTGAGACACGCGTGTTGTTATTTCTCAGCGGCAAACCGCCCCTCTTCTGACTGGGTTGTCTCTTATCCCAAGAACAGAGGCATTGGCGGCATCAAAGGTTTCCCAATAAGCAACAGAAATTATTCATTAGGTAATTCACGGTTTGGCCTAGTCAACATTACAATACACGTCTCACCATGGCATAGCTTTAGCAAATATAAATTCATTTACCTCGCCAAGTGTGCTTATCGTTAGAAATATTCCATTGGCTGTGCCCAGTGAAGAAATAAGTAGGCCATGATCAGAGGTCATGATGGGATACTCCCCTGGGATCAGCCCCCTTCTAGTTTGGAATACCCGAAGGTCTGTTCCCTGTTCGTAAAATGACTCTTGTGTCCTTTGTGAGGGCAGTTACGGATCTCACAAGGTTTTATTGTATAATGCCGGAAACAAAGTGTCCGATACAGAAAACAACTGTGCTCGTTCAATTGTTTGCTGTGTCCCCTTGAGCTCCGATAGTGACCATTTCCTCCTTTCGCTCCCAGCCAATTCTTTTAAAAGCACTAGAAGCAAGAACATGATCAATCTAATTGCTATAATTCAAATGCACGCGCTTTCAGCACAGTAAAACAGTTTATCCAGCGAAACTTGCTAAATCAATCGGACGTGCAGATACAAAATCATGGGGTCACTAGTCGATGTGTCAACTGGCACCACCAAATCCACTGGTCAAGGATGACCAGATAATCCTAAGAGTACACCAGAAGGAAACTATCCACCACGCCCTACAAAAGTGAGTTGGGGCTGGCAGCAAGTTTGGGTGAAGTGTTAGTAAATTCAATAGCGTCCCCTTTTTCGCCACGCACTGATCTAAGCAGCGTTAGAAATTCCTACAACAGTAAGAGTCGGTACGTGCAAACCATCTCCGGACCTGCATGAGTCTTGTTTCTTTACGTAAGCCTCATTACCAGTTGAAGGGTGGACGTGCATCCGGGGAAAAGACAGAGGCAGATTGCCCGTGCAATGCCCGCACAGAGTGGCCATTTATAGACCAGAGGAAATAACAAACACTTCCCGAGATACACTCTTCCGCTAAGAGGTCTTCCCTGGCCGCACCAGTGCGCTGACATGCCGCAACATCTCTCCTCCCCTACTCAGGGACGCTCATTCCTTCTCGTGACGCTGTGCTCCGTTTTTGTGCTAGAAGCAGCTTTTTTGTCATCAGCACGTCACGCGAGATCGATGCGTGATGTCGAGTTCACCCTGAGGGGCCCAGAAGGTGGGAGGGGCGTTGGCCACCCGCGGGACAGGTCGCACGTCCCCTGTCTCTCTGTCGCCAGCACAAAAGCCCCATGTCGGCGCACTGGCTTCTTGCGAGTTCAAAGACAATGCTTCCAGATGGAGCGCAGCCGTGAGCCATATTTAGGGATCACTATACACCGGAGACAAGCCAGGCAGGCGACAGGAGGACCACCAGCATTCAAGTCGAAGGGTTTGCGAATTAAATGGTGGACACAGCTCAGTTTCCCGACCAAGTAATTTTCTGCGGAATGAAATATATAAAATAAGTTTGCGTAGTAATTGGAATACCGCAAAGGCATAGTTTTACCAGTCGCGGTGCGGCCGCGCTCCGGACGCGTCCAATGGACATTAACGCAGGCTAAGGCCTGCCCATGCGCGGTGCACTGATTGGTCGAAATACCTGTGTGCCCACTCGCGACCCACAGTGCTCTACGGTGGGCCTCGAGTAGAGGTCACGTTATGGTCTCTACGTGCTCACTCGAGAACGCGCCTTTCCCTCTCGATCTGCAGAGCGTGCTGCTTAGCCCTTTGGATCGAAGTGCCACGCATTATCAGCTTGTTAGTCTCGTTAATTGTCATCCTGGTAGACGAAGACAATTTTGTGAATCCCACTTCCATGATGTATTAACGCAAATGAGGACGTGTGTTTAGATTGGGGATGCCTAGCAGACCACCGGTTGACTTATTTTTAACCAGATCGAAACTTTTCAGCGCCGCGCCGGCAGCACGTGTGCAATGTGCCGGTAGCCGCATGGCGATTGCCACGGAACCGTATTCAACGTCCAAGCGGATGGTTTGGGCGAATGTGCGCACGGAGTGGCCCCGGCCTGGCCTGTAAGTGCATATTCTCCTTTTCAGTCATACGGTATTGCTTTGCCAGGATCCAAGATCTACATTAATAATACGCCAAGGCGGCATTGATGCTCCAGCGCAGACGAAAATAGTAGCTCAACGCAAGCTTTCACTTAGTCTGTCAGCTCCATTCACTTTTTCAGCTTGTTATTGCCACTGCCAAGCAGATCAGTGGCATACTGCACCGGGCTGCAGAGAATGGGGGCGGCGACAACACAGCGGGCGGCCGGAATTGGCGGCACTTGGTAGCACTTGATGGTGACTCTGCACTTCAGCGGGGTCTGCTGCAGCTCAGCCGGCACTGCTTACGGCAGGGTCTCACGAAACGTGACAGCCGTAAAACGACGCTTTCGAGGGGAGTCGGCCGGTGGTCGGGTCGGAGCCACTCCAGTCCCTCTTATCGCTTGCGATGGAGGTGCTCTAAAAGATACATCGTCGATAATTTTCTCTCTTTTGGACTTGCTTGTGTCTTTAGAAACCATCGCCGAATGCCATGGCACCATCCAGGCAGGTGCTGGTAACCACTCACTGTGAGGTACTAAATGATATACAGATTAGTAAAGTGGGATAATTTCAGGTACGTGCCCCTCATAGGTAGTTAAGTCAGTTATGCTATCTCTGAAAGCCTTCCTACGTTGGACAATTTCTAAAAGATTGGACGGCTTTAAACAAGAATAGTGTGCAAAACAGAGGAAAATCTAATAGTGAAGAGCAATTTGACATTTTGAAACGATTTTATTTGTATATGGTCAGAGATGACAGTAGAGCGAAAATGCTGTCTTGGTTGGCCGTAACCTTAAATCAATACGAGCGGCCTTTCGGTGGTTTCCTGTTGTTGCGACCCAGCACTTAACATATATTCGTCAGGAAACGCTTCAAGATTCGTCGGGAAATGCTTCAAGGAGAAAACAGATACCCACAAATAAAGAAGATGGACAGGTTTTCAAGAGTTTTTTTTACTTTGGAGTAATCTACAGTCAAATCATTTTATCCACCTAGTTTGACAAATACAGGCAAACACGTGTTTGCGTCGGAAGAGGAGGTAAAGTTGCTTGACTTCCACCAACGCTTTGATAACAGGTATCATCTCACAGCTGTAAACTATTTCACATAATTTTCAATGTGTAACATCTGCAACCGTGACTAATTTCAGATATCGATATGAAAAATCTAACGGGCAGATCAAGTTTACTTAAATTGAGAACACTTAAAAGCACACATCTACGCGTTTGGTGCAATTTTTACCGCTGTATACAACTTTTAGCAATGATGTTCAGAACGAGAAATGAATGAGAACGATAAATGCTGCAATGTTGTATCGATAAATTTCTTTTTTATTCCAACAGTATTGGAAAAAATCAGCTTTGTCCATGGAATAAGTGAGTACTTGCGTAAAGTAACTCCTTACCAAATGTAAGGAACCTTAAAACAACGTCCCTAGGCAAAAGAACAACACCAATAAAAGGCCTCAACATACATTTCCTCGTCTCATCCTTCGGTAGTGCAGTGAGACAACTCTTGTTGGCCGCGACGCCGCTTGTAATCTAGCCAAAATTAGAGTGAAGGACATCCCTTCAATAACGGGTGGTTTTCATCGAGACTGCCGTGCTGACTGATCCGTGCTAGTCCCACGACACTCCTGACTGATCCGTGCTAGTCCCACGGCACTCCTGACTGATCCGTGCTAGTCCCACGGCACTCCTGACTGATCCGTGCTAGTCCCACGGCACTCCTGACTGATCCGCGCTAGTCTCACGACACTCCTGACTGATCCGTGCTAGTGCCACGACACTCCTACTGCCAGTGCTAGGCGACACTCCTGACTGATCGGTAGCTAGTCCCAAGACGGTCGAGCTGACTGATCCGTGCTAGTCCCACGGCACTCCTCTTCAGTGCATGTAGATAACCTCAGAAACGCTGCATCAACACCACGTGCATTCTGGTGGTAATAAAGCCCACCAGGCCATTTGCATGACTTATCTAGCCGTAAAAACCCTTAAAGCATACCAAATACGACGAGGAAAGACCTATGGTGAAGATGGAGTGCTTGGTTGGGTACTGTCAGCCTTGGAACGACCTTCGGACATTGTATCTTTTAAGCCGTAAAGCATTTAGTCCTACCCCGGCAATCGTCGTTGGGTGTTCGAAACGTTTTCCGTTCAATAGAGATGAAAACGAAAAAGGACTAAACACCAGTGAATGCTCTATGCTCTGTAGCATTGTAAGTATACAGTTGATTGTACGCGCCGTGACTGAAGTTTCTGGTGTCTTAGCAGCAAAACAAAAACGACCAAGCTCACCCCATGTAGTCCCTACCTCTGTAGCAGTCTGGTCTCATTTCGCACCGCAAAGCACTGACGTATGATAAAGCCCGGCCGTGCACGGTGACGTCAGAGCACGAGCATCAATGACCTTGACTCACCCGCACCGGTACCATATCGGACAGGGGAGCGTTCAACGGGCGGCGGCGGCGCGAGCACAGAGACGGACCCCCGGCACAGGGAGCACCTGTCGCCGAGTCTCAACCACCCGGCCACAAACCCCTCAACAAGACATTTTGTCGGCAACTAATTACATCTGTCAAACTTCCAGAATCATCGACTCGGTCGACAGCGCCCAGGTTGTAACATAACCTACAAAGAAGGCTCAAATGGACAGAAAGCAACGAGGTCAGCACTCCGTTTGCAAAGGAGTACGCGCACGCGCCTGTGCACGTAAAGATAGGAATGCCAAGAATGGTGGAGAACGTGCAGTTTTGAGTAGGTGTATTCTTCCAATGCAACACCATAACGTAGAGCCAGGGGTGGGTCCAACCGGTTGGTTTAGGGGAGCCCATATCAGTCTCGGGTTAAATAGAAAAAAACACGTTGGGCGGTGAAAGCACCTTGGCGGGATTAAACTGATGCAGTGAATCAAGTTGTCCACGTCAGCTACACCTAAACGACCTCTTCAAACGAAAGCGCCCCTCAAATGTCTCTAGCGCAGCATGTCAGAACGTTTCTATATCAGATAACTTTGAAACCAGTGGTGTTCTCGTGCTCGAAAAAAGGGAAAGGTCTTCGGGTTTTCTTCCTCTTCATGGGGAACTGTTTCACCTTCAAAGATACCCCCCAAATAGACAAAACACGCTTAAAAGAAGGGGTTTACTGACTGATCTGTCCTCGTCCAATTGATCAATTATCATAGGTCCAATTTATCGAATTATCATCTTCTAAAGCTCTAAAGCAGCACCAGGTTGATTTGGGCAAAAGAGGGTTTCGCCCTCCTATTTTTCAGTTGGGTGGGAGGCATGACCGAATTGGCCCTCCTGGATCCGCCCCTGCCTAGGGCAAACCGTTAATCTAAAACACTCGCTATGATAGGGTATCCTTGCCCTCTGATTACACACGTCAAGAAAATAAGTTTTCCATTTCCAGTCTGCA
The DNA here is from genome assembly GCA_034440635.1 of Lepas anatifera. Lineage (NCBI taxonomy): Eukaryota > Metazoa > Arthropoda > Thecostraca > Lepadidae > Lepas > Lepas anatifera. The sequence goes on along the minus strand of JAOTON010001749.1, from coordinate 945,187 downwards.
TGTCTTCGGGTATGAAACAATTCCCTTGTTCCGCAGATTCACAGGTTTAAACAGCTTATGATCTGATATCACTTACTTAGCAGGCCGCCGGATTTATTGCTTGGAATGTCTCCGCATTGGATATAATTGGACAGCATTCAGAACACGTTCTATCCATCAGTCTGGGCCGCGCCCCAGACGCTGGCCGTGTCAGAAGATAGGCATCGGTGTCGATACAGGCCTCAGGGTGTCATTAGTGTCAACGTGTCGCCTCATTAACGTCCCGGTGTCGCACCAGTCACGTGACCTATTGGAGGAGACTCGGTCTTCCACACGGGTGGTGTCACGTCGCTGCGAGGCTACCTCAGTCACCTACGTCACCTCGGTCCGCTACGGAAGTGTTGTCAATCGCTGGTTCAGACGGCTAACATCATTTGGTAATTGCGAACGCTTGCTAGGAATAAAAGTTTTGGAGCTCAACGAAATGGTCTTGACTAATTCCTATGATTTCCTTAGGCTTAAGTGAGTTAGTATCAGTCCCAGTGCAATCTATTATAGCTGTAATCAGAGACATCCGAATAATTTTCTGGCAGTTTTCTGTTGGCCGTTATCTGTACACTTAGAGAATTTACAGAATTCGATTCGGTAGTAGCGGACAGGGGTCCGTCTGCAAACCCTTAAGTCTCAATCCCCACTTCTGGAAAGATGAATATTCAAAGTTCAATTGAGATCATTGCTATTTAGTTTTAAAGGGAGATAATGACAGAAACATCCAAACCCAAAATGTCCTGGAAATCCTGTCAGGAAACGTTTCACTGAGGGTCTAAATAACACAAAAACAATTTCTAGTGAACACTGCATTAGGCCAAAAATCTAAAAACAGTGACTTTTTTTAGACTTTTAGCAACAGTGAGAGGTGACGACCCCTTTGCAGCGGTATGAACTCCTCCGGCGCCGGCATCTAGGGCCGGGTGTTGACTGTTAGCCTGCGCCTGCACAAAAACCTGGCCTCATAGATCTTACCCCAGACCCCGCAGCGACACAGCCGCCATCACCAGAATGGCACCGCGTGCCCGGACCGGCGCTCTTCCCTCCTCCCTCTGCTCCGCACGTGATTTAGCACGGCGTAAATCCTCGCTCGAAATCATGCGGGTCGCTTCTCGAAAACGAACACCCGTGGCGACGCATACAATATCGGTGTGGCGAGGTACTGGCACGACGCGACCGCGTGCCACAGGACCGCTGGTAATGCTGAGAGAGCCTCCTCCCCAGTCTAGCCTACACTTTGCACCCGAGTGTGAGGTTCTCACGTGAGCAGTATTTCACACCAGAGTAAGCAGCTCAGCTGGCTAGCGAGATCCGCTGGTTCTCACGTGAGCAGTATTTCACACCAGAGTGAGCGGCTCAGCTGGCTAGCGAGACCCGCTGGTTCTCACGTGAGCAGTATTTCACACCAGAATGAGCGGCTCAGCTGGCTAGCGAGATCCGCTGGTTCTCACGTGAGCAGTATTTCACACCAGAGTGAGCAGCTCAGCTGGCTAGCGAGATCCGCTGGTTCTCACGTGAGCAGTATTTCACACCAGAGTGAGCAGCTCAGCTGGCTAGCGAGATCCGCTGGTTCTCACGTGAGCAGTATTTCACACCAGAGTGAGCAGCTCAGCTGGTTAGCGAGATCCGGTGATCGTCCAAAACGAGCACTGCCATGAAAGCCGGATACACTGCTGTGTGGCTTCGTGCTAGGCTACTCAACGGGCACGAAACGCAAAAACCTGTCCGTAGTTAACGGTGTACCACCGTGGAGTTTCCATCCAGGTTGCTGATGTTAGTGTCCCTCAAAACGATACACGCATTTTAAACACACCGCCGACAAACAGCACCGGAAAAACAAACACACAGCAGCCACGCCAGCGCAAACAATTCGCCTCCGGCGCGGACTGTCGGTTCCTGGGTGTATACTTTGGCTGCCGCCGGATGGGCCAACAACAATGGGCCACCCTGTCAACCCAGGTGTCAGCCGCCACCACGAAGGACACGACCACGGACACCGATGGGGTTCATTCAAGCAAAAATACAAATGTTCTGAACTCTTAAAAGGTAGGATTACTTGTTATGAACAGAGCAGGGTTACAACACCGTAAAAAGTTTAGCGGTGCTTGCCCGGACCCAATGCTGGAATTTTCACTCATAAGAGGGGGAGGGTGGAATAGCGCGAAGTGTTGATAGAACTGGAAATATGAGACGAGCTCGGTGCATACGTGGCCTCTTACTGTGGGTTAGACAACGTCCCCTATCATACACTAGTGCCAAACTCAGATCTGGTTTTACAGCTTCAGGTATATTTGCCGACGTTAAGGGTGCTTTCGTGGCTTCTAAGGGTGCTTGCACACCTTTGAAAGCAGACAATTCCGCACACCTGGTGTGAAGCGAAACACATGTGGCAGCGGTTTGAGACTTATCGGCGTGGAGAAAGGAACACGCAGCTCAATGCCCTTGGTAGCTGTGCCAGAATAAACACGGTTCAACATTAGCCCGACAACAACGGTATCGCTGGCTGTCAGCTACCTCGGCCGCCCAGCGGCCGTGACGGGGCGGCGACAGCGGGGCCACATGACCCCTGGCCGTCACCGCCTGGCTGCAGCGGTCAGCGAGCTATCGGGCGCACGGTCACCGTCGGACCGCGGTGCCGCCCGTCGCCAGCCGACCGTGGCACCGCGACCGCGGGCGACGATGGAAATGCACCAGGCAACGGCGGGCCCATGGCGTCGACTGCTGTGGAGACTAGCGTCGTATGATATGGAAGGACATCCGAGAATTTGCAATACTCCAGGCAACGATCAATCATCACGTCTGTTCGCAATTACGCTGTGTACAATCAACACGCAATGCTCCAGTTCAGACGGGTTTGTGCAATTAAGGCTTTTCCCTGGTGCTAAATACCAGCTCTTTTCGCCCCAGGTTGTGTGACTCACACATGAGACTGAGACGGAGAGTTCGTCTCACGACAGACCGGACATTGCGTTTAGCGGTTTCCGACGATGCTACAATCGCTTCCCAGAAGGGGCGATGGAGGCAAACAGTTCAGTGGCACCTCGAGGCACGATGACTCACGCTGATCGGTCAGTGCTGGAGACGAGCGTGCGACTCTGTTTCGATGTCCTGGACAGTGTTTCGACAGTGACGCACAAATGATCAGTGTCGGAGCATGGACGTATGTACGACCTACATACATCTCCGACTCATGAGACAGTGGTATAAAACCAGTGTAGGTCACTGAGTCCGACCGAATGGGCGTTTCAACATAATGATGCAAGAGAGGCACACTGAACGACATCAAAAGAACAGGTAATTTGCCAGGGCACCAAAGACCGCTGGTTGTCTCCGGCCCCCTTCTGTCACACCTGAGCTGGGCAGACACGCGCTAGCACCATCAGAAAGGCACGACAGAGGGGAGGGGTTGATGGTGTCCCATCGACCCGGAGAGATCGGTAGGACTGTCGGTGTGGGGAGTCACTGAGATGGTCTCCAGTTCAGTACCTCTAAGGTGGTGGACATGGCAGGGATAGCAATAATAAATTGTTGGGGTTTAATGAAGCACCAGCTGTCAATGTTATACGGAGCCACTAACTCCACTCTATTGACAGGGTTTTTGGGAATCGGTTGTACTTCTTCAGAAAACCCACCGGGCCTTGAAGCCAGTAGCTGCGGATGAGGAGGAAGGCAGAAAGGCAGCACTGATCTACAGTTGCCTTATAGATAAACCTCGCGACGAGTAGCGCTGGGTTTAGGTACAGTGACTGTCGTTTTGAGACATTAAGTAAGCATGAGGCCCGGCTTAAAGTCGTCATGAAACAAGCACTAACAATTGCAGATCACTATAAGCTTTGCCACCGTCAAAAAGTGAGGAGCCAGTCAACTTTCAACCTGCTGCAGACAATAGATATCCCCTTTAGAACCAAAGCTCCTCGGATCTGAAATCAGTTTCGCCTTCCTCCACACAGGGTAGCAAGAAAGTTTTCCAATGTCTTTCCTATTTGGCTAAAACTGGGATAGGGATAATGTTAGGTACTCTGCAGAACCATTCTGTGGTGGTAACTATGAATTTCTGGGTCAGAAAAGCAAGAACTAACACACGCACTGCCACACTAACACATATACCAGGAAAACAAAGCTGAAAACATTGCTAGTCACGATTTCAAACATTATGAGATGCTCTGTCGGCGAATCTGAGCATTAACAATATCACTGCAAACCAACTGTGAAGGCAATTCACTACGCAGTCCCACCTCATAAATCATTTAAGTTTTTTATTAATCGACCTAACATCCATGCGACGGCCGTTAACGAGGACACGTGACAGCGAAACCGGCCAGCGTTGCGGTCGCTGGTGACAGCCCCAGCGGTCACGTGACACAGCACCGTGTAACCCACACCGCCGCCCACTCACAGCAGCGGAACAGGTTACCGACACTTTGACCCACAAAAACGAAAGGAACACGGAGAGCAACGACAGGAATTTGTTTCGGAATCGTTGCTGGAGTATTGCGAGATGGAATGAAAACGAAGTTAGGCAAGTCACTTCTCCTCTACCTTGGCTGGTTCTTGCCAGGGTAGGGGGGGCCGACGCAGCCCCTCCCCCCTCCCCTCAGGCTCCAAACTCTGATGGAGGTGGGAGGAGCAGGGAGTGCATCCTCCCTGGACTCGAAGAACAACCACAGCGAGAGTAGAGACCATTTAATGCAGCGGGTTTAAAAGTGTAAGAGGTGTTCAACTAGATGTCAATTCCAGATTATTGCTTATTTTGTTTAAGATGTGATCTTTCTATACTGACTTTCTAATACTCTTTTCACTGAGTGGACAGAAAAAAATATTTGAGAAGCACGTGGAACTGCTTGAACATATCAGCACCGAAACCTACTTAAACGATCCAAATAAGAAAAAAGTGGTAAAGGGACTTCAAAAACACCTGGGATACAATATTTTACTTGATCGCGTCGGGCATTTTTCCACAGAACAACTCCGTCCCGACCTGCGGCACGTCTTTAGCACCTGGATGAACAGTGCATATTGCTTCTCTGCAGTCTGCACTAAACTACTACGCCTCAGGATTAACAAGCATAGGTGGCTGTACCGGCAGATCTAGCAGTGAGCAAACTCCTCAAAATAGTCCTGTATCATTACGTAGGCGTCCATAATTTTGGTAATCGTATTGATCTCTCAACTGAACGTTAAGACACCTCACCAATATGGTCCGACCATGTCCCACGCCCTGCCACCTGTTAGTTAGTTAAGGGCTTTTTATAAGGCGTTCTGTGCAAAGCACCTTTGCCCGCCTCTAAAGTTTGGTTAAAGTTACGCCTCTAAAGTTAAAGTTCCCTGCCACCTGCTTCAAACGTCACTTATGTATCTGGGTAGGATGCCGAAAACCTTTTCCGTTTAGTAGGCCAGAGGATGCGTGGTTCAGTGGTAGGGCACTGCTTTCTGAGCCACAAGTCCCAGGGTTCATGTCCCGGCGCAGCCTCGAAATAATTTCATCTGATCCCTCAAATCCCTCCCAACAGGGTGAGAGCTGGCCAAGCCGCATAACCATCACATTCGGTGAGTCGTTAAACCTCAACAGTTATTATCATTATTTAACAGGTGGGAGATAAGCCAGAAGTGTCGAATTAAACTAAATAATAATGATTTATTTCACTATGACTATTTACCGCTGTTGAAACAACTGAGCTCTCGAGAAATAATATCAGGGATGACAAAATAGCGAACACTCCGCATCGCACGGCCTAAAATCACGCCTTGAGTGGCCGGTGGACCACGGTATTCCATCTAGCGGCACCAGTTTCCCAACATTGCGTCATGAACCGTGGCCGCGGACCGGCCAATGACGGGCGGAGCCGGTCCGGTCCCAGACCGCAACAGTATCGACCGCCGCGCTGCTGCTTGGAGAAGTGTCCGCGCCACCGCCGGCTCCCGTAAAAAGGCCCAGACATCGGCCCGGGTGGTGATCTGGATTGAAGCTACAGCACCCCTTCACCCTCAGTCGTTGGGACTGCTTTTGCTTGCTGAATGTCAGAGTAGGGGAAAATACATTTTTACCGAAAGACGGAGATTTTCTACAACTTTTGGTGATTCTGAACTTTCTGTTAAACGATCTGACTCGCCATTGCACGTGGTTAGGAAACAAAAATATTAAGACAGGGTAAAGCTATATTCAAAACATATTTAAGCCTGAGGATGTCGAATTCGCGTTATTTTTCATCCAAATGGTTCGAACTGGTTTGCATTCTTACCTCTACAACTACAAACGTTTTGCTGCCAGTCTGCCATTTTGGTCTAACTTTCCACAAGAGCAACGGCTGACGTCACCCTATAACCATTTCTCTGTTCTTGACCTACGGTATGAAGCAGTTCCTCGCAATCACTGACAGATTGTGCGTCCAAAGCTCCTCCGTCCTCTCGCCCCAGGTTTGGACCGTGTTCGGCATTCATGTATGCCTGTCTGGCACTACGTCCTCCGTCCCAAACAGCCAATCAACAACGTCCAAATCTGCATACATTATACCGATGACCACATCACACCGGAATGATTACAGCGATGGACTAACCCGAAGAAGGCCGAGACACCCATCGTTAGCTTCACTTAACGACAAGGAGAGAGCCCAAACCACTGTCAATTTGCTGTTGGTAAACGTCGCATAAACATAGCTATGATAATAGGAACTCTCATTACCTATGAAATAAATCAACAACATATATATGTTGATATTAAAAAACATGGATGGAGATCGGGCGACCAAGAACCCACTGGATTTTCTGTCTCATATAGGGATTGTTTTACCGTGTTGGTATTATGTAGAGGTGGGCGCTGCTAGCTTTTTTTAATATCAACCGCTACTTTGCATGTTCACGCATGTTCAAGCAGCGTTTGCAAACGTCGCATAAACATAGTTATGATAATACGAACTCTCATTACCAATGAAATAAATCATCAACATATACATGTAGATATTTAAAATAAACATTGATGGAGATCAGGGATCAGGAACATGCTTGGTTTTAGGTTTCATACATGGTTTGCGTTACTGTGTCAGTATTAGGCAGATGAGGGCGCTACTACTATTTTTGTATCGTATAACCGCTAATTCGGCTACCTTGGCTGACGCGCGTTTGGTTTGATCAAGTGACCGCTTATAGTCATGCAGAGGTTCGAGGGATCCAGTTCACCCATAGGTGGGATGTGGTGCCCTGCACTAGCCCAAGCCTCTAGCTTACGCCCTTCCCCTTTAGAGCCATGTAACATTGCAAAATTGAGTGTCGAAACAACGCTGCTTCAGGCAGTGGCAGATCCAGGACTTCATTTCGAGGGGGGCTAGGTGGCTCGAGCCTCCCTCACCATTACCTCTGATCAGCATCCACATATACATGAACTACAACACTCAGACATTTCAGGAGAGCTTGAGCCCCATAGCCCTCCCCCTCCTTGTATCCGCAACTGGCTTCAGATAAAATTAGTGAGGACTCTGCTACTATATCCGTACAAGCGCCACAACCAAAGGCGTAAACAAGGACATCTCACTCTGACAATGGGGGCTGACGGCGGGGCAGCACCAGGCATTCTTACACTTCCATCGGCCCCGCCTTCACGGACCCCATCACTCAGCACCTCTCATCGACAGGCCACTCCTTCAGCGGCGGTGGATGGCGGACGCAGTCAGCTGCTGCTGCCGCCACCCGGTCACGTGGGTGGCGGACTCCGCGCAGGTCTCCACTGACCATTCAACGTCACCCTGGCCGGTAATAAATACACAACACGATGAATGAACAGTGGCGGATCCAGACTCCCATTTCAGGGGGAGCGGTCAACCCGGCCTCGAAAAATATCTTACTATGTGATTACTTTGGGCACCCGGAAATTTCGGAGAGGGGCTCAGCCCTCCTACCTTCCCTCCCCCTGCATCCACCGCTGCAGGCGGAATGTACTGAAGAGTGGGTGGCCACGGCCTGCAGTCGCCCTGGTACCGCATTACAGATCGGTAGACAAACATCTCATTTCGTGGTGGAGTCGGCACACGGTGTGGTTTTCGATCGTAGGCGAATCGTGAAGGGGGAGCCACCAATGCATGGCCTGCAACCGTGTCTGGATCAGTGCTCAGAGTTTGTTTATAGGATGGATGTCAGTTTCGGAGGGGAGCGCGGCTGCTTGACGTGACAGGATGTTTTGGAGATGCGAGCGTGCGGTTTGAGAGGGCGCACGAAGTACTGGCAAGAACTTAAATTAGCGCGCCAAATTCGTGCATATATTGGGTGGATAATACGTGCAGTGCTAGTCGCGCAAACCATTCATTCAGGAGGAAATAAAAGCTGCAGCAGTGAATCTATTATGGTATTAAAAACTTGGTACAATCCTAACACATTTGGGGCCACGGCTAGACATTTTGTTTCTACGCCACGCTCAAGCAAGACTGTCAGAGACCCGTCAATTTGTCTTCATCCAGAGGCCCTGTTCCATTCATTCAGCTTCAGCGGCCGAGCTGGAATGGCCACTTATGGCAACACGTGCTGGTCACTCTGTTGTCGGCACCGTGAGGCATTTCCGGTATTTCTGGCGGCTGCAATGGACCGCTATACTTAGAGACGGCTGCAGTAGGCCGCTGTTCAAAGGCGGCTGCATCTGCGCCATTCTGGCCGTGTTTGGCAGCAACTGCCGACTTTATTCAGACGGCAGCGGACCCAGGGGCGGATTCAGCCGGCTAGTTGAGGGGGAGGCATACCAATGTCGGCGAAAAAAACGTTGACCGGCGGGGGCGGCGATCGGCAGGTATGTTCTTGCAGGCACCAGCTCCTGCAGTGAATCAAATGGTATCTTCCGAACAGGCCAAAGCGCTGATGGACACGATGTCCCGATTGATCAATTATGAAGCACTAGCTTGCTTTGGGGAAAAACGGTTAAGCTGCTAATAAACCCCACTATTTGGTTAACCATCTCCATTTGGTACAACATTTTCGGTCTCGGGACACAAATTGTTCAGTGTCGTGAAAAATAACTAATTTTTCGGACTTCTGATATGGTTCTTTATCCCAAACCAGATGCGGGGATGGTCAACCAGTCACCCTCTACCGGAACAAAAGTGAAGTCATCATAGCAACCATCTTAGTTACATCGATAGCCCGTTATCTGCCACTGCACAATGTAACGTATGTGTAGCACAATGAAACACAGGATATATTGTATCTATACATATACGAGATATACGACATGACTGTTTGCATAAATTTAGGATATTTTGCCATCCATTTGATATCTAGAAACGGATTCCAAAGGCCTGGTATCTCAATCTAACCGACTTGAACTGCGTAAAGACCGTTCGATGCCGCGAGTTTGCAGAGGTTTGCATTCTGACGCTTGCCAAGGACTTAAACTTGTGTGTAACTTTGCAAGGAAGTTCACTTTCAGAAGGGCTTTTCTCCATCCAGGCACTTCTCTTACAAACGCTTTTATTGTTACATCTCTCATAAGTTGGCAGGCAACTCTTATGAATGATCTTTTTTCAGCCAGCAGAACAGTGTCTGAAATGACAGCGAAACCTTATATTTTTTGCTTGACCGTAACGAATATTTCACCCCACGTACTAATAGGGATTGGCTTGTGATTTTTTGGGCCGATTCTACACGACAGCTGATGAAAGTGCGCGACGAACAGTGATTACGGTCGCACTTTTCCTCTCACCGGCTGTGGACGATTTTGAGCCAGCGAGCGGGCACGATGCTGCACGACACCGACACTCACCACGCACTGACGTTTCACCGCTAAATGACGACGGCAAGTAGGCATTTCGTTCGTCCCAAGCCTTATTTGGCCGCCTCTTTATTCGCCAAATCCATGTCTAGGGAGTTATGTGCTGTCCAAATGTCATGTTCTAGCGGTTTCGCACTAAAAAAATGCAGTACCAAGACAGTGAAATCGAGCAGAACTCCTATTGTCAAGATGTATTTTTGGGAGCATCGGACTCAGCAACAAAGAGCAAAGAGCATCGGGGCAGCTCACATGTCAATAATATCTCTTTCATTCATGACACTTTCTGAAGGCTAATCAGTGGTTCTTACCACATCAAAATGTCAGCGCAGTAAAATATGCGTATAAGCCAGCTTGAGCTGGTTCGCAGGGGTGAAACCACGTCTGTCCGATGCATGCGGCGGTAACATCTTCAAGTTTTCCCACCTAATCAGCTAATCAGAGGGTCACGTCGCTCGAATTTTGCCGCGACAGAGGATAGAAATCGTGCGTCGCTTTATCGCCAAGCGGTCTAAAAAATGTCATAGTGCCGTTACCAATAATGTCCAATGATTTCGGTGAATGATGTAAGCCTAGGACTTAGTGGCCGGATTCAATACACGGCCCTGTCGGATTAAACTGCTGGTATACACGAAACACATGCCTGGCCCCAGCTGCTTTTCTGCCTGCTGCCTTCAGCGATTGGGACTTCTTTGAACCATCGCCGGATACGCGCAACGGAGTGATCTGGCATCAACGCACAGTGAAGGGGTCCGCACCCTGGGATCTAAAAAAATAGGAGGGTTAAGAAAACTTTTTGTGGGGGTTTCTGAGGGCTGACGAAATCTAAATCAAAGCCGACGTTCAATGGCCCAGGTCAATATCTTCGAGGTCAGACGAGGTCATAAATGATCCATATAGGTCATGCTGGGGACCAATTGAGAAATGCCGTGATGAAGCGGAAAATGTCACAAATATACTGAAAGAAAACTAAGGTATGAAGAGAAAGTGCCGTGCAATGTTCTCTAAATTCGACAGGATATTCTGGGGCCAAGGCCATTCCAGGTCATGGACCAATGGCGTCATAATATGATTATTCCCCGTAGGCAGGATTGTATATTATAAAGAACACTATAGTCACCGTTTATACTGGTGCGACCACGCGATTGTCGTGATCTCAAAATACAAGCCGGACTTTGAACGCCTATAGACTACAGGCAAACACATTTGAACAATCTCAAAATTATTTCATCAATCGACGTGGTCATCAATTTTCCCAAATGTGGCCCAGTGTCATTTTTCCTGACGTGAATGGTTCTCCGGCCATCTACGGAGCCAAGGTAGGGGGCACTGTAGGACCCGCTCTACTGCACATGCTACTGGAGATGTTGCGGCCCTCCGTCACTCTCACAAATCTGGAGATGACTTACCAAAAGTGGGGATGTACAGAACACTCACATACAGAGCTGCATCTCCGATGAAGGCACCTCCGGCTTGGGGGAAGTGCGCATGAGGCGAAGTCAACTCCTGGTTGAAGACTCACCTGAGGAAAAACAACAGGCACATTACCTCGTGCATTAAAATCAATCGAGAGAATGATTGGTCTTTAAAACAGAAACGTAAGGAAGATATATTTCTCGGAACATCAGATAATCTGCTGCGGGTAATAGGTAGCTTATTACTGAGTATATGTTCGACATACATAATGAGAGCTGCTTTAGGAAAGAAAACCGAAGAGCCGTGGAAGTAAAATAATGTTTAATTTACCAACTAGATCTTTGCACATATTTTAGGACTCTAGGCATCTAACAGTAGAGACAAACGTAACAAAATCTATGAATGAATGATACTGAACAAAATAATGAATATGATGAATGGATGAATGAATATATGAACGAATGACTTATGAATGAATAATACTTATTGAATGAATGGCTTATGAATGAAGGAGACTGCTTAAGAGCATTATATAGCCACAGCTGTGCTATACGGAAAGCTCTCGAAACTACGATCAAACAGCTGATGACATAACTACATATATCTTCAGCACAGGCTAGAAAACAACTTCAATTTAGCTGAAGTGTAGGTTTTGAGGCAAAAACTTACGGACCATCACAGTTGTTTTACCACATTGTTATTCATTCAGAATTGGTCACATGGGAGGGAGTGGTGAGCGGTGGCCCCGGTGGCTACACAACATAGGAGTACTCCCACAGACCTAGCTGTATAATTCAGTATAAATATATTAATCTATTGTGTGTCATGGATTTTTCACACGGAGGCTAAGCGTCGGAAGCACCAAGTCGTAGCGCAACAAGCAATACAACGGGCTAATGTATGTACCTAAGTACAGTGACGAATGCAGGGGGAAGGCATTCCCGCCCTCAAACGAAAAAGCGCAGGGCCAAACTATGTTTTGCCTCCATCTCCCTCTAGCTGTTGACCTCCTTTTTGCCCCGCCTTTTTAGTTTATAGCAAGATTTTAGTGCTACAACTCTCAGCTTCAAACAGAAGCAATCAACTTCAGTGTAAAAATTGAGCCTTGGATAGCAAAACAAGCGTCTTGTGACCCCACATTTGGCCCAGCGACGTTTTTGTTGCTTATCGACTCTTGGGTTTATCCCAAAAACCTACTGTTTAGTTAAATTGTGGCATACTCTCAACGCGTTTTTTTCTGCTCTTTTTTGCTTATCGACTTTGGCTTGCTCCCCCCAAAAAAACCAAGGCCCTAGAGTCCCAAGAGGGTTCAAGTTTTTTATCTTGTTTTATCAGTAAAATATAAAATATACTGACGACGCCATTTGATTCGGACAGATAACGATGATGTGCAAACACAATGCCCGTATTTTTCAGTTAACATCACATATCTCCTCATGCCCCCATGATCTAGCTCTGGTGCCGCCTGAAACGGTCCAGCATCGCTATGAGACGTCCGTAGCGCCCCTGAAGCGTTGCTTCCCATTCTCAACCCCGAAGGCGCCAGTAGCGGCGCACCAGCGACCAGATTTGGCACCCCTGATAGGCGGTGCCATCCAAAAGTAGTACCTACCCCTTTTGTTAGAGTGGTGCCCCTGATCCAGTCCCCCCTCCCCACCTCCATTGGACATCCTGGATCCGATTATGTCCTCCCCCATAGGCATAGGAACATCCACAATTTTAGGGAGCCAAAGTGTATTTTAAAGTCGTTTCCAGTCAAGGGCATGGGACCAATGGTTAAGGTCTTAAACATTTCGGGAAGGGGATATGGCCTACTGAACCCCTGTTCCCACGCCCATGGATTCCTCACAAGAAACAAAATAAGCAGAACATACAAGCCGGTGAAGCCGATAACGGAGGCACAACAGGTCCACACAGCACAGACCAAATGACAAAGCACACACACATGGCCATATGGAACAAGTTACCTCTGACTCGAGTGTTCGTGTCTGTTAGGAAATCGGTAGGTCGGGTAAGGGTGGGTAAGAGTACGCAGAAGAGTACGCAGCAGCTGTTTTGGTTACTTAGCAACCACTGAGATGGTGGATACCTTGGTAGAAAAAGCAAGGTTAGTGCCTAGGCTGCACACCAAAATTCAGCGGGCTCTTGTTATTTCCGCGGGAGTACAGAACAAAATAAGTTTCTGGGCACCCTTCCAGTAACATTTCTTAACTGGGTAAACTTGTAGGCCATGCTTCTATTATCAGGAGTATTGCATTACGGTCTGTCATCAGTAAGAAACCTGAGCTAGGAATGTGCTCCAGAACCGGAGCTCACGCTAAAAGGCCTGTCAACATATTTATGAAGACTTTCGTCCCAAGGGAGCATGTCCGGCAAGAGTACGCAGTAGACCGTTCGGCAAGAGTACGCATGCTTAAGAGATAGGAATTTTTTTCGCTCGGGACAGAGTCCGTAATTCATATTTGTAAAACCAAACTTTGCAACATAGTTCTTATATATTCAGAACGGTATAAAATCATAAAATCGCCTAGTTTGGCGACAAAAAAACTTCGCGACATGGCTTATGCACCTAAAGCACAGCGGGGCATCAGTGCGTACTCCAGCCCCTCTTGTGCGTACTCTTACCGACCCACTCCGGCAAGAGTACGCACGTGACTTTTTATTCATGATGGGGTCGTGAACGAGTTCCTTTCAAAGACATGAGGTTGAAACATGGACAATACATAGACAATTCTTCAGGCTAAACAACCACATAACAATTTTGGCTGTTAGACTTAAAGGAGAAGAGTGAAAGCCTTTAGAAAGTTAAGTGCGTACTCTTGCACGGACTTCCCCTACCCCGGTGTCCGCGGCCTTAGAGATTTTCCATTGTGATCTTTAGGGACCTGTTGATAACCAGCCTGCCTTTCTGTGCCAATGCTCCGCGAGGGTGTGACTGGCACCGATGCAAATGCTGCTTGCGAGAGAGAGAGAGAGAGAGAGAGAGAGAGAGAGAGAGAGAGAGAGAGAGAGAGAGAGAGAGAGAGAGAGAGAGAGAGAGAGAGAGAGAGAGGGAGGGAGGGAGGGAGGGAGGGAGGGAGGGAGGGAGGGAGAGAGAGAGAGAGAGAGAGAGAGAGAGAGAGAGAGAGAGAGAGAGAGAGAGAGAGAGAGAGAGAGAGCGAGAATTATCAAATTTCCGCCCAAATTAAAAAAATGACCGTGGGCCGCTCCCCGTCCGCAGAAGGCTGAACGTTCCATGTATGACCCGCCACTCTTAGTCGGTGGGAGACACGGCTGGCAGTACAGTCTAGGTCGCAAAGGATAAAGCTGGCATTCCCAGGACAAATACGAATATTTATCAGTTTCTTAATCCGTGCCAAGCCTGAAGAACCTTTTGTACCCCCGCCTTCCAACTGTTCTTGGTGCGGGCCAGCCACGCCTCTCATGCCCTGGTGGTGGTGGGGTGTCGGGGGCGGCTGGGGTAGTGGGATAGGGGAGGGGGTGAACAGCCGACGTCCAATGCTGTTAATGATTTCTGACACCCGGACCTCCACAGCTGGCCGTTCAGCCGTGTGTGATCGCGTCCAGATGTGGGGGCCTGACACGAGGCCGGCACCCACGTCCTTCCCACTCCCGCCCCTCTGCGGCACAGGAGGCGGAACGGCGAAGTGAGACCCGCTGAAATCGGCTCAGATAGCAGTGAAGTAGTACCTCCCTAACGGGAGGGGTGTGTTATAACTTGGAATGATTGTTCACAAATCTAAAAAATTGGTAATGGATCAAATTTGGTGGTTTCCTCCGTATATGACAGTATATTATTCACTTGAACCACTTAATTTTAATTTTAGTCTCTTCCATCCGCCAAATTGTGATGTGATGTGAAAATTATGAGCACTGAAGTATTTCTTTATTTGTTCACAAGACATGTAACCTTCAGTAGCTAAGTCTTCCCAGCGTGACAACATGTGAGCCACTATACTCGAATTTAGGATGTGCCAATTTAACCCGCAAGAATGGAAAAGGAGAAAAAAGATGGTAAAGAACAGGTTTAAGAAGATGCCTTGCGCAGATAGCTCAGCTGTTTTATATCTTATTTTCGGTAGGTAGGTACAGGTGTTGTTTGCCACATATACAGTAGAAAAGTTATTTGCCAGAAACTCGTTTCCATAAGCCTCATTCCAACCTAAAACCTGAAAAACGATGCAAGCACGGAGACCAGCTTGCCTGTACCAGCATTCCCAAAAATTGCAGCGACCTGCCTGCACCTTTGTGAGAATCACATTGTTTTACTGCAACTGAGAGTCCCCAGTCTGAGTGGGACACAGCGACGGTTACATGGCCCAGCAGGCGTGGTTCTCAACAGGAGGTCGCCTGATCGATCCCTCTACTAGCGGGCGCCGGCCCGGCGCTAGCGAGGGGCCGATGCCTGCTGCTTGAGCCCGGTATTGAACGCCCGACCCGGTGTGGTGACTGGGCCCCAACAAGCCGAACGTGTGGCGTGTAGCGACCTGCTGTTCTGGACGGGGCTGGGGCCCCACTGTCGTCAACGTCGCTGCCAGCTACTGTCGTCACTGTCGCTGTCAGCTACTGTCGTCACTGTCGCTGTCAGCTACTGTCGTCACTGTCGCTGTCAGCTACTGTCGTCACTGTCACTGTCAGCTACTGTCGTCACTGTCGCTGTCAGCTACTGTCGTCACTGTCACTGCCAGCTACTGTCGTCACTGTCGCTGTCAGCTACTGTCGTCACTGTCGCTGTCAGCTACTGTCGTCACTGTCGCTGTCAGCTACTGTCGTCACTGTCGCTGTCAGCTACTGTCGTCACTGTCGCTGTCAGCTACTGTCGTCACTGTCGCTGTCAGCTACTGTCGTCACTGTCGCTGCCAGCTACTGTCGTCACTGTCGCTGTCAGCTACTGTCGTCACTGTCGCTGTCAGCTACTGTCGTCACTGTCGCTGTCAGCTACTGTCGTCACTGTCGCTGTCAGCTACTGTCGTCACTGTCACTGTCGGCCACTGTCGTCACTGTCACTGTCGGCCACTGCCGGAAGCACTTCCCATTAAACGAGCCTTGCTAAAAATTCCAGATCGACTTTTTCTTTATCAGGTGGTCCATAATGAGCAAGGCTTGGATGGTATGTTATCGTTCTTTTTCAGGCTGTCCGTAGCTTGCAGTTACCAGACTCTTTTTATATACCTTTAACGGAGCCTTTTGCCTTGCAGGTTACAAAACACACAACTCACAAGTGGGGTTGACATAATAGGGGCATATAGGTGAATCACTTAATATTCCTTTGCGAACATGACATACATTACCTATGTTTATTCATCATATGTTACGTATTATGTAAGTTCATACATAGAGCACACGGTGCCATACTTCATAAGCTTTGCCAATGGCAGAGCGAGGAGGCCACTCAATCTTGAATAACCTGCTGATGACGAGGAAACTGTTTACTCTAAAACCCAAGCTCGGATGATTTGAGCTCACTGATTTCAACACTGGCTGGTTAAAAACTTCTAAGGCGTTCCTAATTTGGCTGAAATCAGGAACTTTATGAAAAGTAGGGGCTGGGACCCTTGCCCCCTTCCCTATTCCGAAACGTATGGTGGATTTCTTAACTTGTCCAGCTTCCTTGTAACAAAAGTTTCAAATGACGAATAAAGGAAGGAACGTGGCATGCTACAAATGTTTGAGATCCTTAAAAATACTTATAACATGGAACAGCCCTGTCATGCCTAAAAATAAGCAAAACGGTGCTGGAGCTCAGTCAGTTAGGTACATATAGAGTGTATCATGTACTATGAGCCTTGAGCCGGAGCCAACAAAAATTTCAGGGTGCCCAGGCATCAGGCCATTTTCATTTTGGAGAAAACATGCCCAATTTCAGCAGAACATTTTCCAGATTTGATGTACAGTCCCCCGCAATTGAAATTGCCATGACTAGGCTCGACCGGTTTAGGATGAATATCTCGCAACCTATGGCGTCTATAGCTTTATAAACGGGTTCTTCTTATGTCTTTTTGCAAGAGCTTTCCAGTGGTTACCATTATTTCCTAATCTGACATCTGCGTAGAAAATATTACACAATTACTGATTTTGCTGCATTTTGACGGGTAGTCTTCGGCTGACTTGCCACCGCCCCTGATAATCCCCGACCCTTCGCTCGACTGGCACGCATACCTGGGTCACGTGATTACTACGTGTTTACAACGACAGGTGCAAGGCCACACGTAGTAAATAGTGTGTGGCAGGCAGGGGCACAGTGTTTTGAACCGAGGTGATCAGTACTGTCTCGCAGGTGTCTAGCCCCAGGCGGTCCGTCCAGTGACCGAGGCACCTGGGCACGAGAGCCCAAGACTGGGTATGTCTGAGTTATGGCTTCAAACAATGTTTCCAGCCTCATAAGGCTCACAGGATCACTGCTGAAATATTTTTCTGGGGGATTAGAGTTCATGGGGCTTAAAACGGCACCCTGTGGCCGAATTTTGTTATTTAACACCCGCCCCGGTGGGTGTCCGAGCCATCTTTGCTGTAGGGGAGAACACTTCCCCTCGAACCCGGCTCCTATGCAGGATAGAGGGAAACGCGAACACTGGTAGATG
Organism: Lepas anatifera; assembly: GCA_034440635.1. NCBI lineage: Eukaryota > Metazoa > Arthropoda > Thecostraca > Lepadidae > Lepas > Lepas anatifera. The sequence continues at coordinate 927,421 of JAOTON010001749.1, read as the reverse complement.
GTTCATAATAATTTATCGCGAAACTACATTACTCACTTTTTGTCTCAGGTCAATACTTAGGTCATGACAGGTAAAAAAATGTGATAGGGTGTAGAGGAGTTTATGGGGCCTATCGTCTGACTGAATTCAGTTAGTATAAACTATATGGCGCCATTGGCTTCCTCTTTTACGGAAAATTGAACCATGTATAATATGACTATACTACATGAAATCATAAAAGTAACGTGACCTAAAGCTGGGTCAAGGTCTTTATCTGATCTAGCATAATCAATATGCATATCAATCAACTTGCAATAACAATCCAAACGTAATGGTATCAAAATAAAAAAACTTTTCATCATTTCCTGCGAAATTATTGACCCAAGTCTACCTGTTTAACCCTCGCCCCGGTGGAAGGTGCTTAAACACCCCCTCGGGTGTTTTCCGGCGGCACGAAAAACGGCGGCGCGAGGCGCCGCCGTACTTAGCACACTTTATCCTTGATTGATTCCGTAACTTTTCCCCAAATTTTAAGGTTGGGTCATCTCAGTTCAGGTCACCAGTGCAGGTGACCTCACCTCCAAAATGTTTAAGCGGCATAAGTAGGAAATGGGTGAATTTATCGAATTAAAACTTATTGGATATAATGGGCCCACCGAGTGCTACAACATATATTCCGGGATTTTTCATATCGATGACCTAAGGTCAACTACGGACCATGACCTCGCTATTGTAAATACATGGGAAAACAGAAATTGGGCTGTATTTGTGTACTCAACAGCTGAGAAAACCTCAATATTCCCTAAATCGTAGTATCCTGGGACCCTTTCCAGGCTCCTGTTGCAATTTTTGACCTGTGACCTCTGAGAGGTCATCTCGGGCTATTTGAGCAGTTTTCAGACTTATGTCAATAACTGCATGAAATGATCCAGCTTTTATTTTGATATCATTGCGTTCAGATTGCTATTGCGAGTCGATTGATTGCATATTGACTATGCTAGGTTAAAAGTGACCCTGAGCTGAGGTCTGGTCATTTTTAAGTTTTGACCTAGTATGGCTCGTTCGATTTTCCGATTTGATTCATCATTCGATTTTCCGTGACGAGAGGAAGCGAATGGTGTCTCACTCAACTCTCCAGACGCCAGATACCAAAAACTCTACTCAAAATCCCACTTCCTTTGACCTGTCATGACCTCAAAATTGACCTGAGCCAAAAAGTGACAAATATAATTTCTTCATGAATTTGTATGAACTATCCAACAGCGTTCGCTTTTTTCGCTATCCCACGTAGAGGCCGAGTTCGAGGGGGTGTTCCAACACCCCCCCTCCCACCAGGGCAAAGATGGCTCGTAGGCCCACTGGGGCGCGGTTTAAGCAATCCAAGATGACCTCTCAGAGATCACAGGTCCAAACTTGCACCATGAGCCTGGAGAGGGGCTTAAGCTACTACGATTTGGAGAATGTGAAGGTATTCAACTACATATCAACAGAAATAAAACCATTTCCCTCAATTTGTGTTTTCCCATGCATTTCCAATGGAGAGGTCGTGATCTGTATTTGATCCTAGGTCATCGATATGTAAAATCCCGGAGTATGTTTTGCGCTAATTGATGGGGCTATTATGTGATATGAGTTTTAAGAAGACAGATTCACACCGTTCCTACTCATGAAATCTTAAACTTTTTGGAGTTGAGGTAACTTGACCTGCACTGTTGACCTGACCTGAGATGGTGCAAACGTAAAATTCTAGAAGATGTTGAAGAATTAATTACGGATAGGGTGCGCCAATTACGGCGGCGCTTCGCGCCGGGATTTTTATGCACAGTCGGAAAAATCTGAGGGAGGGTGTTCAGACCCCTCCCTCCGGGGAGGGTGAAGACGACGCCAAGAAATTTTGATTTGGCTGAATCCAGTCAGGTGCAAGGGATAATAATGGGAAAAGCCAAGTATGTCAACCAGACACCACCTGGCCTCTTTTCGCACCCACTACGACGTGGGGCGTCAGTCCATCTCCCTTTCCCCTGTTAACTCAAGAGGCAAAGGTGATACGAAAAATAGAAATGGCGCTGAAAGCTCCTTGCCGTCTTGTTCTAAAGATAAGAGCACAAACAAGCTCGAAACTATGACCTCTGGTGATCCCTGGTAGCGTCTTTACTGACGTGATCTCAAAATAACTAGACGATATCTGGGAAATTTTTATTTCGAAGAGCTTTTGAATGAGGAGGAAACTCGACCATGGCCTGCTGTAGGAGTCGCGTTTTTCCCTTGCTTTGTCGTTCTTATCTAAGAAAAACAAAAATGACCCACATGGGCGTGGAAATCACGTTAAAACTCGTTCACCTGACCTGAACTGTTATCAATTTACAGTTATAAGTTGTCAGGCTGATAACCATAAATTGGTGTAAGTCGACCAGTCTCTCATTTAAATCGGCTCCGAATAACTCGCCAAAAATGAGGATGGGGCCCGGGAAGAGCACCAAGGCGATTAAAATTATGTATATGGGCATATTTTTCCTTTATATTCCCTGCTTAGCTTATCAATGGAATGGCCTGGGGTTGTGGGGTAAGTTTGAATTCAAATTGTTTATCAGGTTTAACATATATGCCTGTTCTATGGGTGTCTGTTCCTGTTGTGAATTATGCTGATAGTATTGTCACCATTGTGCTGCAAAGTAAATAAATAAATATCTCTTTATTATATGGTAATCAGGACTTATGGACCAAAAAATGGTTAAAATGAAAATGATTAACATATTTGGCTACAATTCATGAACGCTAGGTCGCTAAAACTCCTTATGAAGAACAAGAAGGAGCATGAAAAAGTGCCGTTTGGCTAATGGGGTCTCAATCACAAAAAATGGTAGATAAATGCATGAGGTAATGAGTCGAAACCTGCCACTACACTAAAAATGACTAAAACTATCGACTTGCAAGTACTGAATCCTCATATTTATTTGAAATGTTTCGAAATTAGGAGCAGATATTCTGCCTGAATTTTATTCCACTGTTTTCTTGTTGCTCATGTGTCCAGAGCGAAATACACACATTCAGGTCTTGCTTGTTTTCGCATTTTTCCAGGGACAAAGGAAGAAAATGGGTTCAAAGCAGCTTTGGGGGTTTACACACACCGACTGTTGAGGCTATATAGTGTCGCCAACTCTCATGTTGCTGGGAGATGGGCACAAAGGGAACATTACATGAATCGAAAAAGAGCTATTGTTTTCTTTATTAGGCTCTTCGGTTTCCTACCTTGCCCTTGCTTGCCTGGTTATGTGCTCATAACGACCTTCCTCAAAGGTCACATTAGCCCTTGCCAAACGGGAAAGGCCTTCAGGTATTTCGAGCTAGAGGGGTACTGTTTGCCAGTTAGGGAAAAATTCCAAAGGCTGGGGACCATTGGTAGGGGCTGCCAACCAACAATGGTCATCAGCTTATATTCAAATATATCCTGATTTGCACAAATCAGTATTCAGATAGAGGGATGTCTTCAATTCCAATTAAATGCTAGAGACGCTGTATTGGAATGGTCAGCGTAGCTGGATTCCACCCAGCCGACCCGGGTTCAAGGCCCGGCGGTTTCCCTGAACAAGGAGCAAGCTGGTTCCCGGGATATCTTTTCAACAGTAAAAAGTTGGCGACACCATATGACACTGGCAGTTGGTGCATCGATAATCCCAAAAATTATTTATTACGTATAATATCGTATAAAGTTAGTGATAAGGGATGAGGTGGCTTAGTGGATAGCACCCTTGTCTTCTAAGCCACCGGTCCCGGTTCAAGTCCCGGCGGAGCCTCTGAATAAGTCGATCTGATCCCCAAAATCCCTTCCAACAGGTTGAGAGTTTGGGACGCCGTATGACCCTGGCAGTTGGTGCGTCGTTAAACCCCAACAATTCTTAAAGTTAGTGATAAATGCTTATGTGCCTCTTTCCGGGCGACCAAAACCAATGCAGATACGTTAAGTTGAGATGGCAGCTAAGGATGCACGATAGTTAGGGGCCTCTGAGCCAGCTAGGCTTTCGAAAGATTGCACGAGCTTAAAACACCCTTTAGCCCAAGGGGCTCAATATTAGGCTGCGGGAGTTCTCAAAAATTTATCGAGGCTAAAGATTTAAACTCAATGAAATCCCAAAACAATATACTGATAATAATCTCTCGGGCTAAACCAGAATCAGACCAGCTTAACATTCGTTTCCAGTCCAGTTTTAGTCTTGTTGGTAATATACCCTCTCAGGTCAAGGGAGCAGCGTAGGCTTCAGGGGCGTACACAGACCCGAGTTTTGGGGGCAAACCCATGTCGCCTGTCCCCCCTGTGGGGAAGGGGTGGAGGGAAGATTTTTGCTCTACATACCTATTGTAAACACCTTTTTCAGTGCTCGACAGATCTAGTATAAGCTACCTCTCCAAGTGCATGATCGCTCTCGGGGGGAGGGGAAGCGAATATTTTTGTTCTACAGGCTTAGTGTACACACCTTTTTCAAAAATTTCTCAGGCGTTTGGGGGAAAGATAGTTTGGCCCCCTCCAGCGCTTTGGGGGCCATGACCGAATGCCCCCTGCGTCCGCCAAAGGTAGGCTTTGGTTACAAGGTCCCCGCAATATTCTGGTTCCGCCCAACCAGAATATGTAAACAATATTTATCCTAAAATATTTTCATTTCAGCGACACATCGAACAATTTTAACATCAATAATAGCTGGAACCAATGTCGTGCTAAATTTCGAAGAGTAGTAGCTCTCGAGTTGGTGGATTTCATCAGAGAAACATTCACTATTCACTGCCCTTTTACCCTCGGTGGTCGCACGTGGCAACGAGACCCCTCAAACAGCACCCAGTTCTAATGGAGGACCCAAGGGGAGGGGGACAATACGTATTTTCTCCCGAACGAAAAACTCGGAGCAAAACCATAATGTTATCCCCCTCCCCAAGCTGTCGACCTTTCCCCCGGCTCCTTTTAAGTTCATAAGCAAGGTGTTGGTGCTTTAACTGAAGAAATCATTTTCAAACAGAACCAGTCAACTTCAGTGTGAATATTGGAGCCTGGTCCTCTTGATATTTAAAATCGTATATGAATGAATGATCCTTGGATGTCGGAAGCAAGCATTTTGTGGCCACATATTTCACCCAGTGACGCCTGTTTGTTTTGCTTTTCGACTTATATTTGCTCCCCACTCCCCGCCTCCCCAACCTGCCGGCTAGTTAGATTGTGGCGAAAGCTTTCACTGCGCGACGTTTTTTTCTTGCGTTTCGATTTTTGTTTGTCCCACCAAAACTACGGCCTAGATCCATCACTGACCAATTTTACCGCTAATGATACTCTCAACAACGATCACTATCACCGCTAAAGCTGCTACATAGGCTTTTATACCTTTGTAATACTGCTACAAATTATCTAATATTTTCAGCATAAAATATGATCATATCCTTCCGACAAGTGAGGGTGCTGCCAAAAGGCCGCAAGAAACCTAGCGCTGATTCCCTGGCTCAACTCCCCGGGTTCAACTACTTGGGTTCATGTCCAGGCAGATTCTCTGAATAGGTATGATGATCAAATGCACCAAATCTCTCCTTACAGGGTGAGAGTTGGTAACTTTGAGAGCTGGAGCGTCGTCTAACCCCAACAATTTTGGTTAGAGACTATCGCAAACGCTATGCCAAGCTTGCACCGTGTGATGTCAGTCTAGAGGCCAGTTCATGGAAACTCAATCCTCCCCAGTTAAAGCAATGGTTGCCGTTCGTTGAGGGGAGACGACTGCGTGATTTTAGTCAAGCGAGGGCACAGTTTTATGCTCCCGAGAAATAGACTCTACAAAGGTTCTCAAGCTGGAAATTTAAAAATTCTCTGTGGACGGAATTACGCTCATTTAGTTGGAAGCAATTGTCCCATAATAAATAATCGCCGCCACCGACGAAACAGTGATAGAGCCAGTGAACCGTCACCCTTGACAAGAAAATTTCCCATCTAAAAAACAAAACCTCGTCAGGTTCAGGCTTTTGAGACCTTCGCAAAATGCTGCCCACACAATGCCCGATTTTCCTATTGTTTCTTAAATCGCGATGTTTAATGAAAATTGGGGCCTGCCCCCACCATAGGGGATCCAGGATCACCGATGGGGGTCACCTTGCCGGGGTGGGACGTCATCCGTACAAATTGGGTGCCACTTTTGGCCGGTAAAAGCTTTCAGGTGGGTGCCAAATCCTATGCCGGGGTGCCGATTTTCGCATCCTGGGGAGGGGTGGAAGTGACATTTCAGGAAGTGCCATCGACCGTTTAGAGGAATGCTGTGATCATTTTAGGGACGCCGAGGGTCAATGAGGGGGACCTGCATTCCTTTACCCTTGGATCCACCTATGGCTCCAACTGTCCCCTCTTCTGACGAGTATCTGAAAATATTATTTTAATGAAACCTCCAAACAAAGTTGTATCACTGTATCAGCCGTTTTACCAGAATCCTGTCTAAATAAACATGCAGGTGAGGGGAGCCCGGCAGCCAATGACAGCTTACATGTTTCGCAACCCAAGCACAAGGGCGGATATAGGAGGAAAATTCGTGTGCTTCCCCGCAGCAAAATATATTCCGATGGTTTGCCCCATCTGTGCCCATCTTATTGGATATTGCTCCCCCTCAAAAAGCAACTCGTGGTTCTGCCACTGCATTGCGTGGTTTCTGCCACTGACCGGGGCCCCAGGTCAGTGACGCCAGTTGTCCAGCACACAGCAACACAGTGGGAGCAATTACAATACGAGTGCCCCTCAGACACGACAAGATTTGTGAGAGGGATGAATGAGCTGGCACAATGCCAACCGCCCATTCATCTGTGAGGTCACGTGGTCCAGGTATGGGCGAGAGGGTCAGGGATTATCAGAGGCGGTGGCAAGTCAGCCGAAGACTACCCCGTCAGAAAGCAGCAAAATCAGTAATTGTGTAATATTTTCTCACCCAGATGTCAGATTAGTAAATAATGGTCACCACTGGAACGCTCTTGAAAAAATACACATGATGCACCCGTTTCTAAACCTATAGGCACCATAGGATTCAAGATATCCATCCTAAACCGGTCGAGCCTAGTTATGGCAATTTCAATTGCGGGGACTGTACCTATTCCGAACAATCGAAAACTCAGCATTAATTTCAACCATGCAGGAACACAATACATTCAATAGTCCTATTGGCATCAGGTAAATATTCCATCAGTCAAGAAGTTTTAAAGTGTGTATACACCAACACATAACGACATACACATGCACAGGCACCTCACCCTCCCTTGTATTCTAACGTCATATGCCATTCCCGCCCACTTAAAAAGAAAACTTATGATAATGTAAAAAATTAGCTGTGAATCCGTTCGAGTCATTTGTAAGCGTAATATATTTTGAAACTTGTAAGGCAAAAACAGCATTTATCTCAATGACACAAGCACACAATGCATGTAATAGTCACAGCTGGAAAAGATGCACCGCCCCTTGGCAGGGACTTGACCGAGTGGGCCAATTTCGGGCCATATGAGCCACGGGAACACGTCTAAACCTGTGTGAAGCCAAACGTCGGCGTTGTTTTCCCCTGAAGCGGCGGATGTTTGAAAAGGGCCCGCCTGACCTGTTGACATTCCACGGTTCACCGGCGCAGGACGGAAGGGACCTCTTCGGAGGGATACCCGATCAGGCTCGGGCGGCGGTCTCGGCGGGGGAGGAGGGGAGGAGAGGGCGGCGGTTTCCCACGTCGCTGATGTCAGAGCCGCCTGTCTTGAGACTTGCAGCCGCGGCTTCTCACGCCATCAGTAGCATCAGCACAGGCTGAAGCTCGACACACCGCGATGCCGATATCACACCAATCAGCGCGCCAAGTCAAACATAGAAGTGCGCAGAAGCTTCATGAAATATCTCATGTAAACATGAAACATATTTGGTGGTCTCAATGCCAACTACAAATGCGTCTAATTAGATTTCACTACAGATGTTCCTGAATCCTCAACCAAAAGTTCCGATATTTCAGATGTTAAGTTACTCTCTTGACACTGGTAGTTTTCATCTTTGATGCCACCGAAAAATAACAATAAAAATGAGTCTATTGAGCTTGATTCCTATACATTGGGACCAGGGGCGCCGCCACAGGATTTTCACAGGGGGACGGACCAAGGCTGGTGATGACTGGGGGAGGCGAATTTTTTTAGCATATTCGGTAACTGAAAGTTTTTATGACGCTGGACCAAAAATTTTGGGGTGACGTCCCCCTGGTTGGCCAACAGGGGGACGCGTCCCCCCGTCCCCCCCGCTTTTGGCACCCATGATTAGGACAAAACAGTGGGAACATTTAACGTTATCATGTGTCAGGAATTCCAAATGGCCTACCACACCCGTGTTTGAGACATGAATGTTTTTTTAATGCGTGAAGTGTATGATGAAATAATGTGCAGTGTCCGCTCAGCTGGGCTTGTACTGAATAAAGTTGGAGGTTGAAAATGACCAATTTCAGCAGCCATTACCCGAAAGATTAGCAGGTCCTATTCCAGAGAAAACATAAAAGCTGAGTAGAACGGAGGGATGATGAAAGTGACGAGAAAAAACTAAATGCAAGGATAAGAACAGAATAATATTCATCTATTTTTGCCTGTTTTCTGCTAAAATTGACTCAATTGATTTTTAATTTTCATTGTTTCCAAATTCAATAATTTCTAAACTATTGAAAGCATTTCCCATCCCCGTTGTTATAGAAGCCTTTTGCACTCGTATAGCTTTCATGGCATATACAATTCCACTACGGCGCTGTATCAGCCCTTTTGGATGCCCTCCAGTTTGGCAGTATTGGTACCCAGCGAGCCGTTTACGGCTGCCATCATCGCACTGCCGCCGGAACCAGCCCTGCAGCCTCGCCTGCACCACCCATGACGCCGCGTGGGGGTGTTTTTGCCGCATCTGCAACAGGCGCGCCAGTTTTGCCGCCGTATCGGCCACGATCGCCAGCTGGCGCGGCGGTTCGTTTGTTCAGGCGCATGAGCTGCGACACGCTGCTGGTTTCCCCACTCCCCATAAATGCCGCCTAACAAAGAGCGATGGCACACCGGGAGTCTGGCAGAGCAGCAGCGCTTCGAATAAATAGCAAAGGGTGGTTTTTACCTCAGGAGCGTTTCTTCTATAAACAGCCGTAAAAAGACATGTTTTCGCATTCAGCTATTCCGTCCATTATCAAATTCTGGAAGTTTTGATCTAAGGCAACAATAAAACGCTCTACAATTTTTTCGGAGTTCAGCCTTCTCTCCAAGGAGCGGAGAAGTCCAGCCATGTTCCTTTACGGCAAGCTGACGAGCGCGACCATGATGCGGCGCTAGTACAGGCTGAATATTCCGCAGCCCCATCTGTGCTGACGGGTCCCAAATGCCATGGCATTCACAATGTTCGTCAGAAGGTTCAAGATAACCGAAAAAGTCCACCCCCGGCAAATCCCAGACCGTACTGTCCCCGGAGAACGTCAGTAGGATGAAGGAGATGGTGTCGAAGGGAATGGGTCATACCAGCATTTGACAGATCCACCCCAGCTGAACATCCTACAGGATGAGGCGGAGGTGAGGCCGCAGGTCCGGACTCTGGTTACCCTACATCTGCTCCCGTGGACTTGGGACACCCGGGATCTGCTCTTGTAGAATGAATTCCAGGAATCGTGCCAAAGGGGAAGCGTGATCAGCGGCGCTAGTCCACGCAACAATTAAGAACTTTACCGCCAGGAGCATCGAATAAGTAGATCTGATTCCAATTTCACAAAGAGTACTGCTACTTTCTGTTCGACTAATTCGTTATTCTTTTTCCCTCTTATAACGCGCACTGAGCTTCCAAACAACTGCATAGATGGGTACAGAGGTCCGTGTTTAGTGCCAACAACAGACAGGGAAGTGGCAGTGGAGGCCCGAGCCCGCTGCAGTATCCCAGTGACGGAGGAGGTGGCAGTGGAGGTCCGGGGCCGGTGCGGTATCCCAGTGACGGGAGAGGTGGCAGTGAAGGCCTTGGGCCGCTGCGGTATCCCAGTGACGGGGAGGTGGCAGTGAAGGCCCTGAGCCGCTGCGGTATCCCAGTGATGGGAGAGGTGGCAGTGGAGGCCCGGGGCCGCTGCGGTATCCCAGTGATGGGAGAGGTGGCAGTGGAGGCCCGGGGCCGCTGCGGTATCCCAGTGATGGGGGAGGTGGCAGTGGAGGCCCGAGCCCGCTGCGGTATCCCAGTGATAGGGGAAGTGGCAGTGGAGGCCCGGGGCCGCTGCGGTATCCCAGTGATGGGAGAGGTGGCAGTGGAGGCCCGAGCCCGCCGCGGTATTCCAGTGATGAGGGAGGTGGCAGTGGAGGCCTGGGCCCGCTGCGGTATCCCAGTGATGGGGAAGTGGCAGTGGAGGCCCGGGCCCGCTGCGGTATCCCAGTGATGGGGGAGGTGGCAGTGGAGGCCCGGGGCCGCTGCGGTATCCCAGTGATGGGAGAGGTGGCAGTGGAGGCCCGGGGCCGCTGCGGTATCCCAGTGACGGGGGAGGTGGTAGTGAAGGCCTTGGGCCGCTGCGATATCGGGCACCCCGACGCTTCGGCATGGATCGACAGTGACGTCGGGCCGCCACCCTGATAGGCAGCCCGTGTTGACAGGAGGGGGGCTATCGCGCCGGGCCCTCACACACGTGCCCGCCTCGCACCTCAAACGGCGGTCCACGCCTGACTGAGAAACTCGGAAAATGGGTGTTTAAAACAGACACTGCATGCATACTTGCTGCTAGAAACATACGACGGACAACGGACGTAGTTCGTGTGCATAAACATTAGTGCATGATCCCGTAAGGCAGGTGAAAATGCCAGCATTCGAATTAAAAAAGGGCACTAACTTTCAGACCGACTGTTCTGTCAAACAACGCTAACCAGAGCAGAAATTACCGACCAATAATTACGTACCCCAGTTTAGATTTCATTCTCACGGATCATATTTCTCCTCGACGGATTCCTTGCGATACGTCCGGACGTGCCAAGCTCAGTGGGGTCTGCTCCGCGTCAGGTGAGGGTCTGTGGCCGTCTGTCGCGTGAGCCCTGAGAGCTCCTCCTAAGAACAGGCGGTGGCTGACCGGCGTGCCAGGCGTCGGGTCAGCACAGTCAATAAACACAACGTCAGTGTTGTCACCACCGGCGGCCTCTAATCGATTCATTCCGGAACGTTTCTAAACAGAGCTGTCCGTCTTACTCAGCAGAAATCACCTTCACCAGTGCACCGGTGAAAGATAGAACAAAGAGAGTGAACTGGCTCTGATTCATATACATGCTCATGTATCCTGTGATCGGACCCAAGGACCCCAGCAATTTAACATAAGGCCAAGCAGCTCATGAATTCTGCAGGAGCGATGTGGATGATAACTAGAGTTTTAGTTCATTTACAAACCGTTGAGTCGGATGGCATGCCAAACAAAGAGCGAAAGAAATGAGTTTCAGAATGCAGGTGGTGGCTGCGTGTTTATATAGCATAAGGAGGGAACGCTCAAACGAGCCTGGCTCGTCAATCACTGAAATCAGCATGAATAATGCCTGCAATGAGCGCCGGCCGTTGTTTGATGTCCAGGCATGAGTCGATAGTATATTCTGGGCCGTCTCTCGGCAACGGTTGAGAGTTTTTCACGGCACCGGCGAAGAAATTGTGCTCATAGATAATTTGGGAACTACTTTGGTGCAAGGCTGCAAACATTTCTTTCTGACCAGTGGTGCCACAGAAGCAGCTAATACAAGTCAATAACTGAAAAATACAAATATGGGTAAGCGTTGGCCTTTCATCGCATGTATAAAAAAGTCATCGTAGCAACTTTCGTCCGGGTAGCGGGAATGTGCATCTTCGCCATGATCAGGGCAGGAGTGTATAAAAAAGAAGCCTTCTGACAAAAAAACAAGGGCTTAGAGAAGGCGGGAAATAATTGAGGGCATGTCCCGATGGAAATCGCAGTTATTTCAGTCACTTTTTTGTCCAGTTAATATTGAGGTCACTAGGGGTTACAATAGGTCAAAATTAGAGAAATGATACATGGGTACTTACAAACCCAAGCTTATCTCAGGCACTAAAATAGCTAGAAATATTTTCTCAGCATCATTCGAAAGCACATGAACTTTTATTTCCTTGCTGTGACATAGCGTTTTGAGTCAGGTCCCTTACGACAATCCAAGGGCCACTGAGGCAACCATCCGGGGCCCCCACACTGCAATTCACAAGCTCAAAATTCACTCATAATCTTTTTTAGTTTCAGGGCGCGCTGACGTCTTACGTCATATGACACTCTTAACCTGACTCGGGCCCTGTAAAACAAACACTCCGCAATGAAACCTGAGACCAACATTCTGGGGGCCCCTGAGACCAACATTCTGGGAGCCCTCTGAGACCAACATTCTGGGAGCCCCTGAGACCAACATTCCGGGAGCCCCTGAGACCAACATTCTGGGGGCCCTCTGAGGCCAACATTCTGGGGGCCCTCTGAGACCAACATTATGGGGGCCCTCTGAGGCCAACATTCTGGGGACCCTCTGAGGCCAACACTTGGGTGGCCAACACCTGCCAATACCAACACTCGGGGGCCTTCTGATAGCAAATCTCGGGATGGGGCTGACACCAACGCGTTACAATCCCATCCTCTTCATCCTCACCTTTCCTCGTCCTTACCATCTCCTTCCATAGTGTATAATCACTTCATACTTATCACGACAACACTTTTAAAGACAGCTCATTCGTGTGGAAGTGTGAGTAATACATGATTAATACAGGGATACGACCCAGATAAACGTATCCATGGCTGGACGGAAAGTTACTATTCACATGAGTCAGAAACACTGCTCGTCGTCGGCAGTTCATTAGAATAAGCTCTGCATTAATATTCTCCTCGAGTGAGACTTAAAACAGCAGTTACACTGGCTACCAACTACAGAAAATTAGCTGGTCTTGCCTTGGGTATGGCTTTCGGCAAGCGGGCAATGCCCTGCAAGCGACCGATTCCACGCGAATGTAAGTTTGCTCTAACAAAAGTTTTCTACACAAAAGAACAATCAGGCTGATAGAAAATTCCATCAATGTTCCGAAAACAACCAAGCGGTTAGCGCTCCTGAAATTCTTTCTCAATGTTTCTCGAGGTAATAAAACAGAAAACTCGTGCAACATTCTGCAGTAACCGCACAACTTGTTTATGGAAAGGTATGATAAAAACGTTCCTGAATTACAGATCATATCTACTAAGCAAAAGGGGAAAGGTAAGAAACTGGCAATGTTAATCCGGTCCCATGGTGAGCCTCCGATTCATATTTGCCCCAGAGAGGGGACCGAGAACCTCTTCGATCTCGGTTTGAATGAAAGATACTAAAATCGCGAACAGCGGTAGATAGCTCAGGAGTAATGATTGCGAATCTGCATTGGTCACTTTTTGGCTCAGGGCACTACTGAGGTCAAACTAGAGCAAAGAAGATGGCAGGTTAGTGCCAGCCCTTTAGGCCCTAGCTTCTGACTGAGTTGAGTTGGAGCCAATGTTTTGGCATAATTCGACTTCTCCTTACGGTAATTATAATGCTGCATAAAAATGGCAATACAAACACAATGACAACAAACAGATGTATCGCTTTTCATTGCAAAGTTATGGTCCAGATCGCCACAGTTATGGTCCAGACGCCACTGAGCTTGGAATGTCCGGACGTAACGCAAGGAATCCGTCCGCGAGAAATACGATGAGAAATACGATGAGTTATGGTTATGTTCCAGGCGAGTAACTTGACTTGATCTGTTGACCTGACTTGAGATGAGAGAAAATGACACAAATGATAAAAAATGGAGTGTGCCAAATACGGCGGCGTACTGCACTGTCGTTTTCTGCCTACCTCGGAAAGCCCCAGAGAGGAACGTTCAAACATTCCTCTCGCAAATGCAGAGCAAGGGTACCCGGCCGCCAGCCCCTCAAGACAGTGGGCTAGGTCACACCTTCAACCAGTGGGGGGGGTATGGCCGCCGGGTGTATGGCGACGGCCGTTGGGGGGGACAGTAATGTAGGGTGTTGTCCCAGGCATCTCCTGCTTGCATCCTCTCGCAGCGCACATCTGACCTCAAAATCCTACCATTTGGTGTGACTGCATAGTGGGAATTAATGGCATGCCTTCGAAACGAATACAGCATGAGCACATGATTTTCTCGTAAGAGGTAAGTAGAAACACAAAACACGAGTTGCTCAAAGAGCTCATAAGGGCATGAACGGCTTGTCGCCTCTTAATGCCTTGCATGGAGGCGGTGTTTCGGTGCTTGGTGGGCGTTTTGCAGTGTCGATGTGCATCGGTGTGCCTGGAGCCGAGCCGGGGCGTTATCTCGTCGTGCCCGGTCCACCGGGCGGCTGTGCCAGATTCCAGGGCCCGCGATATCGATACTGCAGCGCACGGCGTCGATACATGTCGGCTCCGATTGCCACTGCAGTCGCTGCAACTACGCCGCTGCAGACTGCACTGCACAGGTGTCGGACCACGCGCCAGCCAGGGGACGCCCGTCCGGACCACGCGCCAGCCAGGGGACGCCCGTCAGGGAGGTGTTTTCAGGACCTGCTCAACACATTGTAGGTTTTCTTCGAAGGGTGTAGCAGACTTCCTCTCCAGTCGATCCACCCAGTCTTGTCTACGTGGCGTGCCAAAGAAGACCGCGCCACAGTCGGGTACTAAACCACTGCCTGCCCGGCCGTGGGCACAACTGTTTCACAATACTCATGGACGTTTTGTTCAGGTGCATTCCAGCGTGCACATTGCTATTCCGGGTTCCGAAGACAGGGTAACAAAAAAGGTGTTAGATACTAGTCAAGCTTGCACAGTTCTAAACACATCTGCGGTGATTATTTTTACATAATGACGCACGTGAGGCTGGAGGGCCTGTTTCCAGGCCGTTTCACTCCAGGAATCTTACAGAGCAGTAGATAAAACTGACTTATGGGGCCACAAACTGCACGACGAGCCAATAAATCCAGCATGTGCATCCCCTGAACTAAGACGTGCATTCATACCACTGCTCACTCTGTCATAGACTGCATGAAATACCACCTCGTCAAAGCCTCGTGACCCCACAAACAGATAAACACAACGTTGAAATATGACATTATAACCCGCCGTGGAAGGAGATGATTTGGGGTACTATAAGCATCCAGGGAGCACAAATATTCCACAGCTTCAAAATGTTTCAATTTACCACGTTCGAATAATGAAACGATAAGTGGTGGTTGGTGTGCCACAACTCAATTCAAAAGCATATCAAGATGTGCGTAAGGTCAAACAACTTGTTTCAATGAAGACTGAAGACTGAACATTTAGAAACCATTCCTGAAAGGAATCGACAACACATGTCACACGTTGTCACGACCAAATGCTCTCTGTTTCGTTTCACCAGAGGTGATATACATCAGAAGATTTAGGGAGTCTGTGATATCTGATGGCCGGGTCTGTGCCGCGAGGTCAAGCAGCGTCCAGCCATGGTCACGTCCCGATGCAATGTCCTCCCCATCGGCCCGCAGACCGGCGGCTCTAGACGACGACGCGAACAGTCCTTCCCGGTTAGCACCGCAGAAACACGGCGCAGCGAGCCTCCCTTCACTTTCACCTGCTCACCGACGACGTTCTGATTCACGGAGGTGTGCGCCGACGACGCAAGGGCGCGGTCGTCACCACGTGCCACGCGCAGCCCGCGACGGGCGAGGTTGGCTTGCAGGAGCCGCATCGACGGAGAACGCGGCTGCTGAAGCGCTGGCACGCGGCCCTGGTGTGGCTGTTCGTCAGTGACACGTGCTCTCCATTTTGCACGACTTCAGACGGTGATAACTCTAGCGCAAGGATTGGTTGCTATCGTGGCCAATTGAGTTAATTATTTGCATGTGATACATCAGCGACTAACAGAAAAAGTTGCGGAGTGTGGTTAGAAAATCCAGAAGTTGATACATTTCATGGTTCAGCGGATCCAGGTCACAAATCACAGATTTAGATCACAATAACACGTGATACGCAACGAAAAATCAAGGAGAAATGTACGCGGCGAAAAGACGATAGAAGGCCGAATGTGGTGATATAATTCTTACTTTTATCCTCTTTTAGCTTGCACTACAGAAAGTTGAAATCAATGAAAATTAGCACATCATGTAGCCAAAGGAATGCATCAAGCACCAGCCTAAGTGCTCGGAAAAAGTATCCATCGGAAATCCTGGACCGCTCCATGACAAGTTCACCGATGCACTACCATAAGTCATTTGTAATATGAAATGGGCGAACCAAGCCTCCACTCCACCGACTCTCCGACTCCACTCCCCGCAAGAATCCAGCGACTCCACCTTCCATAAAGCTCAGATAGCGCCGGTAGGTAAGATGTCGAGTTCGGAGATTACAGAGGTCGGCAGTGCGGCGGAGCCGCCTGTGATCGGTGCTGATCCTGCAGAGACAACGTGCAACGTGACCCTGCCTCAGCCCGCCGCAGACACAACCAGGAGGAATACAGCAGCCGGCGGGGCCCGCGCCCGACGTCAGGTCGACAGCCCCGACAGCAGGTCCTATGGCATGGCGGCATGTGCGTCTGAAGGCCGCTGGACGGGGACCAGGCTCGCCAGCTGAACCAAGACTGGTAGAAACGCTGATGGGATGCGCATTTTGACGCAGCAGCTGAGCGCATACTTTCCGTGAATAAACGAAGAAATTTTCAATAAACAGAAAATCCAGAAACCATTTTGTTGTTGGAAACTTCCCTGTCTCAGGGAAAATTTGTTTTTCCATCGGGGACAATGAACAAATTTTCTGACTTCTGGGCAGAAAATACAAGGAAATAGACGTCATAAATTCTGCTAAAACTCCCTCTTTATAAAATTCGTAAAAAACTAGCCAACCTTCCGTGAGGAAAGCACCAATCTCCAAATATTGGAAAATCTTTTCGTTTGTATGTTTTTATCGGGGCAAATCTATCATACAGCTTTGAATTCATCCCAACATTAATAATGTAGCATCATCTAGTTTTTTCATCATTAGAATGCTCCAGGTTTGGCTTCCATAATTTAACATGTTTCAGCATCAATTAAGGAATACATCTTCCAAATAAAAGTAATAAATAGCATGACTACAACATAAAACAAAGACACCTCACAACTACAAACCGTAATAAAAGGGGCACCTTCCTATCCAAAACAATACTTAAAACAAACAATTGCAACACGAATTTCAGTTAATAGAAACACAGTTCGTAAAAAAAATGCAGCAAACACAAAGAGCGTTGCCGCGTCTGTAACTGGTTGACGTTCACCCCATGTGTCAGTCAGTACAGCTGCTGCAGATTCCGTCGCCTGCTACTCATGGACGGGGTTTATTTGACGACCCAGCGCGTCAAATAAAGCCAGCAGCAGGCCCATGAGACGACTCCACTGACGACTGCAGACTCTCACACGCCCCCTGTCAGGCGTGCCAGCTCTGCCCGCAGGCCTGGTCACAGCAATGCAGCGGCATAGGTTAAATGCCAGAGTGGATCCCCAGACTGCTGGTAGATTGTGTTGAATGAGCCAAGAAGTTCGGGTTGTTTTGTTTCGGGATATGGATTTGGATTTATATTTCTGTTGATTTATCCGCATTTTTTCGGATATGGCTTATATTGGGAGAGGTTATCGTAGTCTTGAACAAGCTGGCCCCGGTTTGTCGGTGAGCTTCGGATATCGATCGAAATGGTCCGGAATTTGACTGGCCACCACACAATCTATATTGCATTCACACGGTCACGGGGCTCACGTGCCAGGGCCGGGCGTCACTAAACGGCACTGGGGCTCCATATCAAGGTAAAACATTACAGAAAGATATGTCTGAGAAGTGTTTATGGCAGAGAAACATCATTACATTCAATTGCGCGATTTCCAAATGTCAGTTCTGTGAGTCGGCGAACTGGGAAGCTGATAGGTTGATTAGTGTTTACCGAGCATCACCTACCGCATAACACAATGCCTACCCACCACCACTGGACCAGTCTGCACTCTCCCAGACACAGCAGCTAACCCCGGCTCGAGTACGTCGGTTTTAGGGTGGAGCGGAGTCAGAGCACGTGCACAGGGGCACTGCGGATACCGCCGGGAGTCACCCTGTACATGGTCCGCCGCCCGCGGCCCAACCATCCGTGAGTCCGGGCGATAAACACACGGCGCCGAAATAAAACGCTCCGTGATTGGGATCGATGCTCAACGGGCGGTGAATTTATGGCGCCGGTGCCGGTAGCTCACACTAATGGTCGGCGCTTTCACGCCCGCCGGCACCCAATTCATCTGCCTGTTCCGCTGGTGCAGTAGCGGTCTGCAATCCCTCCCGCTCCAATTACCAGTGCTAATACGGGAGCTCGTCAGTCCGGCCTACGCCACGGCACTGGCTTTCACGCACTGGAGCGGCGAGGGAATGATCATCCTCTCCCTAATCCCGGACACCGTAACATTGTGCCAAAACCGATAATGGAGACATTCCGTAACACTCGGGAGTTATCTCAAGGAAACAAGTTTGGACGATACCCGGAGTTTCCAGCACAGTGTGGACCGGAGCGGGCGGGTATCGCTACAGACGTCATGCGTAACCGGGTGCAGTTAGGACTTCAGATTATGCCGTTGAAGGCAGCTGCGTCGGCCAAACGTCATAACTCCCCGTCTGATAATGAGCTCGGTAGCTCGGAGCGAGCTCGGAGCAGCCGAGAGCCGTCGGTGGGCCCCCAGCTCCACTTTTGAGCCAGTCGGACTGCTGCATGCAGGAATGCAGTCAGGCCAGGACTGGCGGCAGCCTCCCAGGATTGGCTCAATCTAGCTTCCTCATACAACCTCCCTCTCTCTCTCTCTGCTCTGGGCCCAGGGGCAAGAATTTTCGCAGGGGGCGGACCCGGGCTGGTGTTGACTGGGGAGGCGAATTTTGAGCATATTCGGTACCTGACAGCCTTAATGACCATTGGCCCAAAAATTTTGGGGGGACGTCCCCCTGGTTGGCCAACAGGGGGACGCGTCCCCCGTCCCCCGCTTCGGCGCCCATGTCTGGGCCGACACTGCCTCACGACTGCCCATCCCTGACGCAATGCGTCCAGCTTCATAACTAGATGCGTCGATAATTGGGCTGCTTTTGAGTCAGTGCATTCTCCTCATACACGGTGGCTTTGGAACTGGAAAGCTTGATTTAGGAGACCTCCTCTTTGTTTTGATGTGAGTACTTTCGCTACTTTTGAGTCCGCTACCAGCTGCTTCGCTATGACTCGGTCATGGAATCCGCTTTCCGCTACTCCGCTAGTTTCTGGCCATGGAAACCGTTACCACTACCTCGATACCATTTAGAGAGTTCGCAAGTGGCGGAATAGCGGTCTTAAATAGCGGATCACCCGGCTCTGGTGCATTTAATGAGAATGCTGCGGCCCTTTGTGCCAGGCCAGGTCTTGCCCCACGGGGTGACCATGTTGCCCCATAGATTGGGTGAAAAGGACTTTTTCTATTTTTTTAAGCCTCCCATAAAATCAACAGTAATAATCATTTATATCTGGCTGCTTGAACAGAGGTACACAAATGCTTGCAGCATTTCCATGTCAAAAATTAAGGTGCATCGAATTCAATAAGTTATTGAAAATGTCAATCGCCGTTAGAGGTTCATCTTGCTTCACTTTCCCCTATCTATTATGTCATAAAATAACAATTTGGGATGTCAGGGCTCAAGACGCTACAAGTCAAAATAGACGTGCTCCGGGTGTGAGTTTTCATCTAAAACCATTGAATTCCAGGACACTGATCTCAACAGTGGACCGAAAGTATCTGAACGGCCTTGAAAGGAATACGGCACCTTCACGGGATTTACACCGACTAGCTATCAACCACGTACAAACGGAAACCCCTAGTTTCATCCTTAAATTATCTCAGAACTCACTTTTACGGAGGAACAAAGCTTAATGCGCATACTTCTTAAGGCGCACGAATATCCCCCGGGGGTCTAATAGCTGACGGCGGCGGTTCCTGGTTGTGGCGACGCCACGCCAGAGCTGGCGGGGCTGATAAGCGCTGTACCGCACGCTGTTTCTCCGCAAACAGTGGCTTCTGGCACAAATGAAATACAAAACATAGCGGTTCTCGGTATGCTCTATCACATTGCTATCTCAGTCGAAATCCCGTGATAAATTCATATATTCCCTTTTAAGGTTGTTCCACTTTTATGAATTGAGACACTAGTTGTTTTGAGTGTGTCGAGAACCCACTATTAGCCTATTGCATTTCACCCAAAACTCTTTTTATTGAATGTGCGCACATTTTAGAGCTCAAAATAGGGAGCCCTAAGGTCTGAACTCAAACCCAGAAGGAATCCCTTTCCATCTGGCAACGCATGCCACGTGATACATGTTAGGAAATGGGATGACTTTTGCACCGTTGCATACCAAATGCGAGCAGCGAGCTCAGCTGAGCTCAGCAATTACACGGGATGTATAAGTCAGCCCAGGGTAGTAGGAAAATAATATATTTTTGTTTTGATCGATGTGGGTGGAAACAGAATGCGTTTTTCTGACTTTCAAGCCGATGTTGTTCTTAAAAGTCATTTTTGAAATTCGAAAAAAGTGGTCCCTCCCCTTTAAATGTACTACATGCCACAGTAGCTCGGCCGAAAAGGCAATCAAGGCTCCGTTTAATCACAATATGGTCTTTGACCTGCTGACCACTATTCTGATGATTCGATGAGTCGAAACGGAATAATATATAACAGCCAAACAGTTCGCCAATTTGCCGAGCGGAGCCAGGCCTCAAATACACGACTCAAAATAAAAGTACCGGTAATGAGGATAATATGAAAGACTGGAAGCTTAGATTGTTTGAACATGTTTTATAAGTTTGGAAACAGCCCAGTTTTATATCCAGGGTTGGCGACACAGGGTTAGAAGTACATACATTGTACAATAGCGGGGGCCATTGTCTGTTCAAATATGGCGACTCAGGTCCTTGAAACGCTAGAGCAAGCGTTTCAAGGAGAAACAAGATGAATAGAAGAGAAGCTTCTAGCACTTAAAGAAGTACACAGAAGTGCTTACCTTTTTCGAGTCGCTGTTCCGTGGAAAGGTGTTCATGGTTCCGCAGTTCGAATAAGCCGCAGTGTTCAGATGCTGCTGATTAAAACCTTGACTTCAATGCTTTCTCCACTCGCCAAGGTAATGGGAAGCATTCACTCACGAATATTCCTATTCACTGCAATGTCTGCCACGAAGATCGAACACAGCACTTCGGCATCTCAAGCGCGCAGCATCTAAGAGCAGCTCCCAGGATACCGAATAACAGCCGTAGCATGCCTCCTGTTGCTTCTCTTGACAACACACCGTTCACTCCCGATGGCAATAACAACGCAGTGTGTTATCTTCACAGAAAGTTCACAGGACCATCTTCGGACGTCCAGTTCCACGCGCTCAGCTGCCGGTCCGCAGCCCCAACGTACACCGCGAGTAGCCGCACCGCCCCCGACCACGGTTCTCACTCGAGTGAAGCGGCGGCCGCTGCGCGCGGCGGCGGTTGCGGCGGCGCGTCGGCTGCCGGCAGCACTGGTCGCAGCGCCCCCATTAGCGCAGGGGGCTCCGAGGCCTGGTACGACGTCCGGTCGGACGTACTGTAGTTCGGCTAAAACAAGTACGCCGCCGTAATCCTATTCTTGTCCGAGTTCTAGTCACCCCTCTTTCGTTCAGAGGGGAGGGAGTTCGGCCCCTCCTTAGGATGTTGAAATCTTCTGATTCGATTTGGAGATATATTACTCGCATCGACTTAACTTGAGCTTTTTCAATGACACAAAAATTCAGGAATTTGTATTGCAGTGTAGTACCTAAAGGAGGGGAGGGGCTCAGCCTGAGTTCGCCGATGCTTGGGATTGGAGCAGCGGCGGCTGCTCAGGCTACCTCGTAAGCAACCAGCGGATTGGCCTCCGACTTCGGCACCTACGACCCGCTAAGGAGTCATTTAACCCACTATTTCCGCACCTACGACGGGTGAATAGGGTATTTGACTGGCTATTTAGGCATCTATAACCCACCGAAGGGTCATTTGACCTGTTGTTTTGTTACTTACGACAAGCTGAGGGGTCATTCGAATTGTTATTTCCGCACTTACGACCGGCTGAGGGGTCATTTGACCTGCTATTCCGGCATCTACGACTGACTCAGGGGCTATTTTTGAAACACCTACTTTCTGTTGAATCATCAGTGATAAAAGGAAAATTTCGAATAGCGCCGAAACCACCTTGCCAGCTTACACTCGTGAACCATGCAGTGGCGGATCCAGCCGGTTGGTTTGGGAGGGGCAAACCAAAGTCGAAAAGCAAAAAAATCGTCACGCAGTGCAAAATTGCGCTACAATATGCCTTTTCGGTAGGATTTTGGGAACTGGAGACGAAAAGCAAAAAAATGCCACGGGGTGAAAAATATGGGCTCAAGATACTTTTTTAGTATCCAAGCCCCAATATTTACGCTGAACTTCACTAATTTTGTTTGAAGTTGAGAGTTGAAGGGCCAAAATCTTGCTTACAAACTAAAAATGAGTGGGGCAAAAAGGAGGTCGATCGCTTTGGGGGGGGCAAGAACATAGTTTTGCCCTGAGCTTTTCCGTTTGGGGGGCAATTGCTTTTTTTGCCCCCCCTGGATCCACCACTGGAACCATGTTGTGTACAAAGTTTGAGTCACATTGGTTGGACTTTGGCGTCACAAGGGGACATAACAGGTCCAATAAGGCCAGTTTGGAACATTCTCTATAACTAGGGATCCAGTAGACATGGAAAACACCAAAACTATTAAGGTGTTCCTCTTGAACAAAGGAACCGAATGATAGCAAACATGTTAAATATTATATCTTTCAGAGCCGTGCGGTCCAGATTTAACACCCGCACTGGAGGGGGTCTGGCACTAACGCGCACTGGAGGGAGGCCTGGTAGGCCCCCTAAGATCTCGGAAACTAAGAGGGTTAAAAAACGCTACTTGGTAGGTGGGTGGGGGCTATGGTGATCTACATGATGACCGATTTTCATTGACCTAGGTCAATATCTTCAAGGTCAAACGAGGTCGTAAATGTCAAACATTGGCCATGCTGGGATCGATTGGTAAATGCTGTGATTATGCAGGAAAATGGCAGGAATAAGCTAAAGGCGGACAAGGTTCATAGAGAAGAGGTATCAAAGAGGCTTCCCCACAACTTTTGGGTCAAGGTCATTGAAGGTCATTGACCTTTAAGGTCACCATATGGTATACCACTTATTATTTACACTTTGACTAACACTGTAGCCACTGTTTGGCGGGAAATGAGGATTGACCTTTCCCAATGACCTTTGACCTTGACATTTGACCTTGACCTTTGTATTGGGGTACCCTACCGATGACGTCATATCATAATATATGTCAGACGGGGTAACGTCATTTGGCCGGACGCACAGTGGTCAGTGACCTTGAAAGTGCAGATATGACCTTGACCTGTGACCTTTGACTTTGACCTTGACTTTCATGTGAAGTGACCTTGACATATAGTCCCGCTTATATGACGTTTTGACGTCACCACTCGGTCTTCAATGCAAGCTAACTGGTCCGACCGCGCGTTTACGGCGATCTCAAAATGCAGGTCTGACTTTGAAAGCTTATAAGTCAAAAAATTTTCGGCCGATTTTCAAAAAGTCTTCACCAATCGACGCGCTATTAAATTCTGTTAAATGTGGCTCGTTGTGTTTTTTCGGCTGCAAACGCTTCTCCGGCCACCTCGGAAAAACAGGTGGGGGCCTCCGAGGCCCCCTCCAGTGCGCGTGTTAACCCTTACTGCCTCGTTTGACCTTGAAGATATTGACCGAGGTCAATGAAACTTACCTATAATGCATATCACTATCACCTCTACCCCGAACTGGGCGTTTTCCAACCCTCTTGGTTCTTAACCCTATTTCCGGCAGGGGGGCTAATATTGCCCCCCTTCAGGTTTTTCAAGAATATCTTCGAAACGGCTTGCGATAGAACTTTGAAACTTCCTGACTTTTCCTAAAACTAGTACAGGCAGGTTTTCTGAAATTTTCAAGATTATATATTTACCAGGGGCGGAGCTATGGCTGGGTTTTGGGGAGGTTCTATCCACAAACCAAGTATTATCGTATGCGATGGGTTTTTTGTAAAAGGGAAGCCGTCTCTGCTGATCCTGATACCAGTTATATGGTTTTATTATATCATTTTTTATGTGAGATGATAGTGCATTCACAATTGTCACTATTTGTATTCATCAGGGGCGGTTACAGCAGTTCAAAATGGGGGGAATGTTATCAAGAAGGACTAAACGTTAGTAAGTGAGAAGACTGCTTACAGCCGTGCCAGGGCGAATACAATTGGGTATATGAGAATTCAAAATAGTTATAACCCAATTCTAGATTACCAGAGGCGTGTCCAGTCACTACGCATTTTCAAAATGTATATTCCCAGCCAGTATCACCGCCGCGACTCAATATCGTTGTATATTGAAAATGTGTTTCCAATCACCCCCACCCCCCACGACGAGTCCCTGATCCGCCTATGTCACCCCCTTTCCCAGAGCTGGCATGGGAGGGTAAAAATTATCAGAAATAAATTTCAACTAGTCGAGGGACTAATATACTCATGCATACCATTCGCATATTGTTGGTATGCATTTTACCCCACTGTTTTACCTTACTGCATCCGCCCCTGATGAGTTTTTCACATTCTTTCTCATTTATTTATGTGTCAAAGATGCCAAGCAGTATATGACGGCTTCTAATCCGCGTAACAAAAACTTTTTAGGTTGTATATATTACCCCTCATAGTCCTGGTCCTGGAACTGCCATTGAATTTCGAATTTTTCGTAACTCGAGTATATGAAAATTTTGGGTCAATTATTTGTAAATCTGAACTAGTTTTGTGAAAATCGTACAACAGAGACAAGGGTTATGGAAAATCTAAGAAATACACAAAAATTGTATATTTTGCACGACCTTCTCCTAAAAAATCAAAATTTTGAAATTTTCTTTTTTCAAAATAAAGTTTAGCAGCAGAGGAATCCATGGCACTTTGAATTTTCAAAATCGGCCAGTTAGATTACGAGATCTTAGGGGGCCGATATTGCCCCCCTTGCCGGAAATAGGGGTAGCCGGGAGCCTGACGGAAATAGGGTTAACCCTCGCCCCACCGGGGCCATCGATGCCCCCTAAGGTTTTTTTCGGGATAGCAGAAAAACGACGAGGCGCAGCACCGCAGTTGAGGTCTCTATCTCTCACACCATCATTTTCCTACCATCCCGGAATTTTTTTACCCCGGGTCACCCAAGGTCAGGTCATCAGGTGAGGTCAACCAAAGTCACCTCTCTTCAACTTCTGAGCTCTATAAGGGCTACATTTCTTAGTCGATCAATTTTAAACTTCCTACACTTCATGACCCCTCCAGGGCCTACACGATGTATATCTGGGATTTTTAGATTTCGTGACCTAAGGGCAGGTCACGAGGCGAACTCTCCCATTGAAAAAGCATGGGGAAGTTGTCTTATGATCTAAAAGTCACAAAAAACGATTGAAAATGCTTTCTTTCGCACGGAAAAGCGTTCTTGGACACCTTTCGCACGGATCCCAGGGGCCATATTTTCCCTTCGACCTCTTCAAGGTCATCCAAAGTCGCCAGGGATCCAAAACAGTATTTTGAAAATAACTTTTGACCTAATTAAGCTAGAGCACTGAACAAAACACCATCATGTATGTCTCGTCACTGGCTTTCATTTAATATAAAGCAAGGTCACTTTCTGACCTTTCGTGCAGAGGTGCAGAAAGTATACTGGCTGGCACAAACTCAATGCGACGCATGCCTCCTCTGTCACACAAAGCTGGAAATGATAATTTTATACTTGAATACTATTTCCAATATGCTGAATGTCATCTACCTGTCTCTTACTTTTTGCAATGGACAAGGTTCAAGCACCAAGCCATTACCGCATGAAAGTAGTAAACTGTGTTTTCATTTTTAGATCATGTTTATGTTTTGGAAGGAAAATTTCAAATTATGGATCATTGTTTTCAGTATTGGGATCATAACTATTATTGGCAACTCTGACTGCAGTTTCCCCCATGACATGCATTTCCCTTTTTGAAGAAGTTTCCATTTTTGGAAGGAGTGTTTCCAATTATGGTACCTTTCCCCATGATTAAATGTGGCAATTATCATGAAAATAATTATTATTGGGAACTAATCTATGAATGGGAGCGTGCACCTACACACAATTGGGAACCCTGATCACAGCTCCCCCCTACCCCCCACTGAACTTCCATCTCACATATCAACAAAAGGGACAAAAATGTCAATGTCAACATAGGATTTGGATCTACCTAAAATGTGTTGGTAAAGTGGACCTTAGGTAGCATTTTTATAGCCAGATCAAATGCTTAAAATTTTTCCCCAACACCTGATTATCACCTGCCTGGTCGTTCCTTCTTGCAGTAAAAACTCTGAGGCAACTACCCTGCATAGATGTAAAATTATGTCTATTGGCCTAATAGGTACAGAGGTATTGGAAGTCTCGTACCAAAGAAAGATCCAGTGTATAAGTCAAAATCCTGTTTTAACTCCAGGCAGTTCCAGGTCCTGTGTGTTGCTTACTACCACTGGTAGTAAGCAACACACCCCCAACCAGCGTTTTTCAAAGTCTCTTGCTTTCTGAGATTTTCTGTGATTTTCTGAGATGAGAAGGGGGTCTACTAGGCCCCCTCTAGTGCACATTAGTGCCAGGCCCCTCTCCAGAGTGTTTTAACACTTTGTGGAGGACTGCATTGGCACCCATTTGCTATCTGTACAATATTGACATGATAATTTGATCATGAAATCTCACCTGAATTACTGTTGTTGCCAGTCTGCTGCTGGCGCCAACTCTCCCAACTTCCTCCAGCTCCAAATCTATCTAACCAATCTTGATCTAGGGCACAAATAAGGTAAGGCACAAGCAAGCTAAGGAATGAAAAACCAAGTTTGATGTGTGAAAGTGCATCAGAATCAAAGTAGCCTACATTCATCTTAGATTAGCCATGGGCAGCACTATTTATTCCAGCTAGTTTTAGCCTGCACTTATCTCAGATATACCTAATAAATATGCCCTCAACAGAATTAGCTTCCCACTTGTTCAAATTTTTTGGCAGGCTCTACATCACACAAACATTGCGAACTTGTGTTGTCGCTGTTGCGTAGTTTAGGTAGAATTGCTGCCCAGCTATGTTTATTTCTTTCACTCATTTAGTACTTTTCCTAGTAGCTTTTAGGCGTACTTGATACTAAATTCAAAGAAATAGGGACCGCTAAATCGAAGATACTCAAACTTTAAATATTATTTAACCTGACAAAATGGACAGAAAAGTACTTGATAACGCATCTGCGTTATCTATAATGCCTTAAATATGCCCACAATCATGTATTTCTCGAAAATATTGACTGTCACGTTTCGGGCATCTAGGCGGCAACTTTCTGGCAACTACTAATAATCGGCACCATTGGGCTGCATGTTAAAATCTGACAACCGTGACAGCGGTTTCCGGGTTTTCTGCAGCGGGGGTCTCTCGTTTTAGTAGAAACTGAACACAGTACCAATATTGTATCACTGATGGTACGCTGTGCAATTGAAGGACAGAGTTGCTAAATTAAAATATTCGCTACACGCTTCATTCTGTATTTCGAAAATGTGTGGTTTGATTTTGAACCATACTGTCACGATCGCTATTTTGTCACACTTATGCACCTCAACTATCATAAATGTGTCACAAACTCCAGTAGCCGAGTTGGCAAGTTTCTGCACCTCTGCTTTCGTGACCTCAGGTCATATTAGGTCAGGAGGTGACCTCTGAAGGTCAAACCACTGGCCGGAGGTCATAACGTAATAGCCTATCGTGACCTAACTTGACCTCTGGAGGTCAAACCATTGACCTGAGCACTTAAACATGTGAAGTAATTTCTTATTGAATTCATCGCAAGTTCTCTAATGCACTTTGCAGATTTTCGATAACCACCATATTTTCGGAGTTAGAGGGGGCATTGATGGCCCCCGGTGGGGGCGAAGGTGGTGCCGGACCCCCGGTGGGGCACAGGTTAAGATCTGGTGGGGAGGACACTTTGAGACCCCCTCTACTGCACGCTCACGCCAGACCCCTCTCCACAGCACACGTTAACTGTTCTGTCTAAAAGGAGTTCTGGTAGGACCTAGGAGGGGAAGGTCAGTATATTTATGTAAGGTCTTGTGCGCCTCTATTTCAACGAAACATTATTTGGTATAGTTATAAGTGAGCGGCTGTTGTTACCCTTGTTAAGTGCTCGATATAACGTTGCGGAGCTCCTGTGGCGTAGGAACCGCTTGAAAAGTAAGAAGAGGGGCAACCGTTGAGGCGACCCACCTCAAGACCTGGGGCCCACAGCCCAGGGGAAAATTATATTCAAACGGATATATATCGTAATACTCAAGACCAGTGGCGGATCCGGGACTTCATTGGGGGGGGGGCTAGGGGGCAGAGCCTCCTCCTCCATTGGCACAGATCAGCCTCCGTCTATATATCAGCTAACGCCACTCAGACATTTCGGGGGCTTCAGTTCCCCTACCCCCTTGTATCCGCCACTGCTTAAGACCCTAGAAGCCCGGTAATACCCAACAAAGCAGTTGAATAACCAAAATAAGTTGAATAACCAGTTCATACCTGAAACATTTCAGTGCTAGTTGTGCTGCAAAAGGTATTTTTTATATCTGGTAGGGTAATATCGTATCAATATTTTTTTCCCAAATTTAGCTTATTCTAGGTACGCTGCCAATGGACCCCAATTTAACCTCAAAATCAGCTTATTTGCCAAATATGCATCAGTATATAATAGCTTTGAAGATTTGTCTCAGTAGGAAAATAGTGGAAGGGATTTTTAGCCTTGTTTTTCAGGGTGCTTTTCTCAAATTTCGATAGGACTTTTGGTAGGACTAGGAGGGCCAATCTACCAGAATCACTAAAAATTCAAAAAATATCAGCGGCAGCATCATGCGGCAACAGTCCACTCAGCTTCAGGAGTGTACCAGGACCACGGAAGACTGACGGGGAGGTGCTGTGTGAAGAGGGGGAGATCGGTGGGGCCCTGCGGAAAAGGTTAGTGTTAGACATTTTCTTCATTATTAATCAGTGGCGTTTGTGTGTTGCAAAGTGAAGAGATTAAAGTTTATAGGAGCATGTTACATCGCACTTTCCTATGGGACTATTGACTGTTAAAATTCTTGTAGCACAATTGTGTCCAATATGGCGCACCTTTCCCTCACTTGTGACCTTCACTTCGAGAAAATGGATCGAGAAAAATAAACGCTGTGATGTTCAGCCACGCCCCTTTCAGGGCTTCATCCCAGAAAAATTTTAAATCATATCTTTATTTGAAGTTTACTGAGCACCACATGAAAATTTCTTAATCATTATTATCCTGGTTCTTTGTTAGGTATTTGAGGAAAATTGTGTGGGAATGCCATTGAAACCCCTTGTTTCCTTCAATCTGTATTGATTTTATTAGAAGAAATTATGTGTAAATTGTGCCTATTGATTTCCTGTCTCAAATTGGTACTGATTCTACCAATATTCTATTTTTTAGTGTGAATCAGTTCTCGGCAGAAATGTACCAAGCACACCAGACGCTATGCATTTGAGCTGTTCCAGCGCTCTCTGCTTCCTTAAGTGAAGTTGAGGGTATCCCAGGGTGCTGGGTGGAGATCAAAACATGTGCAACTCAGATGTACAACTTGCTTCTCTGTTGTATTTACTCAATTTTCCCCTGTGCTTTTCAAGTGGAGCTTTTCTAACAGAATTCAACCATCCTTGTGTGTATAAACTCATCAGAAGTATGACACTAAGGTTATATTTATGTAGAATGTGTTCTTAAACTTTTAATTAGAGTTTTAATAAGGTTAAAATGTATCCAGAAGCTTTCAATTACTCTTAAGATATGCTTCAGTATTGAAACTTAAGAATTTTCCACTTGCCCACCATATTTTCTGATATTGATCCTACATTTGGCACCCTTGCTCAAAACCACTGTTGGGGCACTAGTCAATGGTGCCAAGTTTTCTTGGTTATAAAGAGCCAAGTTGTGTAAAGTGAACCAAAATGGGACAAACAAAAGGATTGTAATAGCACATACACTTTAATGAGAGGGAGACAGGGATAACAGGTTTTTATACAAAAGAGAGCACTAATTAGCTGTGGGGAAGGCCCAAATTGTTTTTTTGTTCAGCTGAGCACAGTGCTGGTCTTGTTAAGGTTTTATTAGTGCTAATTTGACTTCTCCGGGCCTGTGCTGATCAAAACCATGGTAGCCCTACTTGCACCTTATTTAGTTGATGGTACAGGATGTGGTCTACATAATTTGGCAGCTGATATGGAAAGGTGATCTGGGCAGCCCCAATGCTGCCCAAAGTGAGGTAGAAATTTAGTGACTTTTGCAGAATTTCATTTCACCTGGAGCATAATTTTTTCAAAGAATATGAACATTTGTCATCTCATATTCTTTGTCCCATATCTTGACTAAGTATTCCAATTGCAATAAATCTGCTGGAATAAATTACTATTAATGGTTTTCAGAAAAAAATAGGCTGAATATTTTGCCCATTTAATCTTCATCTGTTGCAGGAAAAGTAATCTCCAAATTGTGTGATATCAAATTGGCATACAATTTGGTAATGTTTTGTGCCAGAATGAACCTCCTTAATTTGTGACACAAATGGATATGAAGATCAATTAAAGGTAATCCTTTTTAGGAAGATAAGCTATATGATATAGCTACAGGATTAGCTATAGGAGGTGTGCTTTGAGAGGTGAGGTAAAACCACTTAGCGCTCTTGCGAGGTAAAACCACTTAGCGCTCTTAAAACTAGGAGATTGTAATTTAAGGCTGAGTATATTTGTATCACATTTCAACAGCTAGTCTTTATCAATTGTTTGGGGTTCACCAGTAAGAAAATCCCAATTTTCTCACTGATGAAGACATACCCTTGAAATGTTCAGCAAACACTTACGGTCCTTTTTGGAAAATTTTGACTGTTCTGAATGTTAGGGGCTGTTCTCATAGCCTTTGATTTTTATTTTGGGTTCTTACACCAGGTAGACATGAGAATATCTGTGACAAAGTATCGTGAATGGAAGCCAGTGGATGGAATGCTGGAGATCAGGAGCTACCTCTGTTAATAGATAAAGCTGGTGTCATCATTAGTTACCTCTGGCGTCAATAGATGGAGCTGGTGTCATCATTAGTAATATCTGCCATCCGTAAATGGAGCTGGCGCCATTGTTAGTAACATCTGTCATCCCTGGATAGGTGTATCTTTAGTTACCCGTCGTCAAAGATGGAGCTGGCTCCATTGTTAGGGACACCTGTCATCCATAGATAGAGCTGGTGCCTTTATTAGTTACCTCTGTCATCCATGAATGGAGTTGGTGGTATGGCTAGTTACCTCTGTCGTCCATGAATTTGGTGGCATTGTTAGTTACATCTGTCGTCCATGGAGTTGGTGGCTTGGTTAGTTACCTCTGTCATCCATGGATGAAGTTGGTGGCTTGGTTAGTTACCTCTGTTGTCATGAATTTGGTGGCTTGGCTAGATACCTCTGTTGTCATGAAGTTGGTGGCTTGGTTAGTTACCTCTGTCGTCATGAAGTTGGTGGCTTTGGTTAGTTACCTCTGTCGTCCATGAAGTTGTTGACTTGGCTAGTTACCTCTATCGTCCTCGGTGCAGCTGGTGTCGCTGAGCCGGGTCCGTGACCGGCAGATGGAGCTGGTGCCGCCGCCGGAGCGGGTGACGCTGCCGGCTGGAGCCAACCTGGTGCAATGTTTTGTCTGCACGGCGCTGTTCTACACGCAGGAGGAGAACGAGAAACACCTCAAACTCCACCGCAAGGCGGACATCATCCGCGCCATCAACGAGTACAGCAGCAGGTGGGTGTGCGGGGTGATGGGGTGAGCTGCCTCTGCCTGCTGTGGCCAGGATTGGCGAGCCTGTGTAGATGAAATTTTTCAGCAGCAACCTTTCTTGACAATTTTTTATCGTACAATGTTTCTCTGACGTTGAAGCACCAACAGCGTGTTATGACACTGGGTGCAGAACGCGGGTGACACATGATAAGTTGTGCACAAGTAATTTATAGAACTGAAAAGGCTGACAAATTGACAACGATATCCATATGCACATTCCCTACATTTTTAGCATGGTTTCCTTTGTAGAGCAACAGCCAACAAGTACATTTTGAGAAACACACGCATGAACGGGAAAGTTGTAATAACAAATCCATTATTTGATGGCGAGAGTGAAGAACCAGATTTATCGTTCGATGTGCCAGTTTTGTCGATTCAGTTGCCATTTGGGAGTCCGATGTCGAGATATGCGGGAATATTTCACCAATCAGCGTCTTCTGAACTGCCTAGATAAGCTCATTTTAATGGTGAAGACAAAACTAACAGATTTCTTAAATTGATACTTACCTCAAGCCGGTGGAAGGTTTTTCATGGTATTGGTGGTATTTTTTAGTGGCGGATTTACCAAGAATCAAGCTGATGCAAAATGCAGCGCGCGGCGTTTTTTCTTCTTCAAAATTGTTCCTAGTTCTAGTAGGTCAGATAGGTTTTACCAAGGTCTTATATAGATAGTTGTTTTATATGTGATTTGCTATACGAAGTAAACGGTCGTTGATTGCCCACTATTATTTGTAACTTCTATTCTACCATCAAGGAAGAAACGTATCTAAATAGTGGAATAATTTTCTAGGGAATTGCAACTATTAACGGAACAGAAATGTAAGTGAAAAGTTGAAAAAGCAGAGCTAGCAATGATAGTTCCACGTGATTTTTCCAGACGTTGCCGTTTATTCCTGCCCCTTCAAAGGTGAAGCAGACATTGACGTGTTGCATGACAGTCAGTGACTCGGACAAGCCATGGCAGTCGACTGAACGAGACGATTTAAATGCTTGTTCAGGGGGAAAATTGTCTCCCAACTGGACATAAGGTGTGCTAACAATGTCCTGCCCCTACACCTAGAGGTTCTTCAAAATATCGTCAAGTATAATCATATTAATTCGATACCATCGTTTTTTCCTCAAGCTTCTACTTGTACTGTGATCCCCTCTTGCCTCAAACTGAATGCCACAAACCGGAAAGTTCATATGAAGAACGTCACGGAAACCAGTTCTCCTTGACGAGATCTCAATGAAACTTATCATATTTTGCAGGCTGAGCCTAATGTTTCGGTTAAATTGAGGCAATGCCGAATTTTTTGACGGCCCCTGTATTGACAGATCAAGCACATGACAGAAACTTGCCATTCGAAAGCCCTACCAATTGGAATTTTATGGTGGGTTCAATAAATACCCATCTCGCGTTATTCGAGGGCTTGCTAATAAAATGTCATAAAATATGAATCTGTGGCGTTGTCCTGCGGGTGAACAATGAACTACTTGAATAAATTTTGTTTTCTTAGATATATGATTCATCCGAATGCTTTACGGCTTGAATTTTATAACAATATCTGAGTAAAAGGGTAAAATTAAAATTCAATACCATCGTCGTATCCTAATTTTAGGATGCAATTTTCACGACTTCCGTCTCTTGGTTTGACAAGAGGTGAGTGGTTGCTTTTGTCTCCCTGAATGAATATAAGTAGCTGTGCTCGGGTTCACTGCACAGCCGTGTACAATCGCTTTCACTGGTGACAGTGACTGCACGCTAGACCGTTTCAAAAGGCTGAGTTGCCAAGAAATAGGAAGCTGAGATGTGGTCCTGGTTTAGTTGTCCGTCCCGGTTGCGAATCTTAAAACTCTTTTGTCTATCATGGGTGAAAGTGCTTGACCATTTGATATTTATACGTCAACTTGCCTCCCATTGGCATATCCATGGCGCGTATATCACAAATGTAGAATATGACCTCTGCGCTGGCGATGTTTCTGCTTGAGTCAAACAATGGTTCTAACACTGCTTTTAACCCTCGCCCCACGGTGGAAATCGATGGCCCCTTAAGTTTTTTTCGGGATAGCAGAAAAACGACGAGACGCAGCACCGTAGTTGAGCGCTCTATCTCTCACTCCATCATTTTTCCACCATCCTTGAAATTTTTTACCCCAGGTCACCCAAGGTTAGGTAGGTCACCAGGCGAGGTCAATCAAGGTCACCTCACTTCAACTTGTGAGCTCTATAAGAGCTACATTTCTAATTCGATCAATTTGAAACTTCCTACACTTCATGACCTCTCCAGGGTCTACAAGATGTATATCCGGGATTTTTTTATTTCGTGACCTGAGGTCCGGTCGCGTGGTGACCTCTCCCATCGAAAAAGCATGGGAAAAGCTGTCTCATGATCTAAAAGTCGCAAAAAGCCATTGCAAATGCTCAGCTTGCTCAAAAAAACGTTCTTGGACACCCTTTCACGGATCCCAGGGGTCATATTCGGCCTTTGACCTCTCCAAGGTCATCCAAGGTCACCATGGGTCAAAAACAGTATTTTGAAAATAACTTTTGACCCAATTAAGCTACAGCGCTGAATCAAACATCATCGTGTATGTCTTGTCACTGGCTTTCATTTGTTATACGGCAAGGTCACTTTTGACCTTTCGTGACCTCAGGTCATATTAGGTCACGAGGTGACCTAATATGACTCTGGAGGTCAAAACACTGGCGGGTGGTCATTACCTTCGGCATAGCGGAAAAAGGTCTGGCATTTTTCTATCAAATGTGTTGTACCAAATCTCAATAGCTCTAATGACAAAAGTTATACCTACCCACTTTTCTTAAGCATTGCATATTTGAGTGAAAATAGCCTATCGTGACCTAACTCGACCTCTGGAAGTCAAACCATTGACCGGAGCGCTTAAACATACGAAGTAATTTCTTACTGAATTCACGCGAGTTTTCTAATGCGCTTTGCAGATTTGCGCTAACCTTCATATTTTCTGAGTTAGAGGGGGCATCGATGGCTCGGTGGAGTGAAGGTGGCACCGGACTCCCGGTGGGGCGTGGGTTAATACAATATCCTTCCGAAATCAGTATTACGCCACGTACTTAAAAGACATACGATGGGTCATTTCTGTCCCTCTGTAGTGAGCATATTACGCCGGTAAATAAGCCAACATGAAAAAATGGCGTACACGATATTTGCAGATGCCTAGTTACATCGTTCAGTCCCAGGATTATGTTCAACCTTGGTGATTTTCTGAAGTCTTATTTTTGGGGTCATTATCCTCATATTGTAGATTTGCAGCGAACAGACTGAGGATGTACTAGCAGAAGACAAATTTGTGTATGAATGTAAAATTCCCAAGCACGTCCACCATGATAGTCCATGTTTTCAAATTCGAAAATGAATCAGGAACACCTCTCAGCTACTTAAAGGGAATGTGGCACCTTGGTCGAATCCTGGAATTTAGTGTAATTAGGCGTACTTTTAGCCGAAAATAATGAAACCACTCATGATTTTTATAAAAAATGTACAATACGCTCAATATTTTGATTTTTGAAATGCTCCTCTAGGAAAAGAAATAAATATCTGCCTGTGGATGATGTCATGATCGGGCAACCATTACCATACTTGAAACGCTGAAACGCTTCAAGGGCTTCGATTGACTGAT
Organism: Lepas anatifera; assembly: GCA_034440635.1. Classification (NCBI taxonomy): domain Eukaryota; kingdom Metazoa; phylum Arthropoda; class Thecostraca; family Lepadidae; genus Lepas; species Lepas anatifera. The sequence goes on along the minus strand of JAOTON010001749.1, from coordinate 891,838 downwards.
GCTCATCGTGACGTCAGCATATGTCGTCACACTAACATCCGTGACAACTGTGACCTTCTGCTAAGGGTACATGAGGGGTACATTGCAGGTAGGTTTTAGCTTTTTCTACGGAAATCTCGAGTTCCAAGACAAATATTGAGGACGGGGTTTTCCGACTTGCTTTATAACTTGGCTATCTCAATTAAAATCACTTTATGAAGGTGCCACATTCCCTTTAAAGGAAATGTGGCACCTTTATAACGCGATTTTAAATGAGATAGCCACGTTGTCAAGCATGCCGGAAAACCCGGTACTCCACAATCATTTGTATTGGAACTCGAAATTTCCATAGAGAAAATTTCAAAACCTACCTGAAATGTACCCAGGGAGCCAGCCGCGGTTGTCAGCTGTTGGCCTGACGACATGCTGACGTCACGGTGAGAAGTCAGCCAATTGAAGCCCTTTGAATATGGTAGTAGTTGCCAGATCATGACGTCATGCCCAGGCAGAGGTTTATTTCTTGCCCTAGAAGAGCATTTTAAATATCAAAAAACTTGCCAGGAAAATTAAGGCCATTTTCATGATATTCGGCTACAAATACCCCTAATTACACTATATTCCGGGATTCAACTTCGGTGTCACCTTCCTTTTAACACCCGTGCATCATGCATCGTGCATCGTGAAACAGTGTACTGTTCCGTCGTTGGAGGCGGCTGTGTTGGCGCCGTGCCGTCGTTGGAGGCGGCTGTGTTGGCGCCGTGCCGTCGTTGGAGGCGGCTGTGTTGGCGCCGTGCCGTCGTTGGAGGCGGCTGTGTTGGCGCGTGCCGTCGTTGGAGGGTGTTGGCGCCGTGCCGTCGTGAGGCGGCTTTTGGGCTGGTTGGGGGCGTTGGGCCGTGCCGTCGTTGAGGCGCGTTTGGCGCCGTGCCGTCGTTGAGGCGGCTGTGTTGGCACCGTGCCGTCGTTGGAGGTGGCTGTGTTGGCGCGTGCCCTTGCCGGAGACGGCCATGTGTTGGCGCCCTGGCTGTAAGCTCTGTAATGTCGGCGTGACAGGAACCATGAGCGGCACCAGCAGCAGCAGCAGCAGCAGGCGCGGCCGAGCAGCTCCAGCCGGCCGCACCAGCCTCACAAGCCGGACTACCCTCCGGCGGGTCTGCTGCACCACTCCAACCTGCACCCGCAGCCGGTGGCGCCATCTCACTGGCTGGAGCCGCTGCCGTCGGAGCCGACGCCGCAGCTGGCCGCCGCCTCCACGCCGCCGCCGCTGCACGGCACTCAGCTCATCAACCCCTACAGCCAGCAGCACGGGTGAGCGCGGCGGCAGAGCTGGTCTGAGTGGTAGCTGTATGGAGGGTGGTGGGTACTCGGGACTGGCGGTAGTCGGACGGGAGCGTTGTACCGACTGTGGGGAAGAATGTGGAAAATAAACACCGTGCTGCTGAATTTCATGCGGAAAAAATAACCATCTAGCATGGGCAATTTGGAATTCAATAGTACGACTTAAAGCTGGGGGAACTATCTGACATATTTCCTGGAGTCTATATTAACACCAACGCTGAGTCGAGTCTGTCGTCGGGGTACTGTGTGTCATGTATACCGTCGCTGAGCATATATAAGCCCTTATTGTTGGGTTGCGAACCGTGTGCAAACTAACGTAGCCCTATTTAGTGCAAAACGGGCACCGGGACTAGTTTTCAGGTAGAAATATCACCTGCAGTTTGTCTCCGAGTTGTTAACCAACTCCGCAGCCCTGTTGGTTACTGCATCACATTGTGATGTTTGGCGAGTTTGTGATCGCTTAAAAAATTACTTTTCGAAATTGGCCCGTTCGTTAACAATGTTTGCCATCTTCTTTGAGTACACCACGGTTCCTATAGATACGGTTCGACATGACAGCCAGCTGACTGCCTGGTTTGGCAGCATGTTGAGCATATGGTGGTATTTTGGAGGGTTTTGTTCAAGATACCTTAGATTCTGGTAGCAGAAGGTAGAATACAGCGTTCTGATTGGTTGAGCGAAACATTCGAAACAGAATTATGAAGGAATTAGCATGAAATTCATCGTGGATTTTCCTTGTTATAAAAGCATGTCAGGGACTAAAAACTGCACCCAGAAGATAGCCTGATCAATTTTACATACCAAAAATAAAAATATACCCTTAAGCACCGCTTAAATTTTCCAACTGGCCCGTGCCCCAAACCCCTGCAAACAGTCCCATTGGAATTACATGTTCAATTTTGCTGCAAAAAAACGGTCAGACCCAGAAATGGAGCCTTCAAAACCCCCAGAATTCTAGAGGTATCTCATGTCCGCCCCCTGGAGTACACAATGTTTTATATTAGAAGCCGTCTTATTTCGTCAACGGCTTTTGATGTGTATTGTCATAAATTACATCATATTGACTGTAAAACAAGATAAAAGAGTGAGTACAAAGTTGAAGGTGGAAGGAGACATTCAGCATGGAGGCAGTGCGAACACGGTTCCGAAGAACCTACCACTGTCGTCATTAGTTTGTTTGAATTCGGACATCTCAGGTTTGTTTCGACCTTAATGTGTGCTTGTGACTATAAACTGCCAATAGTTGTCCTTACGCTGGTTGGAGGCTGTGAGCACATGTGCCTGTGGCGACGGCGGCCTCTGCAGGTATCCCCTTTTTATTTTGTATTCACACCTCATTCTTGCTGTCTCCTTCCTCTGTATTTAATCATCTCATGCTGATAACGACAACGCCCGAAAAGAGTCTGTCAGCGTGGAAGTGTTTGAAGTACGTGAAATGAGACAAGATGAATCGCACCGGCAGGTGGACGGTGTTCAGCGGACCCGAACACCACTCCCCGGTCTACACCGACCTGGACGCCGGACCCAGCGGCGCCCCGGCCAACTCCAGCTACCCGATCTCGCCGCTGGATGTCAGCACTCACACGGTGCTGGAGCCGGACCTGCCGGCGGCCGAGCTGCTCTGTACAGAGGAGTCGCTGCACAGCAGCTGTCCGTCGCCAGGGGGCGACAGCGAGCCCACCGTGCTGCGGCCGGCGCCCGAGTACCACGGCCAGGACTTCAGCGTGAGTGGTGCACGTGCTGACAACAGCGTGGGAAGGGGAGGGTGAACTTGTGCACCAGGGTACGAGCCCAAACATGATGAGATTCGATCTTTGGTTGCGTTGCAGCAGGGCGAACCTACCTAAATGTTTCCAGTATTGGTGTTGACTTAGTGCCTCAGTAGCGCTCCCCAAGGTAGCTATAGTGCTTGAGATTAACCTCACACTCCAGTTTGAGCCCCCCCTCCATCCTGACAACTGCTCACCCGACGAGCAGAGGCGTCTGTCTTATCTTAAGAAGATGCTCAGTGAGGATTATGGGGGTAACGTTTTAGGAAGTAATCTCCTGAGAACGAAAAATACAACGCTTTAATAGCAAAGTGATGACCTGACTATTATGATTGGGACATGAGAAGTGTCATGTACGACCGCATGGTGTGGAGGTGTAGGTTGCATTATCTCCACTGATTGTCCTCGTGCCGTGGTTGACATTATGACCTCTGATGGTACTGTGTGTTGTGACACCCACTGACGGTACCGTGTTTGAGTACACTGACTGTTCTGTGACCTGGCAGGTGTACAGCTCTGAGCCGGCGCCGTACACACCGCCCCAGTACGGGCTGGCGCAGGGTCGGTGCCGCTCCTCAGCCGACGGAGACCACGCCGAGCGCCGCGCCCTCGCCGCCCCTGCCGACTACGTCAGCTTCAAGTGCATCCACTGTTCGCGCGAGTTCAACTCTGCAGAGGACATCCACGGTCACCTCACCACGGTCAGTGAAGCCAGCCACGTGTGTCAGGCGTGTCACCAGGTGTGCCAGAACACGTGGCACCTGGCCGACCACATGGCGCACCACAACTCACCGCGACCCTTCAAATGTGGCGTCTGCTCCAAAGAGTTCCGCACCCAGCAGATGCACAGACAACACATCCTGCAGCACATTCCAGCCAAGATCCGCGACCGCGTGGATAGCGAGATGTCCGGCGGGTCGGCCTCCGGCGAGCCCCAGGACGGTGCCCAGTGGTCTCATCCTCAGTCGAAGGCCGAGGTGCTCGGCGAGGCTGGTATTCCAGTGTCAGTGCTAGCCACGGTGGGCACGGTGCCCGCCCTGTCGCCCCCAGTCTCCAGACCGCCCCCGACGTCAGTCCTCAAGTCACCCTCCTCCTCTCGTGTCGCCGCCTCCTCCTCGTCGTTCGTCGCCAAGTCAGAGGCGCCGTCGGCGTCGGCCACCCCAAGCCGGTGCTGGAGCCGAAGCGGAAGGTACACGTGTGCACCACGTGCGGGGCGACGTTCCGGTTTGTGACGGGCCTGCACCGTCACACGCTGACGCAGCATAAGCAAGGTAAGCGGCCGACGCGTCGCATCTGCAGCTGCGACCACTGCGGCCGTATCTTCTACAGCTACAAGCAGCTCCGCTGGCACTCCGAGATCCACGGTGAGAAGCCCTGCACGTGCACCACCTGTGGCAGGCGCTTCCTGCACATGTCCTGGCTAACGAGACACATCCGCTCGCAGCACAACCCTCGCTTTTCAGGAGCCACCACTGGCAACTCAGCCGCCTGTCCGTTATGCCAGAAGGTGTATATGAAGTCATCTCTGCGGAAACACATTCGGATGATGCACCAGGAGGTGAAGCCGTACCAGTGTGGCAGGTGCGGCCGCAGGTTTGCCGCCAAGTGCAACCTCAAGACGCACGTTCTGGCCCACCTGAGCTTCCGCGACCGGCCCTACAAATGCTCCATATGCCGCAAAGCGTACACGGTGGAGCGCGACCTGCGTAAACACATGGCCACGCACGAGGGCAAGAAGTACCCGTGCAAAGTGTGCGGCCGCGAGTTCTCGCACATGCCGTCCATGAACGTGCACCTGCGGGAGCACAACGGCGAGAAGAACCACGTGTGCGCCTACTGCGGCAAACGGTTCGCCCGGAAGGCCTACCTGACGGGCCACCTGCGCATCCACACCGGCGAGAGACCCCATGTCTGCTCTATCTGCGAGCGCTCCTTCGCCAGCAAAAGTAACTACAACGCTCACATGAAGAGCCATGCACGACGGGAACCGGTCAACTCGGAGCTTTGAGGCGGGGCTGAAGTAGGCTTCAACTGGCTCTGTGGGTGTAGCACATTAATGAGGCGCCGCTTCGGCGGCTGGGGCGGCACTGTGCGCCGCCCAAAGGCTGGCTTGGTTTGTTGTCCACTGGAACGTCTCCGGACTTTTAAAGGGCGGCGCTGTTCAGCTGCGCCCACTGTTCTAAAGCTAGTTTTAATCTGACTTAAGTTTTATGACGTGTTAGTGTGTCCGCTGTGCTCGTTTTTCCTTTTTTACTATATTTGGAGTGCGCGTCTCCAGCGCTCTTGCATTTTATCACTGGCTCGTCTCACCAGACTGAAATCCCCTGTATTTACTGGTTTCGGCGGTGTCGGTGTGTTCGGCCCTGCTGACAGGAATGGCGCCAGTGGCGGCCTTTTAACAAGTTACCATGGCAACCGGGAATAATTTCAGCTGTTGGTTATCTGGAGTTTACAGGTATACAACCTTGGCGTTTTATCTTTCACAATAAGTTGCCTGGCGACTTCGACAACCGGAAATTCCTCTAGTAGGCTGCTGAGCAGCCCTCTGTATTTATCGCGCGGACAATAGTGTAAGTTTCCCACAACCGAGTCCTGCCTCGAAACACAGGATATAAAATTTGGTCTCAGTGTAGGCCTATCTTCCCTGAGAGTCCATCTCACACACAGTTATGCATAGTTCGATTCAGCCGAAGGCTTAAACAGAAGCCAGGTGATTGATTCTGGGCAGTTGGGTGGCCGGTTATGCGTTCAGTGTTTCAATGGTCGGTGCCCGGTTAAGCATAAGGCTGTCTACGACCACGCCTGTTCTGCTGAAGCCATTGTCTTTCGGATTGTGAGGTCCGTGGGCTGGCGCGTCTTCTACAAGCGCGCGAGTGTGGATCTCGCCGCGAGGGGCAGCTGGCGGGACAGCGCTGAGTGCACGGGCCTCCAGCAGTGCCACCTGTCGGATGTGGGCCGCGATCGGCGGTGAGGTCCTTGTGGGCGGTGGCACGGCTCAGACCAGCGCGGCCAACTGTTCTTCGATCGGCTGGGAGCTAGCCAGCCGCGGCCGGCGGTCGGCTGCCAAGGGCGCCACCTGCATAGAGCAAGGCTGCCGAGGGCGACTTCTGCACAGAAACCAGTTACGCTCATGCCGAAACCGAAGCCCAGTCCTGCCTAGCAGTGGACACGGTGGAACGGGAGAAATGGTTCTGCCGGAGCCGGGAAGCTCCGCTGCTGGTCCGAGCGAGCGCGGCGTCTGCAGTGGTTATCGGCTGGTGAAAAGCTGGTGACAGCCGCGTGTCTGGCCTCGCTGCAGTGTTGTGACGGGGTGGCCTGTGTGACGTGACCGCAGGCGTGATGCCAATGTGACGTGGTTACAGATGCGACGCCCATATGTCATTGCCGCCGGTGTGACGCCAGTGTTTCGTGTTCGCGCGTGACGCTGTGCGTTTCGTGAGCAATATTGTTGAGCGGTGAGCGTGCCGTGTGTTTTGCCGTACAATGGTGAGCAGGCGAGGCTGGCCGTCTGACCTCTCCGAGGAGCCAGCCTGGCTCCCACCGCCGTGAGGCCTGCGGCGGCGCCGAACTCTATTACCATGTTGTGACTGCTACCGTTGCAAGTGACGCGCTGCTGTGGGCGGGCATTATCCAGAGCTTTATCAGACGGCGTCGCCCCGGGCCGCCGTGGCCTGCCCCCTCCCCATCCCCTGCACCTCCCCCCATCCCCGTAGATCTCGTGTAGGCATCCAGATCGCCAGTCTGTCAGGCAGGCGCCGTAACCTCTCATGTCAACTCATGGAGGCAGTGAAAGAAATCTGTAGAATAGTCGCGTGAGGCCAGATAGGCAGCAAGCAGGCGATGGCGGGATCAACAAGCAACCGCAGACTTTTATTGGGAAGTTGGCATTGGGATACCTAACTTTTAAATCCCGTCAGAGTAAGGAAATCACCAAATTATTGGACCGCCTGGCGTGTGCTGCTGAAACATTTCGCTTCTTTACTCTCGTTAAAAATGAAAGTAATATTCAGAGAGAAATATTTGAAATTTCATCAAAATATGCGGTACAAATTACCACCGAGGGGAACAGCTGGTGTTAACTAATTGATCCTGGCTGTCCCAAGTGTGGGCAGGGCTCCATTTTGATGGAGACACAGAGATTTTTATTTCCCGCAAGTTTTACTTATATGATGCCAATAAATCAGTGATCTTAGTTATTGGTCTCACGCAGCCGAGATATCTGTAAAATTATTTAGATAGTAGCTCTATTTCGTACGTTCTCGTTGATTGAAAGGTATGCTTTATAGTTCTGGTGCGGTCTGTGGCTACCACCCCCGCTGCGCTGCGTTGTCACATGTGACCATGTTCTGATCAAACTGCTATTTCCGACGTGCATGGTCGCCAGTAGGGATGGCGATGTACATAAATACCTCGCGGAGGTGGGACGGCCCCGCCCCCGCCCCCCGGCAAGTGTGGAGACCTGAGGTGCGCGGTGTGTTCCTGATGCAGCATCTTGTTTGGCGCTATGCGTGGAGACGCTGCGTTAAGTATGGGCGTGGTGTGATGTTTTCGACTCCGGTGCATGTTGGAACGGATGGTTGTATTTAAGTAGGTAGTGTTTTACTTTTGCCTTACCGTCAATGACACGTGAGTTCTCTCCCGAGCACTTTCTACTTGCGCGTTTTATTCATGTGGTGGCGACCGATCGTTTGGATTCGGCGCTGTACCGACAGTGCAGTGCTGGACGCTAGAACGCTCCTGTTCTGAACTGCCGACCTCGGCGCTGATGCCCCTTCTTCTGTGTGCAGTCGGTTTGTATCTCAGAACTGAGTTCGCACGGTTATATGCCTTGGGCCCGTAGGGACTTCTGGCTAAATGACACCCGGAAAGCCGAACGCTTTTAAACCTCGATCGATATTTACCCTTGAGAAAACTCCGTGTGTAGCTCTGTACATATGCTGGCGTGAGTTGTGGACGTGTCGAACGCTGCGGATGATTCTGTGGTACCGTTTGCCTCGCGCCTGCTGGCGAGTCGAATATACGTTGAAAATGAAATGCCTCATCTGTCCCAGCTGCTGGAGCAGTGCCCGACTCGCCCTTCGCTGTAGATGTAAATGAGAGGTCCAGTCAATGTTCTAGCACTTCTTTAGGAGGGCGTGCATGACTCGGTAGTAGAGCGCCTGCATTCTCAGCCACAGTTCGCCCGCTCGGGGCCCGGCGGATCTCTGTAGGTGCGACCTGACCTCCTTCCCGACATGGTGAAATTATCGACGCTGTATGACCATTACTGTCGGTGCGTCAGCAAAACTGCAGAAACGATGCTTACATCTAGACGACCACAGTCCATACCATTCCCAACCGCGTCGGTGCAACTTCAACATTGTTCTGGGGGTGTGCTGCTCGCCATTACTCAAATACCGTTTATTAGCAGAGCCATCGCTGGCGCTGGGAACGCCGCTTCATCGACAGCGTGGCCTCACTGAAAGACGCTTGTGGCGCGGCATCCCGCCGTCAACGAGGGCTCACCTGAGGCACCCCCGCACGGCCGCAGCGACAGTCGGCACCGCACGGCCGCAGCGACAGTCGCCATCGCACGGCCGCAGCGACAGTCGCGGCCAGCGACAGTCGCCTCGGGCAGCTGTACAATACACGCTTATGGTTCCCACACAAACTGCGCTGACAATACAATCATGGTTCACATATACCGCCAAATATCGAACATACTCAGTCACTGCATTATAAATATGAAACTAGTATAGCCTCCACCGTTCTACCGAGTTCGTCCTCAACATGAACCGGGATTAATCACACCAGCTGGTGGCCGTGGGCACCTAAGTACCGCTCCGGAGGGGGGGTATAACGTCAGCCTCACCCCGGCGTCTCCCTGCGGGGGACACTTCATCTCACACAGGCGTCATCACCGTACACTCCCCCTAGCACACGGGACATTCCGTACCGGGTCTGGAAGTACACCCATGGAGCTCTAATACTGATACCAGGCCACACTGAAGTTTACCAACACCACCGGGAGTGTCTTCTTATCGTGGTGGAGGAGGAAGGTTTCTGGTGGAGCGGGGTTCACGGCTCAAGGGTGCCGGAACGGTCACGAGCACACCACGTTCCGCGGGATGAATGAGCAAAGTGCCCAACAGCTCACAATTGCTACTGGGAACGAGGATAAGCAGCAACCGGTCAGGGTTATAACCTTAGCAGGCTGGTGCACCCCGAAACCCAAATAACTACCTTACTGCAACCAAAAACATCGGTGAAAACTTGGATGACGCTTTTTCCGATTAGTAAGTCATTTTATAATCCCTTGTCCATCATCATCACTAAGTGATCAGTCTGAAAGTTTCTAAAATACATAGTTATCGCTCTAGGAGTAATAAAATTCGCATTATCTTGCGCTGACCTTCGCACCTTGACAGCACCTCGCACCTTGACAGAACCCATTGTTAAAAATCCAACACAGCAATAAGAATAGCAACAGTACGTACAATACACTCGTCAGCCTGGGCCAAACAGCGGATGGAAGGATGCACCTATTCACAGTCCGCGCGTTACAGACCATCATTAATAATTGGACGGAAGATCAGCTCCTCACCACAATATAGCAGCCCCGTGTTCCCCGCTGGTCGGGCCAGCCACCAACTCACAGCCTGGTACGCTCTTTCTCTCCATCGTTCTTCTCTTCAATACTGACTGCGGTAAAGTTCCGCCTCGCACCCTCCTCTCCGTGGCTGTCCTCCATCTGGGTCTTTTCCGAGTTCGCCGACTTCTCGTCAGGCGGCGCTGGCGTCGTCTCGGCCTCCTCGCAGATGGCGCCCGTGTTGTCCATTGTGGGCGGCTGGTTGCCGGCGAAGTGGCGCCGCAGGGAGCTGCGCAGAGAGCTGAGGCCGGCCCGGAACGAGCTGGTCAGTGAGCTGCGCCGCGAACGGATGCTGCCCTCCAGCTCATTGACATCTGTCACTGCAACGGCACAGCTGCGGGTCACAGACCGGGGAACACGCACACCCGCACATCTGACAAAACCACAGAAAAGCACACCAAATAATTGTATTATTCGTGCCGAAATGGTTCTCTAGAAGAACGTTGTTCAACTCGTGACGCTTAATGTTTCCTCACGTGTACAATCCGTAACTGTGTCTTTGTTTTTAGTTCTTTCGATTTCAGGTCGGTCTTTACTGCAAGTTTTTGTTACGAACAACCGCTCCTGTCTTTTCAATCTACATTCTACTCCGCCATCAACTGAAGTTGGCTGAAAATGTCAGAATCGATAATATCCCATGGGGTTTAATTTTGTCTAATGCTCAAACCCAAATGGGATATTTGAACCATAACAAGCACCCGAAACACTCACCTACCGGAAATTGACTGTATATCCGTAAATTATACCGTGCATGAACTCAGCCCAAATGCAACCCATTGGTAAAATTGTATTTCCCATACATTGCCGTCGTCGCAACGACAGATGTAACTGCCATTGGTCAATAATGAATCACATTTTCTTGAAATTATTTTTGCTATTTTTAAATGTGGCGTCATGTAGTCCTCTGTTCAAAAAGGGTCATTATGCCATTTAGGCTGGGAACCACTGAAATAAGGACAGGTCAGGGCTGGAGGTGATCAGAGATACTAGTTTATTGCTAAGCATCTCCGAGATAAAATTATCGACATTAGAACTCAGAACTATTCGGTTTTTTACTTCTCCCCCTTTCATCCCTTATCCTTATAAATGATGTGATATATGTCCCAGTTTGCACAAAATCGGGACATTTCTATATAAACACATTAGCCGGACCGCCCCTGGTGGTGACAGACATTGCCCCGCAAGTTAAAACTAGTTACAGCGCCTCTGAGGTAAAGGCTACATAAACACAGCAATGGCCGGATTCGGTATCAGCAGCGCAGGGTCGGGGGGGCACTCACTGGTGATGGACTCGGGAGGCGAGGCGTAGTGAGTGTAGTCCTCGTTGGAGATCCAGGCCGGTGCGCTGGTGTTGTGCCACTTGAGCGGCCGCTGACACACCAGCACCTCGTCGTCCCTCTTCCATGGCAGAGTGCTCTCCGTTTCGGTGATGTGGCGCACTGCCGGACCAGCGGACACACTCAGCGGCAGCACACTGAGCCCCGACTCGGCAGTGACACACTGAGCCCCGACTCAGCAGTGACTCACTAACACAGCAGTGACACACTGAGCCCTGACTCAGCGGCGGCACACTGAGCCCCGACTCAGCAGTGACTCACTAACACAGCAGTGACACACTGAGCCCTGACTCAGCAGTGACACACTGAGCCCTGACTCAGCAGTGACACACTGAGCCCTGTCTCAGCAGTGATACACTGAGCCCTGACTCAGCAGTGACACACTAACACAGCAGTGACACACTGAGCCCCGACTCAGCAACAACACACTAAGCCCTGACTCAGCACTGACACACTGAGCCCTGACCCGACAGTGACACACTGAGCCCTGACTTCGGAGCGGCACACTGAGTCCTGACTCAGCAGTGACAAACTGAATCCTGACTCGGCAGTGACAGCCGTAGCCCTGATTCGGCAGCTACACACTGAGCCCTGACTTAGCATTTTCAAAGTAATTTACAAAAAAATTCCTTTTAAGGCAAAAGTTTGTTGAAATTTCTGATATTTTCCTACGTATTGCTTACTGTTTCACCACTCCTCTAAAATACCAAGCGTTTGCCGAATTTGACACACTTTACTGATCCATCCGTACAATTTTTTTACATTGGCAGGGCACTGGCTGAATGTTGACATGTCAGTGAATCCCACGCCTTCCCATGCTGCGTGAACGGGCTCCAGCCGCCCTCCGACAGCGACCAGTGGGTGCCAGGCCTTCCCGTACTACCAGAGCGGGCTCAGCCGCCCTCCGACAGCGACCAGTGGTCCAGGTCTTCCCGTACTACCAGAGCGGGCTCAGCCGCCCTTCGACAGCAGTCAGTGAATGCCAGGCTTTCCCGTACTACCAGAGCGGGCTCAGCCGCCCTTCGACAGCAGTCAGTGAATGCCAGGCTTTCCCGTACTACCAGAGCGGGCTCAGCCGCCCTTCGACAGCAGTCAGTGAATGCCAGGCCTTGCCGTACTACTAGAGCGGGCTCAGCCGTTGTTCGACAGCGGCCAGTGCGGTGGCCTCACTCACGGTCGTCATGTTCGCCCAGCGGCAGCACGATGCCGTCGCCGGCCGCGATGCTGGAGGCCTCGGCCCTCAGGCTGGAGGCCAGTTGCAGATCCTCTCCCGCGCGGATAGGTGCCGAGCCGTCCAGCACGTCCGACGCCTTGTCTGCAGCAACAGCACACGGATGTTAACCAAGGCGGTCAACTCTGAACATTTTAGGGCCTATTGGAAAATGGTTGTTTTGTTGATATATTCCTTAGATATTTGTCAGTCAGTGATATTTTTCTAAGTACGTGAACTTGATTTACGGGGGTATGATTCATGGAAACGCAGGGCAGCTGATGATTCCAAGCAGCCATCAGCTTGTCGATGAGGCCACTTCCCGAAACGCGTTAGTGCCTTCAGTTAGCTACACCACACCGGCGTTGGCAACATTCGTTCCACAGTCAGCTGAGTGTTCTCAGGCCCATAAGTACCCGGCATACTGCCACAGTCTCACACATGCACCACCGCCACTTTCTACAGGCAACTAGCCTCCTGTATCAGTTCACAGTGCGTATAGCGCGGATATCTGTCAAACAAACACGGCCCTCAGCAAAAGCAACGGTAAGTACCGGCCTGACAGATAGAACTTGTTATCATTGTCAACGGCTAGATCTGTGCTGCACAAATTCAATGCGTCAGTTCCCGCTGGTATGTTCCAGGTACGTGATAGAGAGTGCCTGCCTCAGATTGGGGTGGTGCAACATTCCGTTACAGAGTTACGCGTTTTACCTGTCGAGCCGAGAACAACCATTGCTTTTGCTTAGAACCGTGCAGTCTTGCCATGTTTGTTCTACCCTGTGGTCTTGGGGATTACGGGACAGGAAATTAATGATAAAGTATCGTCCCTAGCAATCAAATTTGGTCTTTTAGAGCGCATCGTCATCATCTTTGTGGGTTTTGGACGCGTCGACATGTTAGGTCAATTTGTAGAAGGGCGTGGATTTTTATAATTAATTTTGGGTGTCCAAATTTGAAACAATATCCATCTTAATAAAAGGTGATTGCATAGTATAACGTGACTTTTAGCCTCCTCATAGGGCTGTTAAAGGAAACAAAACCAATTCAAAACCTTTCGAATGAAAAACCCCGCAAAAATCAGTGTCATTTTAACACTACCCACACCCCTGCTTTGCACTCATAGCCAGGCGCGCACCCAGGATTTTCGTAAGGGGTGGGCCCGGCTGACGAGGGGGCGCCAAGCCGGCGGAGGGGGCGCCACTTTACCTTAGGGGCGCCACTTTTATACTCAAAGGACGGCCAATCGTCGCATCCTGGGGGGGAGTGGGAGCTGAACATTTCTTGCCTCGCAGACCTAGTGTAAGCTGGTTTTTTAGGGGCGCCACTTTCCTTAAGGGGAAGGAAGCCGGGTCTGCTGCCCCCCCACTTAGGTGCGCTACTGGCGGTACTGGCGATTAATAATGTGCTACCAAATATACAGTCTTTCTGGGAGCCGGATGCGACAGCGGCCCAGCTCAGGACTGGTTTTCATATTCTTAGAAAGCACTGCGTGCTAAACGAGATGAAGGCAGTAGTTCATCGGTTGAATCACTGTAATCGAAGGTATGACATTGTTTAAGCGTGCTGGAGGCAACCGTGCTAAATTATTTCTTTTGTCGCCTTCATTTTTATTCTCCGATAATTCCATGCCGTATTCATCAAATGGTCTTAAACGCAAAAACGATGAAGCACCCGTAATAAAAAACCGATGAACATGATATTTCGAAATATTTCCGATGTATATTCCCAGGAAATCACCAAAATTTAGTTTACTTTTGCAAGAAATTTCAATCACACACTGCACTATCACAGCACACACACAATGAGCAATGGCGAAAAATCACTAAAAGCCAGGGATCTAATAGTTTTAGACGATACAAGCCGAGACATAAGCAATGATTTAATATCAGGGGCTACCTTTTCCTCAAATGCTTCAGGTCAAGGCCCGCAATGTCTATGTTGTCGACGCTGCTAGTGCTCAGGTTCAGTTCGACCGTCGAGGGCGTGCGGCCATGAACTTTTCGACAATGACTGCCGGGTCCAGCTTCACTTTTTTGTGGGCACTCATCAGCACCAGTGCCTCCAGCCGCTCCTCCCCATCGTTGTTCGATGGTCCGTCTCCACCCGTTTCAGGGTGGAGAAACAGCGCTCTGCTGAGCAGCTGGTGGCAGGGACGGTAAGCAGTAGGCGGAGTATGGCCTGCACACTGGGCAGGCATGCTGCGGCGCGGAAGGCCTCTGGCAGCGTTTTTGGGCGGCTGCCTGCCGCTGAGAGCGCCATCTGTCGCCAGATATGCAGCTCTGCGCACAGGTTCCGGTTGGCTGGCATATCGCAGGCATGCTGTTCTGCGAACTGGACCACAGTCGAGAGGTCTGCTGTGGCCACATTTTCAGGGAGAACTCCTTCCAGCGCTTTACACGGGTGGTCCTCGGGGAAGCGAGCTTGGAGCTCAGAAACCAGCTGGTCAACAAACGGGAGGAAGGTGTTGACTCGGTAGAAGCTCTCGGGATCTGAGCCCGTGCTGCTGTTTGGCCGGTGTTTTTGGCGTCCCGTGCTTCTTGGCTTGGTGACAGCCACGGCCAGCTGCTCAGCGACCTTTGAGGCCTTCGCCATGACCTCAGGAAAGCTCTCCCTGAGGTCACTGATGGCGCTCTTTACACTGTGAACAAGAGTCATCGCCTGTCCCAGCGACATCGCAGGCTTTTGGAGCTGGACCGACAGAGGGAGAGTGACGCCCAACAACAGAACTGCCATCTCCAAACATACGATAAACTCGAACCGGCACACAGCTCCCAATAAGCACGAAGCCTTCCCTGCTGCCTCAGAGCTGCCTTCGCTCTGGAGGTGCTCCAAGACTGATACGATGGGCATGAGGAGCTGCTCAAAAGTCAGAAGCGAGTTGTGCTGCTCCACCCATCTTGTCCGGCACAAGGGCTTCAGTCGCCTTGCCGTGGCCTCCGTTTCGGTTCTTGCCACCATTTCCTCCAGAAGGAGAACCCGCCCCGCTGAGCCACTCACAAAATCCGACACTTCGGACACGACGCCAAACATGTTGCGGATCCCAGGAATGGTGATTGCACGCCCTATCGCTAAGTTCAGGCGATGAGACGCACAGTGGGTGTAGATAGCCAGTGGCTGCACCTTCTTCAACTCCGCCTGTGCTCCTTTGAAGCACCCACTCATGTTCGCCCCACCATCATACCCTTGGCCTCTTACATCTAAGACCGATAAGCCCAGGTCGCTCAGGGCCTGAATGATACTGTTCGCCAGAGCCCGGCCGGTGGTCTCTTTGGGAGCCAGAAGCCCCACAGTGTCTTCCTTCACGTTGCCATCGTCTCGAATGTACCGGAGCACCAGAGCGAGCTGCTCTCTCTTGCTCCTGTCGGTGGTTTCATCGGCTATGATGGAAAATATTCCCGCCTTCTTGACCTCTTTCACAACCATCTCTTTGATTGTCGCGCCACATAGAAGAATCACTTGATTTTGAATATTCCAGCTTGTAAGCTGCATGTTTTTGGGAGCTGTTTTGAGGTCCTGTTCTAGTTCTTTGTCTCCACGTGCTCTGTAACGTAGCAGAGCCTTCACGTTGCTCTCTTTCCCTTCATCCGGGAAAGAATCGAGGTCCAGCGGGCCTGAGTCACGGTGGGCTCTGAAAGCCAGCTCTTGTGTCCCGCACAAAATCACCGTTTCTACTATCGGTACAAGACGGCGCCGATACTCTTGGTCCTCCCGAGCTTTCTCCCTGCGGGAAGCTTTGATCTGGGTGTCGACTAGCTCTTCAATGGGCGCCACACCACGTTCTTGCTCGAGGAGTGCCTCACACTGTGCAGCTGCCATAGCATGGTATTTCAGACCCTGGTGGGTTTTTAAGTCCTGCTTGGCGTTCTTGAAACGCCGGAGGGGTTCCGTCACCAGGGAACCGAGATTTTGTTCGCCGCGTCCTCCTTCTCTCCTGCGCATTAACAAGCAGTAACGGCAGAATCCTCCTTCTCTGCCTGGAACCACACTGTATGAGAGCCATGGAAACTCATCCAGATACCCTGACTGGAATCTCCGTTTTTTCCGGACGCGTCTGTTACGGTGGGGTACTGGTAACTGGTCTCAGGTCGCCATGGATGCTTAAGGAGTCTCACAACGTCGTCTCTTGATAAGTGTTCTGAAGTTGCATAGAGGCCGATATCGTCTGAATGAGGCTCAAAAAGCGGGAAACTTTTGGTTGAAGTTCCCATCGATGTCTGGTTGTCAGTTGTTAGCTCCGCCTCCATAGTTGCGCCCCCTCCTGCGACCAAGACACCCTTTGGGAAGGTGACTCCCTCTTTGACGGCGACATCCTGTGACACTGTCAAGGTGACGCCCTTTCTGACAGCGACATCCTCTGCGACGGCGAAGTCCCGTGGCACGGTGACGGCGACGTCCTCTGCGACGGCGACGTCCCGAGGCACGGTGACGGCGACGTCCTCTGCGACGGCGACGTCCTCTGCGACGGCGACGTCCTCTGCGACGGTGACGTCCCGTGGGACGGTGACGGCGACGTCCTCTGCGACGGCGACGTCCCGTGGCACGGTGACGGCGACGTCCTCTGCGACGGCGACGTACCGTGGCACGGCGACGGCGACGTCCTCTGCGACGGCGACGTCCCGTGGCACGGTGACGGCGACGTCCTCTGCGACGGCGACGTACCGTGGCACGGCGACGGCGACGTCCTCTGCGACGGCGACGTCCCGTGGGACGGTGACGGCGACGTCCTCTGCGACGGCGACGTCCCGTGGGACGGTGACGGCGACGTCCTCTGCGACGGCGAAGTCCCGTGGGACGGTGACGGCGACGTCCTCTGCGACGGCGACGTCCTCTGCGACGGCGACGTCCTCTGCGACGGTGACGTCCCGTGGGACGGTGACGGCGACGTCCTCTGCGACGGCGAAGTCCCGTGGGACGGTGACGGCGACGTCCTCTGCGACGGCGACGTCCCGTGGCACGGTGACGGCGACGTCCTCTGCGACGGCGACGTCCCGTGGGACGGTGACGGCGACGTCCTCTGCGACGGCGACGTCCCGTGGGACGGTGACGGCGACGTCCTCTGCGACGGCGACGTCCCGTGGCACGGTGACGGCGACGTCCTCTGCGACGGCGACGTACCGTGGCACGGCGACGGCGACGTCCTCTGCGACGGCGACGTCCCGTGGAAGGATGACGGCGACGTCCCGTGGCACGGTGACAGTGACGTCCTTTGCGACGGCGAAGTCCCGTGACACGGTGACGTCCTCTGCGACGGCGACGTCCCGTGGCACGGTGACGGCGACGTCCTCTGCGACGGCGACGTCCCGAGGCACGGTGACGGCGACGTCCTCTGCGACGGCGACGTCCCGTGGCACTGAGACGTCCTCAACGACTGTCATGTCCTTTACAACGGTACCGTCTTCAGCAGTTGCGGCGACGTCGCAGGCCGTTGGCGCAGGTCTGGATACAGAGAGGAGGTTTTGTTGTGGATGCAATCAATCAAGATAAAAGGCGAACCTCAAAAACAGTTCAACACATCATGATTGAGAACTGGACTCGGCAGTGTTGTTTGATCCCAGATTTAGCTTTAGTGAACTGCGGCGAGAGCAGAACTTCCTTACCCCAAGTGTCATCAATGTATTTTTAAGTAATGTCGCTTATGGCGTCCTCGCATCTTCAGTGTGCTCTGTGCCGAGGAGGTCATGCTCATGGAGTGACTGAATGTACATTATCATTCATTTCGAGCAATTTCATGGACAAGGCATCAAAATACCACAAAACACATTTAAATTGTATAACCAAAGTGCAGTCATTTGCACAAGTAAAACATAGAGAAGGTGGTCTCAGGCCTAACAAATTGTAATTGTTTATTTTTTCATTATTACGTAGCTCGGGTAGTTTCTATCCTATGTCGAGGGAAATGACCTTAGGCCCAAGATGATAAAAGTCAAAAGTAAAAGGCGACAGGCGTGAGAAGATCCCTAAAAACGACTAAAAAACTTAAAATCCCACGACAGACCCCTGCGGAACACCACGAAGTATAAAAAGAGCAATAAAAAAGCTTAAAAGAACCTAAAAGAGTGCAAAAGCACAGGTGAGACGTGGAATGAGCTAAAATTAATGAATGAGATGTGGAATGAACTAGAATGAACGGTGCTAAAAAACCGGCGAAAAACTAAGAATCTGTGCGTAAACTAAAAATGTACATGTAAACCAAAATGTGTATACACCAAAACCTCAAGAACAGTGCGAACCTGAATAAAAGGGGAATGAAAGTCGGGGAAAGGTAAAACACGACGTTTCGGTCATGGACCATCATCAGGCGCAAGGCAGTGAAAGCATGAGAGCGAGACCCCTGAGTTAAACTTTTATCGTAGCTTCGACAGTGTCGCGGTTTAAAGGGAATGTGGCACCTTTATAATGTGATTTTAACTGAGATAGCCAAGTTTTAACGCATGCCGGAAAACCCGGTACTCTATATATCATTTGTCTTGGAACTCGATATTTCCGTAGTAAAAAAAAAACTAAAAACTAACCAAAGTGCTCCCGTCCTCGGTCCCGTCCTCGCCGCCAAGCGGTCATTTTGTTTGCATTTTTGTGACGTCACGGCGGGCAGATCTGGACCTGTTTGAACGTTACATGCTTGGAAGGGCTCCCTATTCGCGAAAACAAAACCACAGAACTTGCTTCAATGACTGGTGCGGAAGTTGAAATAAACTTTAATCAATAAACAAAAGTGGCAGAATTCGATCCCAGTCATTTTTGCGCGTATTAGTAGCCTAACTTAGTTCAAAATTTGTCATTTATATTCGTCTTCAAATGTGGCGCAGGCAACCAGTTAAGTACGACAGTAGAGTTCCTCCAAATATGGAGGCTATTAATATCTGGCAACGAAACATCAAATATTGCAAAAACTCACCTTTTGAGCCATTTTTCAGCCATTGGAGTTTTTGGGCACGTCAGCAGCTAAGGCTGTGTGCCATTTTGCAGCCAAAATATGGCCCAATTCATCATTTTCAGCACAAAATACCCCGGAAACCACCCCTATCTCGAATTGCATCAGGGTGCCACATTCCCTTTAAAACAGTTCAAAGGGGAGCCTCCATGCGTGTGAGGGTGTCAACGAATAAGCGACCAAGAGGATGACTGTGTGTTTGGAATGGGTTTGTGTTTTAATCAGAATAGATTCGGAAATCTTACGGTCAGGCCCATCTCTAGCGTGTTTCACTGACCCCTGCGCCCACCTTCTAGGTTTTTGTGACCCTGCCCGGTCCGGATGGTGCCCCTCCTTTACGACAAGCCCCTCCCCCGATCGGCAATTCTGGATCCCCTATGCTTTCCCGATTTGAAAATAATTATTGCGCTTACGATTTTAAGGTTGACATAATACCTTGACGCACTCAGATATGGATGAGTTGAGGACAGCATTTACATGTGAAAGACTTTTCCCATGTTGGCTACATACCTGCAGAAATCCAGGATAGACCGTGAATGACACGCGGCGGACTCCAAAGCCATTTGCTTTTTCTTTGCCCTATTTTGCGCACCCGACATTTTGCGACGTTTCTTTGGCAAAGGCTCCATGTTTCTGAGAAATTGGCACCTAGCCTGCTATCTCCCCTTATTTTCTAGTATGCAACAGCTGGGCAACGGCGGCAATTGCGCCAATTGCGCCAGCTGCGCGAATACAATTCGTCAAGCACAACAAACATCAATTCCATCAAAACAATTCGTGCAGCAGTGCACAACAAACATCTGAAGTCAATTTCATAAACGCTCTATGAGTAAGTACTACGTAGCTAGCGAGTATTTACTACCTAACAATTTCATAAAAGGTTGTTAGTAGACACTTTGATAGTCTGACAAGGTATTTAGTCATATAGGTATAACTAGGGAACTCTCCCGATCCCCCCTCTGATTGGTCGGTGAGTTTCACAAAAGTTTATGAAATTGTTTATTTATGAAATTGGCTTCTGGTAGATAATTCCAGGGGCGGATTCAGGAGCAGCAATCCGCCCATGACCCCTAATGTCACCACGCCACCCCTCTTTTGGCAGTGCCTTTGGAAAACACTTTTGGGGGATTTTTTGCCGTCCGGTGCCCTCCCTAAACGATTCTTTTGGATTCACCCCTGGGGATTTCCCTGACTGAACGCTGGCGCTGCGTGCACATCCACGTGATCGTTTCCTGGCTGCGACGGTTATTATCACATGATCTTGGTTTCAGAATTTAGAAGATTTAATTGCTCGACAGACCTAGTGTAAACCGTTTTTTTTTCAAAAAAACTTCCCGGCCTTTGGGGGCAAAATATAGTTTGCCCCCCCCTTCCAGCGCTTTGGGGGAGACCATGGCCGTAATACCCCCTGCGTCCGCCAATGGCGGCTTTTGATGTCCACAGAGTGTTTTTGCTTTCGAGGGGGCGCCTTTGCTCTTGAGAAGCGCCTTTTTTGTTCAGGGGTCACCTTATGCCTCCCAGGGGCGCTTATAATTTCCAAGGGGGCGCTTAAGCCTCCCAGGGACACATTTGTTATCCAAGGCTGCCTTTCTATCCGGGGAGCGCCTTTGTTTTCCAGGGGCACCTTTGCTCTTGATGGGCGCCTTTTGCTGTCCAGGGAGCGCATGTGCTCTCCAGGGGGCGCCTGCGCTATCCAGGGGGCACCTATGCTTTCCAGGGGGCGCCGATGTCCCCCAGGGGCGCATTCGCTGTCCAGGGCTGCCTTTCTATTCAAGGTGCGCCTTTGCTATTCACGGGCGCCTTCACTCTTGAGGAGCACCGTTTGCTGTCTAGGGGCGCCTGTGCTCTCCAGGGGGCGCATATGCCTCCCACGGGCGCATTTTCTATCCAGGGTTGCCTTTCTATTTAAGTTGCGCCTTTGCTCTTGATGGGCGCTTTTTGCTGTCCAGGGGGCGCCTGTGCTATCCAAGGGGCGCTTATGCTTCCCAGTGGGCGGCTATGCCTCCCAGGGGCGCATTTGCTAACCAGGGTTGCCTTTCTATTCAAGGTGCGCCTTGGCTCTTGAGGGGCGCCTTTTGCTGTCCAGGGGGCGCCTGTGTTATCCAGGAGGCGCTTATGCTTCCCAGGGGGGCGCCTATGCCTCCCAGGGGCGCATTTGCTATCAATGGTTGTCTTTCTACCCAAGGTGCGCCTTTACTATCCAAGGGTGACTTTGCTCGTGAAGGGTGCCTTTTGCTGTCCAGGGAGCGCATGTGCTCTCCAGGGGGCGCCTGCGCTATCCAGGGGGCACCTATGCTTTCCATGGGGCGCCGGTATCCCCCCAGGGGCGCATTTGCTATCCAGGGTTGCCTTTCTATCCAAGGTGCGCCTATGCTATCCACGGGCGCCTTTGCTCTTGGGGGCGCCTTTTTCTGTCCAGGGGCGCCTGTGCTATCCAGGGGGCGCCTATGCTTTCCAGGGGGCGCCTTTGCCCATTAAAAGGGCGCCTTTATGCTATCCAGGGTCACCTTGGCTCTAGGGGCGCGTCTTTTTCTATCCAGGGGCTGGCCAAGTATTGTTAAAATCCATGTCGGGCGCCTTCGGCGCCCGACACGGGCGGGGGGCGCCACTTTAGAGCCGAAGCGTAAGGGGGGCCGGGCCCGCTGGCCCCCCTTGGGTGCGCCACTGCTCATAGCACTTAGATCTTAGCCAATAAAGCCAGAAGCGGTAAACTTTCACTTTAAGGCATCCCAGTGATGTTTATGATTAGGCGAGGGGCTCCTAAGCCTAGACCCAGTACCGATGGACAGGAGCAATACTTGCAGGACAGTATAATGAGACATTGGTGGGGGAGTTGTATTACCGTTAGGCAGCTGGGCTGTCGAGTCGCCGGTCTGGACCGCGTGCACTGCAAACGAGACGTTCTTGCGCGGCGACGAGCCGTTCTGGTTCTGCGGAGGCCACAGGTCGGGTCAGGTCAACGCTGTGTCGGTAAGACGATGCGACAATGAACAACGTGGAGACTAATGGGGACAAGACAGCGGCAGAACTGATTCTGTGGACTTCGCGGGTGGCATTAAAGGGAATGTGGCACCTTGGTCGAATCCTGGAATTTAGTGGAATTAGGGGTACTTTTAGCCAAAAATAATGAAACCACTCATGATTTCTCTGAAAAATGTACAATAAGCTCAATATTTTTGTTACAAATACTCCTCTAGAAAAAGAAATAAATATCAGCCTGTGGATGATGTCACGATCTGGCAACCACTACCATACTTGAAACGCTTCAAGGGCTTCGATTGGCTGATGCTCATCGTGACGTCAGCATATTTCGTCACACCAGCAGCTCACAACAATGGCCGCCCGGCGACGGGCTGATGGGGGGCTGGTGTCAGGTAGGTTTTAACTTTTTTCTACGGAAATATCGAGTTCCAAGAGAAATGAAATATGGAGTACCGGGTTTTCCGACTTGCTTTACAACTTGGCTATCTCAGTTAAAATCACGTTGTGAAGGTGTCACATTCCCTTTAAAGGTTCTCTCCGTCTCACGGTGGGGTCCTGTGAGAGATTCGGGGCACAGTCAACGTCTAAACACAGCAGGGTGCTGTTGTGGGTGCTATGAATACTGCAGAACACGGCTACCCAGGCCAGCAGTCGTCAATGCAAATGTCATCCAGACGTACCTGACTCAGGACGTAGGAAGGCTAGCAAAGGAAACAGGCTGCAATACCACACTCATTAGATAATGACAAAATGAAACAGAAACGCTTTATTTTCTCATGCCGTGAACTATGTCAGACGATCTGTAAACGTTTCATTCCGATATCTTAAAAACTGAAACGGTCCGGGATGGGCCGATTTGTGCTCATCTGTAGTTGAAGTCTCCACACAAACCCCCGTTGGGTAAGAGTGTAACACCAGCCCCGCGGTAGCTGATTAAAAACTCGAGCGTTGACTCCGCTGAGGACCCTGAGGCTGGATGTCAATGTTCTGGGACCCACAGATTCCTAAGTCATGGCCATGGGAGCCATTGGAGATCCTATGACCAAACAGGGCGGATATGTATTATGAGAAATAGGAGCCTATACTTATGCGACAATAGGCAGTCGTAAAGTAATATGTCTGGAGCTTAAAAATCCCTTTTTCCATTCGAGCTCCTTGAAGGAAAACAGGCTGCAGTCCGAGAAAGAGACAGTTGTCAACACACACTTCCTGAAGAGACATTCAAGCATTATTTCCAAACAACTATCCACTCGAGAATTTGACAGAGAACAAAGCTATTAAAACATCTTATATCTATTGATTACCACCCAACGTTCCCTGCCCTTACGGTCAAGTTACCGCCATTCCACGTATATATGGTTTTACAGTTATACGTTCTTGTTTAGGCGTTCACAGATACAGCGGCACGGCTCGGTTGCCCGCAGGCGGGTGGCACTCACGCGCTGTTTTTTGCGGCGGTACATGTCGATCATTCGGCGGCGCATGTACACCTGCATGGTGTGGTTCACGGGTCGGGTGTGCAGCTCCTCATCACAGACGGCGTGCCGCGAGTAACTCCAGCGTCGGCGCTGCCAGGTCACAGGTCAGGTCACAGGTCAAATCACAGGTCAGGCCACACGTAAAATCACAGGTCAGATCACAGTTCAGATCACAGGTCAGGTTACCGGTCAGGTCATAGGTCAGGAACAGGTCAGATCACAGGTAAGGTCACAGTTCAGATTATAGTTCCAGTCACAGGTAAGGTCACAGGCCAGGACACAGGTCAGGTCACGGGTCAGATCACATGACAGGTCACAGGTAAGGACACGGGTCAGATCACGTCAGGTCACAGGTAAGGAAACGGGTCAGATCACAGGTCAGATCACAGGTCAGATCACAGGTCAGGTCAAATCTAGTCACGTGTTAGGTCACAGGCAAGACCACAGATGAGATCAAAGGTCACAGATTTGGTCACACGTCAGACCAAAGGCGAGATCACGTGTCAGGTGGCAGGTCAGATAACCCGTAAGACCAAAGCATAGGTCACAGCTCAGAGAAGTGGCACATATGCACGACGAATGCAGGTAAAAACTCTAAGCGTGATTGGATTCGAGACGTTAGTAGAGGCTGTTTGCTACTGCGTTGTACGAACCATTGGCTAGTACAGTCCCGGTGCGCTAAGAAGTACACTATACGAGATGTGGCAAACAATGGTCTCCGCGCAACCATTCGAAAAGTTTGCTTAGTCACCGTGTGTTGTGTTATTTCTGCCACTCTGGTAACAGAAGCCATCAAAAACGAGACCGGTATCACGCGTCGGCACATAAAAGGCGAGTTCTCTTCTGAATGTCACACACTCAATACAGCAAGTCAGCCCCAACTAGGCCACCTCTATCTACCCAGGTGTCTGCACTCCCAGTGCCTCGGCGGCCTCACCGAGCTCCGCTCTAACCTTCTCACAACACAGATAATGCGCTATAAAAGAATGGTACACTCGGCTGCGGCCCAGTGCCACCATGATGCTGGAGACGGCTATCCTGCTGGTGCTTCTGCACCCCCTCCAGCTCCTTGCATCGGCTTCACAGCTCGGCTGTGTCGACCCCAGCGGCAAGGCAGTCGACTGGTACGTAATCTACAAGTTC
This sequence comes from Lepas anatifera, assembly GCA_034440635.1. Taxonomy (NCBI): domain Eukaryota; kingdom Metazoa; phylum Arthropoda; class Thecostraca; family Lepadidae; genus Lepas; species Lepas anatifera. The sequence goes on along the minus strand of JAOTON010001749.1, from coordinate 867,043 downwards.
CCTGAGCTCTCCCATGCCGACAATGCACTCATACGGGACGGATCTGGCTACATGTACCTGACGTCAGAGATGGTGACGTCAGGTGACGACTCCTGGGTGATGTCTGACGTCGGCGTCACCGAGAAGAAGTCGGCGCCCGGACGGACTCTCGGCCCCGTCTATGAAGACTCCGAGCGCGACGGCCTGGTCTACGTTTTCTACAACGACGAGAAGCCCGAGGGCTCTGACGACTGGCACTGCGGCCACACTAAGGGCGTGCTGGCGGCGGAGGAGGGCGCCGGCTTCTGGCTGGTGCACAGCGTGCCGCACCTGGCACTGTCGCCGCCGGGACCCTACAGCTACCCAGACACCGGCCACAAGTACGGACAGAACATGCTCTGTCTGACGCTGCGCGGCGAAGACGCCATCGATGACGTGGGGAAGCAGCTACAGTACACCGACCCTCAGATCTACGCCAGCCAGCTCTCTGAGAAGCTGCAGGACACCTACCCCAACCTGGCGGACGCCATCGACGGAGAGAGAGCTTCCGACGCCCCCTGGTGGCGCTCCACTGAGCTCAGCACACCCGGCGGGGACTCCTGGGTAAGCTTCGCGAAGGCTGGTGACCTCGCAGACGACATATACGCCGCGGTAGTCGGCCCCAGTCTGAAGACAGCCATGAACGTGGAGTCGTGGAGGCTCAGCTCCAAAGAGAACCTGCTGCCGTCCAACTGTTCCATCGACTACCCCGTGTACAACATCAACGAGATCGCGGCCAGCGCCTCCGACGCGGACCTCAGCTCACGGTCATCCCCATCGTATCTGAAAACCGCACGGAGGGTTCGCGCCCGCGCGCCTCTGCCGGTACCCGAAAACGACAAGACGATTTATGACGCTGCTGCGGTGAGGGATGACGTGGACATCACCTTCACTACCACGCACGACCACAGCAAGTGGAGCGTATCCAGGAAGTCTGAGCACGCCTGGGCGTGTTTGGGAGACATGAATCGCGCCACCACGCAGGAGGTCCGCGGAGGAGGCCTGGTCTGTCTAAAAAACAAGGCACTTTGGTCAGCGTTCAAAGACCTTGTCTCCGAAGTCGACCCCTGTGACAAAAATGCACCATAATCACTTATTTCCCAATATATGGACCCGTCATCCCGTTATCTAATTTATATGTGAACTTAAACATTCATATGCATCAGGCATATTCAGCATGCAGCCATGTAAAGTTGAAACTGAAAGTTACTGGCAACATATTTTACCACCCCTATCATCTTTCCTCGCTGCCGGAAGAAGACTGGTTTGTTGGGAACGCCGCAGACGTGAATTCTCATTCCAGACACGATTTTTCGGTATTTACGACTTCAGGCAGCTTCCAGTCACTGCGTACTCCTTCAATCACACCTCGAAGGTCACCAGTAGTGGGCACTCAATAATTTCAACCGGACTTCGATAACGATAACTCGATAACAAAATCAGTGATTTTGATAAATCGATAACGATAACGATGACTACTTTTATGAGTTTAATAATACATTCAATTTATGCTAGATTTAGCTGCTAAATCATTTCTTATTCCGTTTTTACAACAAAATGTCCATATCTCGCATTGGTTTACTAGACAACTATTTTCCTGCCGTGAATCCTCCAAAAGGAAGACTTAGTTACACAGAGAAAACATTACAGTCTTAAACTGGCTGCTATAATTCATACAGGACAAACAGAATCACTATACCAAGCTATGCAAACATATAGTCTGGCATGAAAAAGAAACACGTCCCCACCCCTATATCTATTCAGACAAACAGGACTCCGCCCCGGGGTTATCGACGCACCAGCTGAGCGTTTTCCAGCCGTGTTGAACCTGAAACCCTGGGGAGAGAAAGGGTTGTAAAATATTCCAAAAATGTATCATCGATTGATCGAATGGGAGCCTTTCATAACGTGATTTTAATTATGAACAATCACAGACTGGGAAAACGTAACCGTGGATAACGACCTCGATAATTGTTATCGAAGTGCCCGTCTCCGAGGATCGCAGCCTGGCTTTTGAAAACGAGTCTGTGCTGTGAAATATGGAGCGAAATGTCCAAACATTATCTTGGAAACAATATGCGCCAAAGCATTCTTCAGAGACGATCACTTCAACCGGCCGCAGCGACCGGCAGAAGGCCCAATAACGGCCACCCCTCGGTAGCTCAGTTGGTAGAGCGTTGAGCTCCGGCCCGCTGCTCAGAAACATGCAGTGGCAGAGCATGTACAGGGTTGGGATCGGTTCCCCTGAGACGCTCCGGCGCTTAATATTTACCCGACGTATGCCGACTGGCTGGTGAGAGGGTGACCTGAGCGGGGCAGCCGTCCCTGTGCTTTGTGGGACGTTAAACTTTGGCTTTAAAATTGACCCTTAATTGTGGGAGTTGCTCGTTCGGATGGTGCGGTTGGAGTCTCCGTGACAAGTCCATTGATGACTTTAGTGAGACCTACTTCAAAAACCGAACTTGCAACAACTTGGGCAAAATTGATATAAGCTAATGATACGTCTATTGCCGGATTAAGTTAATGAAACAAATCTGTAACCACATTTTTTTGGAGGAGTTAGTTATTCTATACAGACTGAGCAAATAACGAGTCACAAATCAAGGAATATTGGAACTTGCATTCCACAAACTGATCGCCTTTATTGTCTATGCTGCGTGCTGCAAACGGAATTTCCAGACTAGCGAAACCACCAGCGTGCTCCCATGTTTATAGCATTTAAATCGTGGCGTCACTTCACCTCAAACATGTCAATTGTGAGGTGCTCTCATACCAGTTTTTTTAACAAATGCGCACAACTCGCCCCTGCATGCACACCGCCAGCATTAAAAGAACAGTCAGCAGCAGACCTCACCCGGTGGTAAGGACATGCACGAGCCTTACCCGATCGTACGGATACACGTCAGCCTTACCCGATGGTGCGGATACATATATGAGCGTTACTCGATCGTACAGTTACACATGAGCCTTACCCGATCGTACGGATACACATGACCCTTACCCAATGGTAGGGATACAAGTGAGCCTTGCCCGATGGTACAGATACATGTGAGCCTTACCCGGGCGCAAGGGTACATACATGCAACCCTTACCCGGTGGTAAGGGTACATGAGCCTTACCCGGTGGTAGGGGTACATGTGAGCCTTACCCGGTGGTAAGGGTACATGTGAGCCTTACCCGGTGGTAGGGATACATGTGAGCCTTACCCGGTGGTAGGGGTACATGCGAGCCTTACCCGGTGGTAGGGTACATGCGAGCCTTACCCGGTGGTAGGGGTACATGCGAGCCTTACCCGGTGGTAGGGGTACATGCGAGCCTTACCCGGTGGTAGGGGTACATGCGAGCTCACAGGTGGTGAGGTACATGCGAGCCTTACCCGGTGGTAGGGTACATGTGAGCCTTACCCGGTGGTAGGGGTACATCTGCTCGTCGGTCAGCAGGTGGTGGATGGTGGCATCGTTCAGGTCCTTCATGGACGGGTTGTACCGCACCTCGTTCATGTCCGGCAGGTAGGTGGGGTCCATCCGGGAGATGTTCCAGTTACTGCAACACCGCAGGCACACGTCAGCTCCTCGCTCGGCCGCCGTTTGTAAAACTGGTCTACGGGTGGCAGAGTTCAATACACGCACTACAGAGGGGTCTGGCACTGACGCGCGCTAGGGAGAGGGCTGGTAAAGCCCCGAGATCTAAAGTCATGAAACTTAAGAAAACTCCCGTTGGGGGTATGGCCATTTACATTAAAGTCAACTTTCATTGACCTTGGTCAGTATCTTCAAGGTCAAACGAGGTCATAAATGTCAAATCTTGGCTGTGCCGGCACCTTACTGGAAAAAGCCCTGATTATGCCAACAAGAAGTCAGGTACCTATGGCGAAAAAGACTAATGTCATGAATGAAAGGTCTTAAAAGTATGCCCTGAAAGTTTCGGGTCAATATTGTTCACGGTCATTAACGTACCATATCGTAATACGTTATATTCTCTATCATGTGTGCTATAATTAGCACCACAGCAACCATCGGGCGGGAAATAAAGACTGACCTAGACCAATGACTTTGGAATTTGACTCGACCTTTAACCTCGACCTTTGACTTTGAGCTTAGCGTCGGGGCTTTGAGGCTAGCATTGAGGCTGGAGGCTTAACTCTGACACCATACCATAATATGCGTCATACTGGGTAACGTCATTTGACGGGAAGCACTGTGGCCAATGACTTCGAAGGCTAGACCTCTGCGTATGACCTTCCCTGTGAATTTTAAGTTTGACCTTCATGTGAGGTGACCTTGACATATAATCTCATTCCATTTATATGGCATTATGGCGTCACCACTTAGTCTCCAATGCAGGCGAAGTGAGATACAGTGCAAAACTAATAAAAAGCTGGCCTTCAGCACTATATCTATGTAGCAACCAGCTTATTTTAGAGAAAATATGTAGGAAAAGAATACCAACAATCAATCCCGAACAATTTACCAAGAAGGAATTGGCATCGTAATCGAATCAGAAATATCATTCACGAATTTCACCAATGTTCACCGCCTTGCCATATTTCTGCTATGATGTTCAAATTTCTGACATGGCGCATTGCACTGGAATGTTTAAATTGCTGACCTGGTGCATTGCAAGGGAATGCACGTGCGAAAGCCTTGTTTTGGCAGCCTTGCAACGTGAGCATTTTCACACGTACAGGGGCGTTACCCTTCGCAGTCACATGCATACACTGCACCTGTAAACAAGAGAGGTGCTCGTTGACTGGGAGCGTGAGCTGCCAGTTTCCGGCGACTGGCATAACAGCGTCAGCATTTTTTAATGCTAGTGCGTACAAGCCTAGCTCCGATTCCACAACCATTGAGCAGCCTGTCACACTCGCGCGGCACAGGGCGGAGCGTGTGTACGGCGATACACATCCTGCCCCTCCCCCGCCTCCACCACTGCCCCTGTGAGAATCAGCCCCAGCCGGGAACGACACCGTTCTCTCCGACGCCGCTGTCACCCTGCTACTGTCCTCTCAGACTCCGCTGTCACCCTGCTACCGTCCTCTAGACGCCGCTGTCACCCTGCTACCGTCCTCAGACGCCGCTGTCACCCTGCTACCGTCCTCTCAGACGCCGCTGTCACCCTGCTACCGTCCTCTCAGACGCCACTGTCACCCTGCTACCGTCCTCAGACGCCGCTGTCACCTTGCTACCGTCCTCAGACGCCGCTGTCACCCTGCTACCGTCCTCTCAGACGCCGCTGTCACCCTGCTACCGTCCTCTAGACGCCGCTGTCACCCTGCTACTATCCTCAGACGCCGCTGTCACCCTGCTACCGTCCTCAGACGCCGCTGTCACCCTGCTACCGCCCTCTCAGACTCCCTGTCACCCTGCTAACGCCCTCTCAGACTCCGCTGTCACCCTGCTATCGTCCTCAGACGCCGCTGTCACCCTGCTACCGTCCTCAGACGCCGCTGTCACCCTGCTACCGTCCTCTCAGAGGCCGCTGTCACCCTGCTACCGTCCTCTCAGACGCCACTGTCACCCTTGCTACCGTCCTCTCAGACGCCACTGTCACCCTGCTACCGTCCTCAGACGCCGCTGTCACCCTGCTACCGTCCTCTCAGACGCCGCTGTCACCCTGCTACCGTCCTCAGACGCCGCTGTCACCCTGCTACTGTCCTCAGACGCCGCTGTCACCCTGCTATCGTCCTCAGACGCCGCTGTCACCCTGCTACCGTCCTCAGACGCCGCTGTCACCCTGCTACCGTCCTCAGACGCCGTTTTCACCCCGTTCGTGGCGCTCCGGTCCTTCCCTAGATGACACGCTCAGGACACAGGAGGGCGATATTTCTGCACGGCGATGTCTCCGGGACCACAGCTAAACACCAAGCGTGTGTGACTGGTGTTTTGGAGTAATTGAGTCTGGCATACGCCGTCTCTAAATGCTTCCGTAAAATCTGATAAATCTGTGTCTTGACAGCAACAGTTGGTCTTCATCTGAATGTGATACCAGCTCTTGAAATCAATATTTGGTCCGTTATTACATTTGCAGGGCATGATACAATCTTTAAGAGAAAAATGTAAACAAAAAACCATATACAAAAGAAAGAAACGACACGAAAAATTTTCTTCAAGTGTAGCTGGAGTACAAACAGCCAAACGGAATGCGAATTTCAAATGCATATTAAAATTATACATTTAGACATAATTTGTATATGAATTTAAACTTCACATTCTGTCTGGCTGTGTGGTCAAACTATGCTGTCCGATTCTTCACCTTCATCAAACATACCAATTACACCTAGAATTAGCTCACGAGTTATCTCGGATGATGTCGCCCCACGAGGGCGAGAGGTTCGAGGCGTCGCGCGGCGTTTTCGAGCCGCCGTTGATGACGTCGTCAACGGCCGACTTCATCGCGTCCTTCAGCGCAAGCTTGCTGAACGTCTCCATGATCTTGGGATCTCTGGTAGTGTCCTCATGTGTCAGCAGAGGCCTCAGGTACTTGTGGTTGAAATGTTTGAACCTGCAGCGGCACACAACAATGAACGTTAGGTGCATGACTGAGATTTAGTTAGGCAAACAGCCCTGAAAGGGAAACACGAGCTATTACATGGGATATCAAACCCATCAAACCTAATTCTTACACTTGGACTGCTAACTGTGCAACGTTTGTGTAAGATTTGTCGGATGACTAAAGCAAGTAAAATAAATTTTCCACCACATACAAAAATAATTCCTTGCGCAAAGTCTTCGCATCAATCAACTCCTGACTATTGGTATATGCAAAAGTAAGATACTTATTGGTGCCAAACTATGTAGGTAACACCTTGGAATCTCACACGTAAGGGTAGAAGCAATGGCTATCCCGACATTTGAAGTCGATGAAAATAGCATGAATATAAATTTGACGTGCCATAAGAAAGTTTGCCTAAACACACTTAACTCAACACCACAAGCAATTTTATGTGCTTCTACAGATAAAATACCGGGTCCTATCCATGTGTCACCATCGTGCTTAACAGCACCTCTCATAAAATGTACCAAAGAACCTGGCCAAGAATGTTGAACGTGTGGTGCATTGTATGACAGAGGCGCTCGATGTCCGTGATTCCGTGCTATGATGACGCCCGTGCAGTATAAGTGGTTGGAGCGGGACAGCCTCCTACACCAGCCGCCACGGTCACATTCACTTCAAACACTTGAATCACCAGTAATTGTGAAAGACGTTGACGACCCAATAAATATTCATTTGGGGAACCCAGGCCGGATATGACTGGGTCCACTGGAGCGGGGTACTCACGTGGCACGCATGCAGTAGCGACTGGGATAGCTCCAATGGAGCAGGATGCTCACATGTCACGCATGTAGAAGCGTTCCGGATGGCCAAACTGGCGCGGAGTACTCACATGTCGCGCATGTAGAAACCACCGAAGATGACTGCAATGGAGCGGAGTACTCACATGTCACGCATGTAGTAGCGGCCGGGGTGGCCGACGATGTCCTCGATGCCGGCCATGATGTGGTCCAGAGAGCGCTCGTGAATACGCTCGTTCATCGTGAGCTTGCGCTTCTGCGACCGCCTCACCCCCAGCTTGTCGACCAGCGGCTTAATCGTCATGCCCTGCGGCAACCACCAGCACAGTCCAGAGCGCCGCACCGACAAAAGCAAAGCCACTTTGGTACTTTCCGACACATTAACTACTGAGGTTATGTGGTGTCGCCAACTCTCACCCTGTTGGGAAGGCTTTCTGGGGACCGGAAAGACTTATGCAGAATATCTGACCGGGGATTTGAACCCAGGTCAGCGGCGTGGAAGTCGAGTGCTCTTCCCCACACTACCGCATCCCCAGCGCCCCGATAAAATAAGCAGATTGAGGACCGAAGCTGGGTTGAGTGCAGGGAATAATTTTCTTCTCTAGACCAACTTGGCAGCAACCTACGGTTGCATAGCTCAACTGGGAGTCAAGGCAGGGGAGAATGAAAATGGAATCAGCGATGACCAACCGTGTGCTGAATAAGTAATGTAGGTATTTCCCGCTTAGTAGGCACGTTCTCATATGCAATGGAAATGTGGTGGCCGCGACTTCTAAGACAGCACACATTGGCACTGGAAATTCTCTTCGTGGGGAGCAACTCTGCGGGAGTTCCATAATGCAAACATAAATAATGAACATGGCCCGTAAGGCTTGTACCCACCTGTACAACCCCGTAATTACCCGTAAGGCTTGTATCCAACTGCACAACCCGCAATTACCCGTAAGGCTCGTACCCACCTGCACAACCCGCAATTACCCGTAAGGCTCGTACCCACCTGCACAACCCGTAATTACCCGTAACGCTCGTACCCACCTGAATAAACCGTAATTACCCGTAAGGCCCGTACCCAGCTGCACAACCCGTAATTACCCGTAAGGCTTATACCCACCTGCACAATCCCGTAATTACCGGTAAGGCTCGTACCCACCTGCACAAACACGGTGAAGTAGACCACGGTGATGGTGGTGGTGAGGAACATCTGCTGCTGCGGCACGTGGTGAGGGTCGATCAGCAGCACCAGCGCGAAGGCCACCGCTCCGCGCAAGCCGCCGTACATCATGACGAACTTCTCCACACCGGCTATCTTGTGCACCCGCACCCGGTTGATGAAGCCCGCCAAAATCATCACGCCTGAGGCACCCACAAGACAGCTGACGGCGGCCAAACGGGTCTCCAGGCGTGCACGAACATTACAGTGTCGCGCTGATGTGTACTTCTTCTCTGTGTTCGAAGCTAACTGCTGGTGACTTCAGATCAGGAGTCCGAGAAAGATACACAAAATAGATGGTCACACATCCATTCTGAAGCTCAAAGTGAAATATTTGACTGGGGTAGTGTAAGTGATCAAGTTTTCAAATCACTTTTCATGAAAAAAAACTTGCAAAAATTTCACCAATTCTAGCGCAACGGGAACAAATCCCTTAAAGAGAATCCCACTTTATCACCATTCTAAAAGGTGTTATTCATGGACGAAATAGGTCGGAAAATCAGGAAACCACATTTTGATTCCACCTTCAATCACTCAAACCAAAAGATTGACTCTTGTCTTACTGCCCTGGGTTGACCTAAGTATCGCGTGTGATTACGAATTTGGCTGCTTTCAGCATGTAAAATTGCAGAGGCCATGCTATTTGAGTACATTTACCTCGTGACATACACTACCAGATGGAAAGAGATTCCTTGATGGTTTGAAACAGTGGAACAGTTCCCAGTTATCTTGAACGTTAAAGCGCGTGGAATATAATATAGAGGGCTTTGGGTGAAATTAAATATGCCGATAGTGGTTTCTGAACACACTACAAAACTGCTACCTCAGTTCGAAATCTCAAAAGTTCGACACTCCCCTAAACTCAGTCTTCGGCTGCTTTAGAAGACATCAAACTGAACAAAGTTCAGCAGGTACACGCCCAATTCCAGTGGCGTCAATCAGCCGAGCTGAGTGCCTTTCTGCCGTCCAAAGGTGAAACCATGTATATTCCATACAAGACCAATGGCACAGAGATGGTCTGACCTTTGGCTGACAGCTTACCGACGGCGCGGAACAGGGAGCAGAAGAGCAGGGTGAACAGCACGAAGTAGGTGTTCCACTCGTGATGGTTGTGCACCGTGGCCACCCCCATCAGCATGAAGATGACGGTCTCGCAGCTGGAGGACAACATCTTCATCGTGTACTTGATGGTGGTGTGCGACTTGGCTGATACGTTGGAGATCACGTAGTTTTTCATTGTTAGGCCGCAGAACGTGATTCTGCCGAACAAACGACGGTGACCCATGTAAATGAGTTTAGAGCCAAGACAGAAGGATATATTACATTTTGACGACTGTTATACACGAGAAAGACGCGAGTGCAATCATGTGTGTTTTCAAAAAAAAAAATATCAGCGTGGTTTGTGGATGCTCAATCGTTCATGGGTACAAAAGGAAGCTAAATGAAAACTGTTGTTAAATATAGGTTAGGGTAGACTCTTCTTGTGGCATTCTGCACCTGCAACCTCTAGAAAACACCACGTACACTGCCATGACCCTGCGTACAAACTGGTATAGGATTACGCATGCATTAAACTTGATAAATACTACCCACAGGGTATAATTATATCAAAATTAATAGGAATCAATGCAAATTATCGAAAGCCGCCACAGGACCAGACTGTCACCCAGCTGGTGGTCTACAGACAGGGCAGACCAGCTGCAGCTCTGTTCTCACTGGGAAACCACAAAAATGTCATCCAGACCCCGAGTGGTAGTCTCCGACCAGCTACACAACACTGAAACCACTCACATTAGCGGTAATCTACACGTCGACCTCCCACAAATTGACGTTCATACCGTATGTGAGCGTCTCGCAATGACACCATTAGCGTGCACATAATACTGACTGTCAGTGTTTGCGGATGGCTCAAGCATGGGATGGCACGTTCCAATGTCATCGCCAGGTCTGCCCCAAGGATGGCCATTAACGTATCGACACCGGGACGTTTCCACAGAGATTCGGCGCCGCCGACAACATCGCTGCTTCGGCGACGGCTTCGGAGCTCGCAATGCATCACAAGTGGAGCTGGATCGGCTTATCTGCCCAGTTCTGTCTACTACGTCAGGGTGATACCTGGCTCGTGCAATGACGACGATATAAGAACATAGATATACTGTAGCTCCGACATCACTCCTCAGACGTTAGGCCACGGTCAATGAATTCGTATGTATAAATTAGGATACTTGTGAGGTATAAATGGGCTCAAACGGATAAATCAATACAAAACTGAAAAGGCTGGTTAAGTGAACGAAGACGAATGAATTTATATTTACACGGCTCCAGCTTTGACATTATATTTTTGTCGACTTGATCTGCAGTTAGGACGACCTTCTGTTCATGACAACTGAATAAGCCAACATAGATTAATTCCATTCAACCCAACATTAACTCAAGTTAGCTGATGCTACTGCCAAACGTCAAAGACAGTGAAATAGAGAGTACTCACGCCAGAATTCCAGACAGATGAAATATCTCGGCGTTCAGGTACGCCAGGTAGGACATCACGAACACGAACAGCGGCTCGATGACCCGCACACTGCTGGTAAACCTGGGACATCACCAGAGCACGCCGGGTTAACCGCTGGTCACAGGGGCTCGATAACCCGCAAACTGCTGATGAACCTGGGACATTAACCCGAGCAGGCCAGGTCAAATGCTGGTCACAGGGGTTCAATGACACGCACACTGCTGGTAAACCCGGGACCTTCCCCGAGCTCACCGGGTAAACCACTAGTCAGTCCGTTATTCACGTCAAGCAGCAAACTCGAACAACTTACCTGCTGCTGATGTTCAGTTTAGACAAGGTGGTAACATTTGAATCCCAAGCAACGCAATCAGGAATACTCATTAGAGTTAAAGGTGCTATTTCAAGGAGATCTACCAACAGTGGGCGTTGCTGAGTGGTGTCATTGATCCTGGGCGCTGTGCACCACAACTGCCAAAGCCGGATGTATAAAGCTCCCCCGCAAATCCCGTGCCAGGGCCAGCCAAATACCTAGTCAGACTATGGTTTCACTCTCTAACTGAGCAGCTCTCGTCTGCAACATTTCCGTGGGCGGAGGAGCAGTAGACCGCACCTCTACCCTAGTTTCACCGTATCCACACCGGCTCAGCCCGCCGCGATATCACCCCCACCCACGGATCACGGCAGACTCACGAGTGCGTCCGTGACACGGCAATGGGCAGTGGAGCGGCACTGAGCGGGCGTCACGCTGCCGGCAGGTGTCAGCTCTCGTGACGAACACGGCGCCGTGACGCCACAGCGCGCGTGAAAGCAGAGAGTATGTTTGGCCGACAGGACAGAAGTGGAAGTTTACAGCAAGCAGAGGCGGATGCAGGGCCAGAGCCGGGAGGGGATGATGACCAGAGACGAGGAGGTACAATAGTTCAGAGGGAAGAGCTAAAGTCCTCCACGCGCTTTTGCTAATAACTACCGGGCTCTGACACGGCCAGTGTGCTATTCTGGCTGTCTTGATCGGGCAGCACACATTAACACGCGCATTGACGGGGGTCTGAGCCATCTTCGCATTGACGGGGGGGCGGGTACCCGCCCCTAAGATCTCGAGAACCACGGTAGGTGGCGAAAAACGATAAACGGCATTGGGCTGCCCATCTACTTCTCCATCAAAAACATTTGAACCATTTTTTTGTCAGGTCACATTCAAGGTCACGAGAGGTCAAAACATGCCGTCATAGGGATAATAAGTTCTGGAAGGCCTGCTGAAGATAGGTCCATAAACGCAGAGTGTTGGGGAATGACCTAGGACCTAAAAGATGATACAGATACAGTAAAGCGCTAAAGACTGGCAGCCTAAAACGCCAAAGTCCAGAAACTAAAACGTCTCAACCCTAAAAGCCCAAAAGGCTACGTCAAGGTAAAGATAAGAAGAAAAAACCCACCCCACCTTTTCTCTATCTTTACCTTGACGAGCCTTGGCTTTAGGTGAGACGTTTAGTTTCGGACTTGGCGTTTTAGGCTGCCAGTCTTACCTTTACGTCATCTGTATCATCTTTAGGTCCTAGGTCATAGGGATAACATGTAAATTCAGTTTTTCGGTCATTAAATCTGAACAAGTAGAGCTAGAGCAAAACGACTTAAACTGTATGAATCCTCTTAGCAAGCCGAATCGAATGATATACAATTTGACCTTGCTAGGTCAAATCAAAGATTTGACCTGACCTGAGGTCAGGTCAGGGTCAAATTATATAAAATGCATATCATTAGAACGGCAAAGCCCAGGCGAGTCTAATGCAACTAAAATAAATGCTCTATCACCATCCGTTACTGAGTTATTCTGTAAAAACCATTTTTCCCATGTGTTTCCAATGGAGAGGTCATGCCTCGTACCTGACCTTAGGTCACCGATATCAAAAATACCTGAACATATTTTAGAGAACTCAGTGGGGCCATTATGTGATATGAGTTTCAATCGGATAAGTTTACCCTGCTCCGACTTATGCTATATTAAACTTTTTTTGAGGTCGGGACACTTGACCTGTACTGGTGACCTGACCTGAGATGAACTAACCTTAAAATTTTCACAGAAGTTGTAAAAATGATGAGGGAAAAGGAATGCCAGGTACGGCGGCGCGTACGCGCCGCCGTTTTTCTGCTATCTCCGAAAAAACCGAGGGGGCAGGTACCCGCCCCCGTCAATGCGCGTGTTAATATTTCATAACAAAATCATATATATACCAAGAAGTCTTAACCAAGAATGAATATATTTTCCGGAGAGATGGAATATCTTAAATCAGTGGCGGATCCAGGGCTTCATTTGTGGTGTGGGAGAGAGGGACTAGGGGGCTTGAGTCTCCCCGCCATGGCCTCCTCCGAGCAGCCTTCGACCATGCAGTTACTATCAGCATTCCGACATTTCGGGGGGCTGAAACCCCCAGTCTCCCCCTTGTATCCGCCACTGCCTTGAGACTCATTTTCTAAGGAATGGTTAAGGCTGGCCTTACGAATTTACGTTGGGTTATTCCATATCTTATATAAACTTCTGAGAGAAAGCATTGCAGACAAATAAAGGGGCTAAGTCTAAATTCATATTTGATATCAGATCCAAATATGCAACATCTTTGGTTTTGTCACGGTAAACTTCATCCAGCAGTGCAAATACTTAATGACACAAAATGGGGCAATTTTAGCCACAGCATGCGCCACAGAAATCTGAGTAATAGTGATCGAGGTTCACGGAAGATTGCCATCTCCCTGACAAAATTACTGCTGTCAGTCTACTTCAGTCATGTAATAACCTGGTGTAAATGCCGGCAAGACCAGGAATAAAACATAAGGTCAGTCACCGTTGAATCTGCTTCAGTCAGAGCTCGTACAACCTCCCCTCTACTTGTCAAGTAGTACCTGAGCTAGGTAAGGACATCGAAGAAGTTGTTTTTCTGCTCGGAAACTCGACAGTTCCCCGTCAATATAGGGTACTCACGAATCAATTCTGAGCTACCTCCCTTTGGAAAACATCTTGGCAAAACACACCTGCCCCCATCGCAACAATTTGGGTACTGGTATCAGTTGATATTTTGGGAGAGAGGCGTAAACAAGATTGCTGCATTTCAAAAAGTTAGTCTATTTCCGTTCGCATTGGAACGGCCGAAATGGTGAGCAACATGGGTTTGGGACGGATAATGCCTGAGACCGAACCCACAGTCGACGTAACCCTGTCCCAGCAAGGACTCGGAAAGTAACTCCAGACGGCCTGACTTCTGTCACTTCAACAGCTTCACTCTAGCGCTGAAACGTGCGCATAGTAATGCGGACAGCGTATTTAGCAGTCAGGAAGACGTCGTTTTCTTCTACACGCAATTTATCTACTACTTTGCATTTTATTTATCTCTTACTCTGCATTTTCAGATTGCAGCCCTTCAACCGCCGGCGGTGATAATTGATTGATTGTATGATGGAATCTCCAAACCAACAGCGTGACCCATCCTTCATTCGACCACCCCAGACTTGTGACCTCTGCACGTCAGCAAGGTCAGGCGAGTTAAGTCTTTCCTGCTGGACGTTCCTGGTAAACGCAATAATTTTTACGGCCTCACCTCGCCCCCCCCAGCTACAGAAGCCACTCAGCAATTCAATGTTCGCCGGCCGGCAGGTGGGTCGGAATGTTATGGCGGTATTAGTAAAACAGGGCCTGGCTCGCCGCCGTCGGCAAAGCACCCGTCTATTGCTCCAACGTGGCCATGTGTGGGCGACGTGTCAAATTACGGCCATTACCACTACGACAAGGACTCGGCGGCAGCCGCCGGCCGCCGCGACCTAATTTGGACCAATCAACGGCGGCGGGCCCGCTCGGCGCGTGCCATCTCGGCCGCCCCGGTTGCCGCAGACTGGAAAACGCACGGACAATGCGTCCATCGCACCTCGCTTGTTGAGGAAAGCGAGGCAAGTGTTAGACTGGAGAAAAATAATTAAGGCATATACACCTACTTTGTAAATAAGCTACCTGGTCATCTGAGCAAAAACTCATTCAAATTCCAGTAAAATAGTATTACAATTTATTTCATGTAGGTACGCCAGGAGATAACCTATGCCATGCATAAAAGGAATACGCTAAAACGCACACGCCGGGGTCCGCACCACCTTTTCCCGGAACAGGGCAGGGTGCCCGCTCCCTTTGCGGCCAGCAGCCACGCTAGCAGACAAAATGCAGAAACGGCGTCCGCTACCTTGTGCTATTCATGCATCATTATCATGTGCTATAAATTTCATATCAATACACAAACATACTCTTACTGCTGCCACTCCGAACTTTTTGGAGGTGCGGTTACTTGAAACCTGGTGACCCGACCTGACCTTCATTCAAAATTTAAAGAAAAAAACGGAAAAAGGATGATGGAAAAGGCATACCAAGGTCAGCGCTGTGCGCTGCCGTTTTCCGGGACCATCGAAAAAATCTTAGGGGTAAAAAAGACCCCCCAAGGGCGAAGGTTAGCACCACCCTATTGGGACCGGCTAGCTGGGTCAGAGCTGGTGGTCGGTCCCGACTCTGACCTATAGGCGGATCCAGAAGTTGCGATGGAGAGGCACACTTTGGGCTAGACGGGTCACCATTGGAGTCAGAGGAGCGCCATTTCGTAGCGTGGAGGTGCCGATACTTCATGATTGGGGGAGGAATATGTAACGGCGTTTCTGGAAGACACCGGGGCGGGTTAAGTGGGTCTTTCGGTGTAGTACAGAGGCGTCGAGTGCTCCGTCGGGGGAAGGGGTAGCCTGCCTCCTTTGCTCCCTGGGCCCGCCTATGATCTGACCTGGTAACAAAGGCGGTGAGGAAGCCCCAGACGATGCCGACAACGGTGCCGCCCAGTGCCACCAGCAGGAACTTCAGCAGGCCCGCAGCCACGTCCAGCGCGTGAATGTTGTCCTCACCCATCTCCACGTAGGCCTCGAACATGTGGTACAGCACCTGACACAGAACACCGGCTCAGAACTACGGTACAGCACCTGCCACGGAACACCGGCTCAGAAATGCGGTACAGCACCTGCCACGGAACACCGGCTCAGAAATGCGGAACAGCACCTGACTCAAAGCACAGATTCGGAAATACAGTACAGCACCTGGCACAGAACAACTGCTCAGAACTGCGGAACAGCACCTGACTGACACAGAACACCGGCTCAGAACTGCGGAACAGCACCTGACACAGAACACAGGCTCGGAAATGCGGTACAGTACCTGCCACAGAACACAGGCTCCGATATACAGTTCAGTACCTGACACAAAACACCGGCTTAGAAATACGTTACGGTGCAGCTACTGACACACAGAGCACCGGCTCAGCAGGTCACCGGCTGACCTGTCAGATTCCCTTTAAAGGGAACGTGGCGCCTTGGTCGAATCCTGGAATTTAGTGCAATTAGCCGTACTTTTAGCCGACAATAATGAAACCACTCATGATTTCTTTGAAAAATGTACAATAAGCTCAATATTTTGATTTCTAAAATACTCCTCTAGAAAAAGAAATAAATATCAGCCTGTGGATGATGTCACGATCTGGCAACCACTACCATACTTGAAATGCTTCAAGGGCTTCGATTGGCTGATGCTCATCGTGACGTCAGCATATGTCGTCACACCAGCAGCTCACAACAATGGCCACCCGGCGAGGGGTTGATGAGGGGGTTGGTGTCAGGTAGGTTTTAGCTTTTTTCTACGGAAATATCGAGTTTCAAGACAAATGATATATGGAGTACCGGGTTTTCCGACTTGCTTTACAAATTGGCTATCTCAGTTAAAATCATGTTATGAAGGTGCCACATTCCCTTTAATTAAGTCAAAAGTTATTGTCAAAATACTGTTTTTTACCCCTGGTGACCTTGAATGACCTCGGAGAGGTCAAAGGAAAATATGGCCCCTGGGATCCGTGAACGGGTGTCGAAGAACGTTGTTCTGATCAGTCTGAGCTTTTTCAATCATTTTTGTGACTTTTAGATCATAAGACAGCTTTTCCCCATGCTTTTCTAATGGGAGAGGTCACCTCGTGCCCTGACCTCAGGTCACGAAATCGAAAAATCCCGGATATACACCTTGTAGACCCTGATAGGTTCATGAAGGGTAGGAACTTTCAAATCGATCGAGTAAGACATGTAGCTCTTATAGAGCTCAAAAGTTGAAGTGAGGTGACCTTAGTTGATCTCAACTGGTGACCTGACCTTGGGTCCCCCGGGGTAAAAATTTCAGGGATGGTGGTAAAATGATGGGGTAAGAGGTACACCGCGGTGCTGCGTCTCATCGTTTTTCTGCAATCCCGAAAAAAACCTTCGGGGGTCATCGATGGCCCCCCGTGGAGCGAGGGTTTAACCCGCGCCCAACCAGGTGTCCGGCGCCACCTTCGCCCCTCCGGGGGCCATCGATGTCCCCCTCTAACTCCGAAAATATGGGGATAAGCACAAATCTGCAAAGTGCATTAGAAAGCTTGCGTGAATTCAGTAAGAAATTACTTCGCATGTTTAAGCGCTCAGGTCAATGGTTTGACCTCCAGAAGTCGAGTTAGGTCAAGATAGGCTATTTTCACTCAAATATGCATTGCTTAAGCAAAAGAGGTATTGAAATCCGGTAAAGTACACTTGATAGGAAAATGTCATACTTTTTGCCTCTATGTGATACGTAATGACCTCCCGCAAGTGGTTTGACCTCCAGAGGTCATCTCATGACCTAATACGACCTGAGGTCACAAAAGGTCAGAAAATGACCTTGCCGTATATCAAATGGAAGCCAGTGACAGTACATACACGATGATGTTTGATTCAGCGCTCTCTCTTAATTAGGTCAAATGTTATTGTCAAAATACTGTTTTTGACCCCTGGTAACCTTGGATGACCTTGGAGAGGTCAAAGGGAAAATATGGCCCATGGGATCCGTGAAAGGGTGTCCAAGGATGCTTTTTTCAGCAAGCCGAGCATTTGTAATCGTTTTTGTGACTTTTAGATCATAAGACAGCTTTTCCCTATGCTTTTTCAAAGGGAGAGGTCAACTCGTGACCTGACCTCAGGTTACGAAATCGAAACATCCCGGATATACATATTGTAGACCGTGGAGGGGTCGTGAAGTGTAGGAAATTTAAAATTGATCGACTGAGAAATGTAGCTCTTATGGAGGCCAAAAGTTGAAGTGAGGTAACCTTGGTTGACCTCGCCTGGTGACCTGACCTTGGGTGATCCGGGGTAACAAAATTCAGGGATGATGGGAAAATGATGTGGCGAGAGGTAGAGCCCTCAACCGCGGTGCTGCGTCTCGTCGTTTTTCTGCTATTCCGAAAAAAACCTTAGGGGGCCATCGATGGCCCCCGGTGGGGCGAGGGTCAACTCATTGAGAAATAAAATTTGCAAAGAGACTGCTGCTGCATCTCAACTAATTTATTCAAGTCGACGTCATGGAATCAGCGTCACCACTTGACACTGACTGGTGGTAATACCACAGGGTGTTCCCCTCCGTCTCTTCTTCCGTCGTCTAGGTACGAAGGTAAAGGAGGAAAAATAATGGGCAAACAACCTGCTTAGTATTGGACACCATAATGACAGTCTGTAGGTACTGGAAGTCCAATCTATCTACATACAACATAAATACAGAAATAAAACAGGTACGAAAGAGCTGCAACCTTGAAAGCGTCTGAACCTGAACATGCAAAATAGCGAAGTTCACGAGAGGATAAATCCCGAAAGCCTCTCCATGGCTAATATAACCATACCAAAAATAAGTAACACTGTACTCATGACAGCAAAATGCCACCCAGCTTGCATTAGCGTTGCACTTTCATCCTAATCTGGCATCGATTGCAACACATTTTGGTTCACGTCGTTTTTGAGTTGGTACCTCTACTCACCACAGTGACGGCGTCGTTGAGGAGGCTCTCCCCAAAGACGACGATGTATAGCATCTCATTCACGTGGATCTCCTCGAAGACAGCCAGCACCGCCACCGGGTCCACAGCCGAGATTAGTGATGCAAACACAAACGTGTTCAGCATGGGCATTTCCACTCCGTAGATACCCGAAAGGCCCACCAGGTACAGACCTCCACCTGTTGTGAAGAAAATATGCAGGTCAGGGTGGTTGCAAAAGTGCGGGTCCCAGTTGAAAGGGTGGCCTGCCCGACCAAACGAGAGTCAGGCGGCCACTCGCAGGCTGAGCTGTTAATAAAAAACATAACAAAGAAGTACAGCTCAGAAAATCTCCGAATTAAGAAGCAGGAAGCGGAAAACAGGTTTATCTAAACCTAGCAAAGGCACAGCTGGATACGTTCACAGCCAGCGTTGAAAAGGGAACCCCGGAAAGCCTCGGTAAACAACTGGTAAACCAGCTGTCGCGCCCTGGCAGTCCCCGACGGCGGGTGGTTCAGTTTCGGGTCAATAATCGGTTTTTGGGAAATGTTTCACACACAACAGAGATTAATGGTTGGGGCGTTGTGTAGCCAAGTTCTCAACATTCATACTCTTAAATGTTGAGAGAAGTAATGTTGAGAAGTGTAAAAAATCACATACTTCTAAATAAGGGTTTAGGTATTTCCAGTTAAGATGTTCAATTATTCTTTTTAACGTCGCAATGCCGTGGCAAAATCGAGACCTCTCTGTCAGTGGCAGGTTGCTCTTCCCCTTCTATAAATCACGCAACCTCTCTCTCTCTCTCTCTCTCTCTCTCTCTCCTCCCTCCCTCCCTCCCTCCCTCCCTCCCTCCCTCCCTCCCTCCCTCCCTCCCTCCCTCCCTCCCTCCCTCCCTCCCTCCCTCCCTCCCTCCCTCCCCCACTCCCCTCCCTCCCTCTCTGTATGAATAAGAAAAACATCAAACAGCACAAACTTATCCCAAAACACATTGTTGCATGCGGGTCCACTCATCTGCTCTACTCCACACCGCTCTACACCTTACACAAATCGTAATTAATGATATTAAAGTGCAGCAGGGATGCAGCCCCGAGAACGGTTCATATGCATATGCATATGGCGGGCCAGAGTCCATGTTTTGCCACTGGTGAGTCTTGTCTAAAGAGGAGAGAGCAGGCGACTCCGGCAAGGCTAGGGCAATTGGAAAAGGCGAATCATGCAGAAGTGGATACAAGAGGGGGCTAGGGTTGCTCAAGCTCTCCCCTCTCGAAACTTCACAGCGTATTCACTAGGTAACTGCATAACTAAAGGTTGTACGAGGTAATACTGGGGAGACTTGAGCCCGCTAGACCGCCAAATGGAGTCCTGCACCGGCCACTGGTATCTTGAAGCACAGATCACCGACTGAAGACCACTACGCTGTCGTCCAGATCCCATCAAGAAATGTTACAAGACAGCCTGAAGTCGGCTAACTCATTTCTCATTTGGCAAACTCATTATAAGCTAACTCAATAATCTTCTCGATTGTTCCTACCTGCGACCGACTGGAAACTTTATTATAAAAATTTCAGCGGCGCAATATGTGAATTGGCAAAGTTTTGAGGAAGCCTCAGTTTTCAACAGAGGCGGCAAACTGATCACTAAAACAGGCATCCGTCACCCCCCCCGAGTCCCAGAGGTGGTGTGACGTCACTGACCGTCAGCTTCAGGGCCGCAGTGGAATCCGAGTTCACTGACCAACGCCAAACACGCACAGTGAGGCAATTTACCGTAGGTAATTGTCGGTAAAACCAAGAAAACTCCAAGAAATACCGACAGCTATCAGGAGAAATAGTCAGCAGAAGCCACGCAACACTCGTCATTTTTCAGGCTTCGCAGGAAGGGTGAATCTCCCGGATCCCTGGCGCTGTGTTCCGGATAGATTTCCTGGTATGATTTGCATATCTGGGTATCGAGACCAGAAATCAAGGCTACCGACACGTGCATGACTTCCGGGCTGGCCTCCAGCGACTCAGTTTCTGGCTCATGCAAGGCTTTCACGGCACAGTAAAATCAACTCAAACCTGAAAGCCATAGATAACTGGATTTAATACCCGAAAGGTCGACCAGGCGCCTACACTCAGCAACGCAAGATCAAGGACAGTAAAGGCCACAGATGCATCTGAACTTGGGAGAGCTGTCACCGGCCGGATAGCATATCCGGCGGCATACAATTTGTGGCCAGATAGACCTTTCTGATCGGCTTCTTTACCAATGAACGGTTGTTGCGAAATTACATGGGAAGCAGGTGCAGCAGGAGGCTGGGGTTAAAGGACCTGCGTCATAATAGTGCAAGCTCTGAGACCAACTGGCTTCGAGGAGAGGACAGAGGGCCAGGGTGTGGCATGACCATGAACATTCAGGCCCAATTCGGTCCATGGCCAAGGCTTTCCGACCAATATGAACAAATCCGTTTGAACAGAATGATTGCCATTGAAATCCAACCCATATGAAAAATATACTGTATCAACAAAAAAGGGTATCAAAATCCATGCAAGGACCCAAAAACACCGAGATTCTGCAGCCAATCAAATTGCGACGCACGGTCCAGGAATCCATTCGGATCCATTCGGATATGAGATCCATAGCTCAATATTTCTCAGACTTATGTAAATTGTTTGTATCCATGACAAAGGCAGTTGACCGTTTTATGAAATCACGACCAGAGCGGCAACCTGACAGTCCTAGCAGCAGCTGCCACTTTTCAGTTATCAATGGCAAGAGGCGCGTCGTCACAGCTCAAAATGGGAGGGCAATGAATCTTTCGGTTCCTGCTAACGAGGAACTGACCAATTCAGATGAGAACAAAACACTTTCGGATTCCAACTGTTGGTTAGCTTGGGCTCATACCATTATTGCAACGTTCCTATTTTTGCGTAATTGACAATATCTTATATTTTCCCCATATTGTGTTGTATATTGTGTTGTATTGTCCCCGGAAAAAAGGAACCAGAAAGGTCACAATGCTACAATTTCCAACCCTATGAGCTCCTTACCAGATATTATTACTCGAGAGCGGTAGCGCAGCCACGTTCTGCGCTCATGTAGCATTTGTTTCAAAGGGAGAACGGAGGTGCGGTGGTCAACGTACTGGCTTCTGGGCATCCGATCCGGGCTCGAATCCCAAGAGCTCCCAGATCAAGTTGCGATAAGATCCCCTGGAATCCCTTCCAACAACAAAAGTGTGTGACTGACGCCTCAGGATATTAGAAGTCGTGGAGTTATTAAGCTTAAAAATTTGGGCAGGTTTACTTTTTCCTGTAACATACCGCTACGAAGGTAAAAAGGACCACGGAAAACAGCACAACGAGGCAAGGGTAGGGGGCTGACATTTCCTAAACACGGACTAGCATTTCCTTCACCTTCTTCTGAGAACCACTCAGAGCAATGATCGATCAGAGCACGCTAACTTCGAGTAAGTTGGCTATTGAGGTGTCTGGCGAGTCACTTCAAGCTGGCAACAAATGGGCCATGAGGCGAGCTCGGCACACAGTCGGAGCCGACAGGTGTACACCGCAGCCCACCACGCAAGGCCGCGCCGCGCCACCTTGGCCGCAGCGGCCGCGTCATTAGTGGCGCGCCACCGGCGCCGTTTCAGGCGCGCTGTTTACGTTTCTGACGCAGAGCGCCGCGGCGGCAACGAGCGCACGAGTCGTTGAACAATCGACCGTGACCCAGATGTGCGCCGGTAGCTGCAGTCACCGATGCATCAGTGAAGGGCGTTTCTGACCTCTTCTCAACAGGAGGGCAGCGCCAGCGGCGTCCAACGTCTGGAGTGTCGCACGATGGGAAGCGTCGGAAGGACCGCGTGCGCGCGAGCGGCGCCGGGAGGTCTCAGGAGGAAGACAACACCGTCAGGTGAAATTGGTCTCTTCGGCTCAAAGAAAGTAGTTGCAAAAATTGATACCGTCAGCACATGATAATTCAGGGTAGACATACCTGTCATGCATTTGCCCCATACAGATCGTCGCTCTGAGAAAAGATAATTCTAGAACAGTTTAGTCCGCTACAAAATCTTACAGGCATTGTCTCAGTGTGTGACAAAGAAGGCGAGAGGGACAACCAGCCTTCCCCAGGAAAAAATCGGGAGGCAAGCAGGGCAACACAGGAATCTCCTGTTTTCGTCGGCAAGGCCCCCCTCCCCGGAACATAATCATTTCCACTCCTCGCCTGGATCATGGAGTGGAAAGTTGCCTTCTAAGCTTCCATTCATCTGGAGCTTAAATGTGCCACCTCACTATTTCCGGGTACCTCCTACGCCACTGTTTCCGGGGCCCCTACGTCATTGTTTCCAGACCCTTTGGTTAAGGGTACCCTCCTGCTCTGTGACATCGCGTTTCGGACAACCGGTTAAGGGCGCCACCCCTGCTCTGTGACATCGCTGTTTCGGACCCCCGGTGGGGCACCCCTCCCTGCTCTGTGACATCGCTGTTTCGGACACCCGTTAGGGCCCACTCCCTGCTCTGACATCGCGGTTCCGGGACCCCGTTCAGGGGCCCACTCCCGCTCTGTGACATCGCTGTTTCCGGGACACCCGGTTAAGGGCCCACTCCCTGCTCTGACATCGCTGTTTCCGGGACACCCGGTTCAGGGGCGCCACTCCCTGCTCCGTGACATCGCTGTTTCCGGGACGCCCGGTTAAGGGGCGCCACTCCCTGCTCTGTGACATCGCTGTTTCCGGGACACCCGGTTAAGGGGCGCCACTCCCTGCTCTGTGACATCGCGGTTTCCGGGACCCCCGGTTCAGGGCGCCACTCCCTGCTCCGTGACATCGCTGTTTCCGGGACGCCCGGTTAAGGGGTGCCATTCCCTGCGCTGGGGCGATGGTGCGATATGCCAATGCCACTGTGCAGATATATTGATAATGCTGAGCACTTATTTTGATTTCGTTTTAAATCAACCCGTTTTAAGGGGCATATGGTGCGTATCAAACAGCTAATGTGCCCAATGCACGGGTTAAGCCGTTGGACAGGTGCATAAATGGCCTATTCAACAGAAACATCACACCTTAAATGGTTCCGGTCTAATCTCCTCCATCTAATCCTTCAGCAAATACCTTATAAGAGCTCTCATTTATTCCCCAGTTTTCCGTAGAAAATTGTGGAAAATAAAAGCCAAAGCTTAGTTCTGGAAGCCCACATTTACCTACTAGCACTCAGAGTTGGCCAATAATTCATCGTCCACAACGTAGATACGTGTATTCAAGAAGTCGAACAACTTCGTCCGTCCACGTCTAAAGCTAGATTTCGTCTACGCTGGCCGAACCCGTCCTTTTACTTCTGCCAGGCCGAACATGATGTTTGCAAATATTATAAAATGACCAGTCGCACTAAAGCTGAAACGCCACCATTGTCAGGCCAGACAGCGAGCGATGCCATCCGCTGGAAAACTTTCCAGTTTTCGTTCGGGGCCGCTGCGGTGGTTAGCGATTACTGGTGCGCTGTAACCAGAGGCGTCGAGAGTAGGGGGAGACGCGTCCCCACCAAAACGCTGTGGCTCAACCTAGGCGTTTCGCTTTTTCTCCCTGACGTGCGTGGACTTAGGTAAATGTGCTCAGTTTGAGTGCTGATGAGATGAATTGGTAGGGTTCTCAAAAGCAGCTGATGTGAGCGAAATTTTTCTCTCCCAGTCATGACCAGGTCGAAATCCTCCCTCCTTCACCCAAGAGAAAAGCCAGTGGTGGCGATGCCCCTGGATGTGACCAGGGCGGCTGCGGAGGGGGCGTCAGATCGAATCTCAGCGTTCGCGTCACTGACTGATCGGTGAATGGCGGCCGCTGATTGGCGGAGGGTCGCCCAACACCGCGCTGACGAGTTCCGTGCCCAGATAAGATTGTTTGCGGTCATGAAGGCAGAAGTCGGGCCGTCCTCCCGGATGACAGAGACGAGGCAGCAATGGTTAATGGCCTATCCTAGGAAAATCGTGCTCCAGCTAACCGGGGAAAGTTCCATACCACTGCAAAGCTGTTTGCACTCGTATTTTGACGTGCCGGCTTCGCGGCAATTGTTATTCTAAGCCCGCTGGCGAAAATAAAATGGTACTCACCTCTGAACCGACAGATGCAAATAAAAATACAGGTACCAAATCGCCAAAAGTCAATTATCAATATCCGAAAATCATTGGGCACTGTAAATGATATTTAGAAAGCAAAGAAAGTTATTTTCCTTCTTCACTTTCAATATATCTCATTTACTCAGCCCATTGCTAGCCAGTATGTTTATACCCATTTACAAACGAGGTGGAGCTCAATTCAGTCAGTCACGCGATGAGTAAATCATACACGTTCCATAAACTGCTCAAAAGGAGTCGATCTATTTTGAAAACGACCGCCTCCAATTTTAAAAGCTAGTGCTTAAACTACTGCAAACCATCCCACAACAAATATTTTTGTCAAAATAAACCTTATTATCATGCGAAGTGGAAACAAGAACACATTGAATGACTTTGTTTTGTGCTTGTCATACAAAACAGTGGAATCCCACCGCGGTAGGCTTGTGTTAAATGACCACAATTGCGTGCCCAAAGTGCCAATGGCTACGTACTGACGCGGATTTACGTCATGTTGACATGCCATCATTCAAATAACAAATGGCTTCGTCCTCTACTTGTCATGACTTTATGATTGTCGTTACTTGACCTTCCGAGCGCGGGGCATGGCCAGCTTAAATAATGGCTTCACATTGCCACGGCCGTGTTCACGTCACCAGGGCAGTTACGTCTGGGATACCGGCTAGCACAGATCAGCAACAGATCTAGTCTCCGGCGCCTGACTTCTGACAAATTTAACCACGACAAAATAGAGGTCTATCTCTGGTATCGGAGGCCACCCGGGACACACGTGTCCCACACCCATCAGAGCCCGGCGGCGCTGATAGCGCGTTTTATCGCCGCAGCGCGACGGTAATTGGTTGTCGCCGACGTAAATGTTGGCCGGACAATCGATACTATTCGATAGGGAATTCCGACGCGCCGGCAACGAGATATCACCCAAATATGTCAGTCAGAATAGTCCAAATATGCGGCGTGGTTGTCTGCTGTAGTGGTGTTTAGACATCAATCACACCTTTCGGCTGCATCTGTCAATTGGGTGGCTAGCGTTTAACTATGCATGGAAATAACGGCCATCAGAAGATTTTGGTCTGCACCAGGCTTCATGAAATTAATTTGGCGTGTAAATTCACGTTGGAATATTTTTTCATGAGCGGATCTTAGTCACCAAAAGGCGAAGTGTGGCTTCGTTCACAAAAGCTCTTGGTATTCACAATAGGTATTACTGGATTTGCTGACAGTGGGCCGGGTGTCTAGTAAGACGGTATCAAATACAAATTGCCACTTAGGTGTGTGTGCTCGAGACTGCACTAAACAGTGTGTGCCATTTGTCGTTAGTAATGAGGACCTTGACAACTACTGATAAAACAATAAAACATATGTGGGGCCCAACACACTTGGAGGACTACCTCAACGTTTTTCCTTAACATTGCTGGCACGATGACACGCTTTCTGACCTCTAACCGTGATCAGAAATTTGGCAAAAGCGGAACCTGCAGCCAGCATTGGCGAGAGAGCTGGAGCGTGACATCTCTGCTCTCGCTCCACCGCAGCTGCGGTTTCTGCCCGTTTCCAGCGTGCCTCACTTGCACTGTTCCGCACTAAGACATGTGCACAGAAAGCAAGACGAGGTGACTACCCGCCCTAACCTCAAGGCTTACATGGACTGTGTGAGTTGAGACCGTTTGGGGAGGGGCGGCAGTACAGTCAAAGCGGAGAAAAAGTTACGGAAGGGTTCGGGAGTCTTCCTTCCGCTGGATCCTCCAGTGAGCTGACCAGCCTCATCGAGGAAATCCCCGACAGATGAGCAGTGGCGGTGGAGTGACCAGATTTAGGGGGGGCACCATGGATCTTACCACCCATCTCTCTCCAGTCAACAACATAGGGTTCGTGTTGAAATTCATAATTTACGAGGACACGGCGTGCTGGTGCCCCCTAGTGCCGCCACCTATGCAGGTGAGCGTCTGAACCGAACTGATGTCACTCTCTCTGACTCTTCAACGCTACCCCATGCACTTCTCCTGAGTCACCAGTTCCGTACCGTCACCGCGGTCGCAGCGGTGTCATCGGAGTGACCTCTGTTGCAAACCCTCACTTCATATTCACGGAGGAAATACCCGAGTTGCATCCTGCACTGGCTGGTGAAACGCCCGGAATGAATGCTGCTTCATTAATGAGTCATTGAGGCGGGCAGTTTTTAGCGCTGATTGGCAAAAGTCCGTAGGTAAGGGCACGGCTAGGGCTATGCATCCGCTTCCCCGGCGTTATAGCCCCCGGCTCTGCTGTATATCCTGATTCTATCACAACTTTAACGGCTGAGTAAGGATCCGCCCGGCCTCGAGTGTAGAATATATAGCACGATATTGCAATAGAAGGTACCTTGACCGCAGAAGTATCCGGTATGGATGTTGAATAGAATCTGACCCGATGAACAAAAAATCAAACATGTGAATGTGTCTAAAAACCACGCTCCACACAGACAACAAGCACGAGAGAGAGAGAGAGAGAGAGAGAGAGAGAGAGAGAGAGAGAGAGAGAGAGAGAGAGAGAAAGAGAGAACGAGAGAGAGCGAGAGAGAGAGCAAGAGGGAGAGAGAGCGAGAGAGAGAGAGAGGGGAGAGCAGCTGAGTATGGAGCAGAGGCGGACGCACCAGCTCGTGAGACGATCTTGACTGTTGTACATGCAAGGGAAAATTGATAAGGATAGCCGTGATCTTCTCAGCACCAACACTCAGAAAGTGAAGTTAAAGAGCTATTCAGGACACTGGAGCCTCTTGGCGGTGTTTCTTCTTCTTGACTTCATAACTTCATACTTTTCGCCCCGTGTTCTTGTCCCAGGCCCTGGCTGGAAAAGGATACCTAAACTTGACACGCGTTTGAAACAAAAAAATAGTTTTGCTATTATTTATTTACACTCGCCCGCTAATGCAATATTAGTTATAAAACTCGATACAGCGAACGATGACATCCTTAAATTATGAAGAAAACATATTGAAAGCAGAATGAGCCTACCATCCGGCGGGAAATACCTCTATCCACCTTGAGAAAAAAGCCGAATTCGCACTGCTCCGAACTTGGCTCGGCACATTTAGGCGGATCATGTTTGCACGGCGCGGGCCCCCTGCCGTGCAAAGGTAATGCTATCACCATCACTGATAAATCGAAGAAGGAAATCTCCACCAATTGCTTACTTATTATTTCACTGATTAACTAATTGGCTGAAACCTGTTAATGACGACGGAAACTAGGGCTGACGCTGATGTGCATTAATAGACGTTATACCAGACGTAACCGCCCTAATGACGCGAGAACAGCCGTGGGAGCAAATGGTCCGCACGTATGGTAGTTGGAGCCAGAGTCAGATGAGACATTCCATCTGCAGAGCCTGCCTGTGTGTTCTTTTATCGGTGTACTTTTGCGGAGTCAGCCAGTGTGTACGTTTATGAAAAGGGAGCTTTGAAAGGATTTACTGCGCAGACATTGTTCTAGATTATTATGCATGAGCTAAAATCGGCTAGCCAGAGGCGAATTAAAACCTGATTTTTGTTTCATAAATAAAACAGCTCTTTGCAGTTCCTTTTGCTGACCATCAGTGCCTTTTTAGCTGCCAGTCCGGGAAAGATTCAAGTAAGCTCAGATTAACAAGAGCCTCATGCATTAAATGCCTTAAATCTAGGTACCTAAAAAATAATTGTCATCCTGATTTACGTCATGCCTTCCACCAAAAAACCAAGTCCACACTTCATTAACTGCGCAAATCATTTTTTATTCCAGCTTTTCCCAGGCTCCCATTGATCACCTGTCCCACAGATTGTGAGGCAGCCCCAGTTAATGTGTATCCAATAATTTGAACATGAGCCGCTGTCTGATCTAACGCTGACCACTCAGGCCCTGGCCAGTGGGTGGAGCCCTTAAATAGCTTGTATTTGGGTTAGAAAGGAAAATGCACATCCCAATTCCCAGCCTATTATAGCCAAATTCGGAACGCGAGAGAGCAAATAGGTAAGTTCAGAGACTTAGCCTTACTTAAAACCCACATAAAAAGCAGACACGCCAGCCTTCACCCAAATGGTGTAAAGTCATAGCAGCACCGCAGGCTGCCCAGTAACAGTGCAGCACCTCTGCCCAGCATATCCGCCTCCGGGGTCCCGGCGGGCAATTTGCAGCCGCGCGAGACGGTACCACTGCGCGCGGCGCGGGCGGCGTGCGGTGGGCGCACGGCAACGGTGTATGGCGGCGAACCGAGATCTCTGGAAATTTCCGCATTGCCACCGGGGTCCGGCTCACTGGTCTGCTCTGCCACCGGGGTCCGGCTCACCAGTCCGCTCTGCGACCGGGATCCGGCTCACCAGTCCGCTCTGCCACCGGGGTCAGGCCACCAGCCCACCGGGGTCGATCACCAGTCCGCTCTGCCACCGGGGTCCGGCTCACCGGTCTGCACTGCCACCGGGGTCCGGATCACCAGTCCGCTCTGCCACCGGGTCCGGCTCACCAGTCCACAAATGAGGGTACACCCTAACTCCAAGAGTCAAATGAGAGTAAACGCTGATTTCCTGTGCCAATTACGTGAGTGAAAGGAAATTGAGTTAATTTATTTTTTAGAAACTTCAAGATTAAGTGGACAAATATACTCGCATAACTATAAAAATTACGCTGCTTACTCTTAAGCTACCCAGTTGAGTCAGGAACTCTCAGTTTACCAGTTCTGGGCACCGCAGAGTTTTAGTCCGTGATTCCGAGGTCGTTCACAAACCAAAATCAATCCCTGGATTTATATTTACCCTGAAGCCATCCCATGATCGCGACCATATATTTTTTGCTCATTTGATTCCGCGATTTTGAGTCTGGGATACACAATTTTGGGTTAAACAACAAACTTTTCCGCGCTCCAGCAGAGGGCTGGCCAGCCACTGCTGGCTGGCCGCCCGCGGGTACAGGGCCCTGTGCCCCCCCTGCAGGGGCGCAGGCAAGCGACATAAAGAAATTCGGTGTCAGTTGACCATTCGTCCTCCGATCCGGGACATACTATTGTAAGCAGTTTGAAATGAGGAGTGCAAAAGGTTGCTATGCCTAAGCTTAGAGCCGTGGCAAATCATGCAAATAGACCTTCAATTTTAACTTGAAATTGCGTTGAGAAAATGAAAATTAACCTTATATCATATTATACTGCCCAGATTACCTCTGAAATCCTGATACTCAAATACAGAAATCCTGATACTCTGTGTTCTTAGGCCAAGCTTTTCATTGCGAAACAATGATAGTGTACCATCTTGTTCGCGATCGCGTGCATCTTTCTCGATTGCAGAACTCGATTGCGTGCACCGCAGCTTTTTCTCATTTACAGTGAGACAATCATGAGTGGCGCGCAACTCTAAAAATACGAGCGGGCGAAATTCGCACTCTCCTAACACGCGCGCTCAAGTGCGGGCGGTGCGAACCAAACTGCCCAAAACAATGCGGATATATTATTTCCCGCGGCCTTCGCGGGCTTGCTGCTCAAGCCTGCAACATTGAGTCGACCTCAGCAGCTACGCCATCACGGCGGGCGTGCCCTTATTATCTTTACAGCCCGATAGACCGATCGTTAATGGAGTGATTTGAGTGTCGCGCGGCAGTTCCCCATCACATTGACTGGCTCTCTGATCGATGCCAAGGCCCCGGTCTGTTCCTACTCTTTTGTTCCAGCGACCTAGTTCCTCGATTCCCCTTGAAACAACCCTGATCTTTTGGACATTTGGACAAAGCTTGGTATTTTAACAGTTACAAACGCGCCGAAAATATGTATTTCCCATGAATTGAGGCTCTCAATAATTTGCCAATGTCTGAACCTCTCAAAAGGCCATTTTTATGTATTCAACCAGGGAGCTTTGAACTAAAATAGGAGGCCTTTCGCGGCAAAAGACCCTGTTTGCGCATCTGTCGACCCAGCCATTCGCGGGAGGTGATATCTACAGAAGGATCATTACCTGGCAGCTGTAGCCAGGGCGCAGACGCGGCTGGCCGGGCCGTGGGCGACCATTACCATCACTGCGGAAACTGCGCCCTCTACAGGCGGTAATAGCGATCATTGCCAGCGGACCGGCGTCGGCGGACGACACGGGCGCAGATCGTGCAGCGCGCCGTTCATATGTGTCCCGTGTGGTCTGCACTATATACATTATAAATAAATAAATAAATAAACGGGCGCAGATCATGCAGCGCGCCGTCCATATGTGTCCCGTGTGGTCTGCACTATATACATTATAAATAAATAAATAAATAAACGGGCAGATCATGCAGGGCGCCGTTCATATGTGTCCCGTGTGGTCTGCACTATATACAATCATTATAAATAAATAAATAAATAAACGGGCAAGATAAGCGCCCGTTCATATTGTCCCGTGGGTCTGCTCTATAACATTATAAATAAATAAAAATAAACGGGGCGACATGCAGCGCCCGTTCAATGTGTCCCGTGGGTCGCACTATATACATTATAAATAAATAAATAAATAAACGGGCGCAGATCATCAGCGCGCCGTCAACGTGTCCCGTGTGTCTGCACATATACATTATAAATAAATAAATAAATAA
Source organism: Lepas anatifera (assembly GCA_034440635.1). Classification (NCBI taxonomy): domain Eukaryota; kingdom Metazoa; phylum Arthropoda; class Thecostraca; family Lepadidae; genus Lepas; species Lepas anatifera. Next base: position 835,490 of record JAOTON010001749.1, on the reverse strand, counting down.
ACGGGCGCAGATCAGCAGCGCGCCGTTCAATGTGTCCCGAGTGGTCGCACTATATACATTATAAATAAGTAAATAAGCGGGCGCAGATCATGCAGCGCGCCGTTCATAGTGCCCGTTGGTCTGCTTTATATACATTATAAATAAATAAAAAATAAACGGGGCAGATCATGCAGCGCGCCATCATATGTGTCCCGAGTGGTCTGCACTATAACATTATAAAAAAAATAAGCGGGCGCAGATCGGCAGCGCGCCGTTCATATGTGTCCCGTGTGGTCTGCACTATATACATTATAAATAAATAAATAAATAAATGGGCGCACATCATCATCGCGCCGTTGATGTGCCCGAGTGGTCCGCACTATATACATTATAAATAAATAAATAAATAAGCGGCAAGATCAGCAGCGCGCCGTCAATGTGCCCGGGTCGCACTATATACAAACATTATAAATAAATAAATAAAAAACGGGCCAGATCATCAGCGCGCCGTTCATATGTGTCCCGAGTGGTCTGCACTATATACATTAAAATAAGTAAATAAGCGGCGCAGATCATGCAGCGCGCCGTTCATATGTGCCCGAGTGGTCCGCACTATATACATTATAAATAAATAAATAAATAAGCGGCGAAGACGCAGCGCGCCGTTCATATGTGTCCCGTGTGGTCTGCTTTATATACATTATAAATAAATAAATAAAAAAGGGCATATCATGCAGCGCGCCGTTCATATGTGTCCCGAGTGGTCTGCACTATATACATTATAAATAAATAAATAAATAAATGGGCGCACATCATGCAGCGCGCCGTCATATGTGTCCCGAGTGGTCGCACTATAACATTATAAATAATAAATAAGCGGGCGCAGATCATGCAGCGCCCGTTCAATGTGTCCGAGTGGTCGCACTATATACATTATAAATAAATAAATAAATAAATGGGCGCACATCAGCAGCGCCCGGACATGTGTCCCGAGTGGTCTGCACTATAACATTATAAATAAGTAAATAAGCGGGCGCAGATCGTGCAGCGCCCGTTCATATGTGTCTAGTGGTCGCACTAATACATTATAAATAAATAAATAAAAAATGGGCCACATCATGCAGCGCGCCGTGATATATGTCCCGAGTGGTCCACATATACATTATAAACAAATAAATAAATAAGCGGCGAAGATCATGCGCGCCCGTCAAGTGTCCCGTGTGGTCTGCTTTATATACATTATAAATAAATAAATAAATAAACGGGCAGATCATGCAGCGCGCCGTTCATAGTGCCGAGTGGTCGCACTATATACATTATAAATAAATAAATAAATAAACGGGGCAGATCATGCAGCGCCCGTTCATATGTGCCCGAGTGGCCACTATATACATTATAAATAAATAAATAAATAAACGGGCGCAGATCATGCAGCGCGCCGTTCATATGTGTCCCGAGTGGTCGCACTATATACATTATAAATAAATAAATAAATAAACGGGCGCAGATCGCAGCGCGCCGTCATAGGCCCGTGTGGTCTGCACTATATACATTATAAATAAATAAAAATAAACGGGCGCAGATCTGAGCGCCCGTTCATACGTGTCCCGTGTGGTCTGCACATATACATTATAAATAAATAAATAAATAAACGGGCGCAGATCATGCAGCGCGCCGTTCATATGTGTCCCGTGTGGTCTGCACTATATACATTATAAATAAATAAATAAATAAATAAAAGGGCGCAGATCATGCAGGCGCGCCGTTCATTTGTGTCCCGTGTGGTCTGCACTATATACATTATAAATAAATAAATAAATAAACGGGCGCAGATCATGCAGCGCGCCGTTCATATGTGTCCCGTGTGGTCGCACATATACATTATAAATAAATAAATAAATAAACGCCAGATCAGCAGCGCGCCGTTCATCCCGTGTGGTCGCACTATATACATTAACAAAAAAATAAAAAACGGGCGCAGATCACAGCGCCCGCAATGTCCCGTGTGGTCGCACTATATACATTATAAATAAATAAATAAATAAACGGGCGCAGATCATGCAGCGCCCGTTCATATGTGCCCGTGTGGTCTGCACTATATACATTATAAATAAATAAATAAAAAACGGCGCAGACGCAGCGCGCCGTTCATATGTGTCCCGTGTGGTCTGCACTATATACATATAAATAAATAAATAAATAAACGGGCGCAGATCATGCAGCGCCCGTTCATATGTGTCCCGTGTGGTCTGCACTATATACATTATAAATAAATAAATAAATAAACGGGCGCAGATCATGCAGCGCGCCGTTCATATGTGTCCCGAGTGGTCTGCACTATATACATTATAAATAAATAAATTAATAAACGGGCGCAGATCATGCAGCGCGCCGTTCATATGTGTCCCGTGTGGTCCGCACTCATACTCATTGTCGGGGTTTAACGACACACAAATCCCCAGGTTATACGACGTCACCAACGCAACCCTGTTGGGAGGTTTTTTGGTGACCCGATTGTATTTATTGAGAGAACCCGCTGGGCCTTGAACCCGGGAGCTGTGGCTCAGGAGGCAGGTATGTGCACCACCACTGAACCACGCGTCTTCTCTCGTGCAGCTGCAGAATCAGGCCGCTGAATGTAAAACGGATTTCTTTATCAATTATTCCTATCGCCAAAACATGGCACATACATCAAGGAGGTGTCCCACGTTTTTTTACAAGCTTTAAGCCGGAATAATAGTCTTGTAAAGTGTTTCGCGAAAGTGCAATTGCATGTTTCATTACACCAAAAGCTCTCTGTATTAAATTTCTGCACACCTAAGTCCGAAATAAGGGACCTTCAGGCCTTAATTAAATCAACAAAGGAATCACTTTCCATCTGGCCGCAACAGTTTGATTGGTCTAAATTCTATCTGGGACTTCCACGCACGTCGCGTGGTAAACGTTAATAATGGCATCGCGGTCGCATTGTTGACATGCTGCAGACGGCACCCTAGCGACCAGCCGTGTATTTACATGCGGTGCTTGAATCAACCCCAGGTGAGCCTTATTCTGCTTTGATAACACTTTAAATTGTAAGAAAAGTGCTATATTTTTGTTCTGGGTAATTAACCCGCACCCCAACGGGGATCCAACGCCACCTTCGCCCCACGGGGGATCGATGGCCCCCTCTAACTCCGAAAATATGGGAGTTAGCGCAGATCCGCAAAGTGCAATAGAAAGCTCGTGTGAATTCCGGAAGAATTTACTTCACATGTTTAAGCGCTCAGATCAAGGGCTTGACCTCCAGAGATCAAGTTAGGTCACAATAGGCTATTTTCACTCAAATATGCAATGCTAAGAAAACTGGGCATAACTAGTATGCCATTAGAGTTATTGAGATCTGGTAAAGTACATTTGATAGGAAAATGCCAGAACTTTTTCCGCTATCTGGAACGTAATGACCTCCCGCCGGTGGTTTGACCTCCAGAGGTCACTTCGTGACCTAATATGACCTGAGGTCACCAAAGGTCATAAAGTGATCTTGCCGTATATCAAATGAAAGCCTGTAACGAGACATACACGATGATGTTTGACTCAGCGCTCTAGCTTAATTAGGTCAAAAGTTATGACCAAAGTACTGTTTTTTACCCCTGGTGACCTAAGATGACCTTAGAGAGGCCACAGGGAAAATATGGCCCCTGGGATCCGTGAAAGGGTGTCCAAGAACGCTTTTCTGAGCAAGCTGAGCATTTGCAATCGTTTTTGTGACTTTTAGATCATAAGACAGCTTTTCCCATGCTTTTTCAATGGGAGAGGTCACCTCGTGACCTGGACCTGGTCAGGTCACGAAATTGAAAAATCCCGGATATAAATCTTTTAGACCCTGTAGGGATCATGAAGTGTAGGAAGTTTTAAATCGATCACCTAAGAAATGTAGGTCTTAGAGAGGTCAAAAATTGAAGTGAGGTGACCTTGGTTGACCTCGCCTGGTGACCTGACCTTGAGTGACCTGAAGTAAAAAATTTGAGGAATGGTGGAAAAATGATGGGGTAAAAGATAGAGTCCTCAACCGCGGTGCTGCGCCTCGTCGTTTTTCTGCTATCCCGAAAAAGCCTTAGGGGGCATCGATGCCCCCGGTGGGGCCGGGGCCCCCAACGAAAAAGGGCGTAGCCAAATCAAGTCAAACTAGAATACCATGTTTAGGCAGGTGGTTCAGAGCAAATAGGTCAGATCGGCATTCACCAAATATCAATGATAACAAAGGGCATAACTTATGTCATTAGACATAGCCGGTAAAGACATTATAGCAAACCGACTTCCGCTATGGAAAGACCCCCCCATGTTGACCCCAAGGTCACCGACCTAATACCAGGTCACGAAGGTCAAAGACCCCGTATATCAAAGAAAGCCAGTCAAACAAACACGTGGTGTTTGTTTCACCGCCAGCTTATTAGGTCAAAAGTTATCAAAATACTGTTTTACACCGCCGACCTAAAACAAACATACCCGGGATCGAGGGGTCCAAAACATTGTCGGCAGTCGAGATCAATCATTTTTGGCTTATACAAAATACCCCAGCTTATGGGGGGTCGCCGACCACCCGGCAATAAACCCAAACACACCGGGGGTCAGATGGAGTTAATTGACTAAATGTAGCCTACAACAAGGGCCTGACCCGACCACCTGGGACCCGGGGTAAAATCAGGATGTGGAAAATCAGGAGTGAGCCAACCGCGGTCGCGCATCGTCGTTTCCTATCCCGGAAAAACCTTAGGGGCATCGATGGCCCCCGTGGGGCGAGGGTTAAAGTTCGAGACAAATACGGTTTCCAGGTTTAAATTCTTCCGTTGTCTATAGACAGTCTTGGACTTTTACAAAGCATGGTCCATTCCCTTTTAATTGATCGCTACTTTTCATATATATTATATTTTGCACACAATCTCTAAATAGAAGTAGGTATGAAGCGTGGAGACTGAATTTACATTACGTGACAACGAAACTTGTTCTGTCCACGGGTTCAGTTCTGCCTAATGTGTATTTTTCTGCGTTGCTCAGGAAGGGAAGAGTCGCATTGCTGAAATTTCAGCCTCAGGCTTTTAACTACTCTACTATTGCAGAAAAGCGGGCACACAGAACACGCGATTTGCAACGTATAAACACGTAATAAGCGGCATGTTTACAAGTGCACCCAATTCAATATAGCTACAGCACTCCTGTACACCCAGGGGCGTAGCCAAGGGGGGGTGGCAGGGACAGCCGCCTCCCCCTCCTGAGGGCCCGTTGGGCCCCCTGAGGACACGGGCCGCGCGAAGTGCGGCTCGCCTGCACTATGCTCTGTGGCCAAATTTGAAATATAATACCAGACAGGGCCCTCTTAAGCACTCTATTCTGTAACAAGCAGGACCTTTTTTACCCATCAGGGCCCTTTTATTGCTGTCGCACGGGCCCTTTTGGGGCGCCCCCTGAGCAAAATACTGGCTACGCCCCTGCGTACACCCATCCCCGCTAGAAAATTGCCAGCTCCTTGAAAATATGGACCGGTATGTGGTCTCTTGCTTTTCTTATTCTTCATAAAGCCAATAAACCAATGCCTTATAACGGCACAAGCGAAATGTCGGGGTTCAGGGTTAGTCCGACCTTCAATATAACCTTGCAGCCCCGAACGCCACACACCAGTCTGACCCATTTGAACAAGGTGTGGCTGTGTCTCGTCGGCCTGGAACCATTTCATGGCGTTCGGTCCAATAGCTGGACGGCGAGCTCACGGCTGCTGGTTCCCACCTCCCCGCTTACTTTACGTCCTATGTGTAAAGTGGTTCGGGTTTGAAGTTGACTGAAAACCATACAATTTGCGTCTACATACTATTGCTTGGTATTATCCAAGAAATGCGCTGACCTGGTAGACTTTTCCTAGTCCAGACAGGAGACCATTTCAGGAAGAGAGATAGTGTTCACCTCAGAGCTTAAAAGCGGACCATAATACTGCATTTACTGCAGGCAATAAATACCGCGCTGCCCGACAGCACGCCATTGAGCTCCTATAGCATTATTTATAATAGGATTAATATATTCGTGAACGAAAGTGAGGGGAAAATTTAGAGGCTGGACAGTCCACGGCAAAATTAAGGGACACTGCTAAACGCATCTAGATTAGGAAAGCACATGGGTGGGGAGCAGTACTGCTAAGCTCGTCAGTTTTCCAGGCAGCTGGCCAGGGTTCCAGGGTACGGTAGATTCCCAAACCAAGAAACAGTTTGATTCTCAGGAACTCCTTCCAGTGGTAAACACGTTACCGATATTATTTAACCCCAAAAATTGCGTTGATAAGCCTCACAAATATCATAAAGAAGGAAAATTAGGTTCTTCTCGCATTTGCTTTAATTCAAATCAAACAAGAGCGGAATTTCCCACTGTTTTTCGAAAGTTGTTCCGGAACTTTCACAAACGTTAACTTTACCGCGTCGTTTCTGATAACATTACAGATAAAATAAAGATAGAGATAAATAAATCACTTATAAGCAGCCAACTGTTCACGTAAAAATGGTTTAGCTTTTCTCGGCAAACGGCCATTGAAGTTGAATGTCCATATCCAGTTCAGGCCGTTTCCGCTGGAGAGCAGGGATTCACCCTGCCATCGAAGAGACATAACTCTGAGGGTGTTGCGGACGCCAGTGAAACCCGTGGCCGCAGCGCCCACGGGTTGCAGGACTGACTCTGCCTTCACCGCAGCATGGGGCTGCCCGAGACAACCACTCTCCAGGCCGGCTTCCGCTCTGCACCCTAACCCCCCCTCCTCCCTGCTGGCCGTGAAGTCGTTAAGGACAGGGCGTTGAAGGTGAACGCTGTTGGAGGTAAGTCCGGTAATGCCGTCATAGGTAATTTGCGACAGGCTAACGACGCCGGCGGACTACGAACGGTCGCCAATAACGGCGACATTGCAGGCCCCGGACAGTCGATGTTGGCGCATGGCTCCTCGCAGAAGGAGAGAGCGAACCAACTCAGAACTGAAACAGGCGGCAGCAATTATCCCGCAGAATTATCTTCCCAGCTGTCATGCAGAGAAACATTGGAAGTTTTTTTAGATTGGGTTTATTGTGGTTCAATCATGATGCCCAAGCCCTGCTTAAAAATCCTATATCAAACTGTCATATCAAACTTGGAGTATTGCAACAGGTAACCTGTACACCTACTGGATGCGAAAACGTTGAGAAATTTACAGCATATGCATCGGTAAAACATGGCAGTCCCTCGATCTTTTAATTTGAAGCGTTTCTTAGGTGGTTTAACATTCCTACATCTAGGTAGCAGGATCATTTTCCGGCAAATAGTCTACCATGTTTCCCGAATTGGTACCCCGTGCGTCATAACTCCGCCTTATAAAGCACCATATTGCCGCCGTATGGGTATTTACACCGTAATCATAGTGGGGAAATAATCATTTAAACAAGAGCACTGAGCCGCTATTTTATCAATTCATCTTCACCATAGACGCACATCCAACGTTCAAACCACATAGGCAAAGTGCAGCTGGGCGCAATGCAAACCACGAGCGCAAAGGCAACTGTCCAAACCATTTCTATTCAGGGTAGGAGGCATCCAATGGTCATCAATCCAGTCCAAATACACATGGACATCGGTACCTTCCATTTCCATTTGTTATGTACATTTTAGGCTATAGCTATTAGTTATAACTATAACTATTTAGTTATCCAGACCAATGGCAGTGTCCTCGCTTGGATTCCCTAGTGCTACTGATGCGCCTTGGTGCTTGAAATCATAATTTTCACGCCCACTCAGTACATGGTAAGTACAAGAACGGCGTTTTCAGGCTATTTGATCTTCTTTACACAGCTTTAGTGACAAAAACAAGGAAGCGGGCACAAAGCAGCCTGGTACCTCAAGTTGGCCAGCATTTTAGCCGTATGTGTAAATATGTACAGTGAATGTGTAAGTGTACCAGTGAATGAGGTGCCGCGGTGTGTGCGAGTGTGTCAGTGACTGCGATGTGTACCTACTGGTGTACCAGTGATTGGGGTGTGTACCAGCACACCAATGACGGCGGTGCACCGGTAATAGCGGGGTGTACCGATGACCTAGTGATTGTAGTGTGTATCAGTGATAGCACTGTATACTAGTGATTGCGTTGTGTATCAGTGATTGCCTTATGTATGCGTGATGCGATGAGTACCTATCAGTGATTGAGGTAGGAACCAGTGACTGCGAGGTGCACTAGTGTTTGAGTTGTGTAACAGTGACTCCAACGTTTACCAGTGACTACAGTGTACCAGTGACTGCGGGGTGCACTAGTGTTTGGGGTGTGTACCAATGACTCCAACGCTTACCAGTGACTACAGTGCACCAGTGACTGCGGGGTGCACTAGTGTTTGGGGTGTGTACCAGTGACTGCAGGGTGCACTAGTGTTTGGGGTGTGTACCAGTGACCCAACGTTTACAGTGTCCAGTGTACCAGTGACTGCGGGGTGCACTAGTGTTTGGGGTGTGTACCAGTGACTGCGGGGTGCACTAGTGTTTGGGGTGTGTACCAGTGACCCCAACGTTTACCAGTGACTACAGTGTGTACCAGTGACTGCAGTGTGTACCAGTGACTCCAACGTTTACCAGTGACCGCAGTATGTACCAGTGACTGCAGTGTGTACCAGTGATTGCGGTACGGGCACACGGCAGGCATGCCTCACCATTACCGAGCTGCACACCCGGCTGTGGGGGACACGGTGAAGTGAACGGTGGAGGCCGACCCGCCGTCCTATCGGCCACATCTCAGTCCATCACCCCGGCCAGCTGAAGGGTGCAGCGCTCTCTCCGCCACCGGCACCGGCAGCGGTGCAGATTCCTGGGTCCGGGTCTCCCCCGCGTTGGGGTAAATATGAACGGGGTCATAGGCGGGTCCAGGGGGCAATGAGAGCACGTACCCCCCCTCCCCCAATAGTCCAAGGGGGGCACGGACCATCTATCTTACACGGAAGAGAAAGCTAGCGCAGGTGGCAGAGAAACCAAGCTTCTTGGATAAAAAGTCCCGGCAGTAATTGTCCACGCGTTTTCAACGGCTTAGCGCCAATAAGTAAACAAGAAAATGGACGGACAAAATAAAACACAGAGTATTGGTTGGTATAATTCCCTATTGGGGCCATCAAATATGGCATTCATATTTACAAATAGCGTACATACCAGGGCCCGTTCACAGCTGCAAAATGTGCGCAAAATCCACCCAGATCTCAGCCGGCCGGCGCTACAACGGCACGGGCCGAGACATTCCGCCGACAGAAATCCCTGCTGATTCTGTCGCAGACGCTGTCATGTGTGAATGGGCCTTTTCCCAACAAGGAGTCATTTCACGGCCAGCGTGTGACACGGTGCGCCATCCGAATCATTGCGAAAACTGCCTTGGAACTAGACTGCCGCGCCTGGGGCCGGCCCCTACATGGCCAACAATGTGTACTTCGACCCATCGCTTCTCCTTTAGTGAGGAGTCTGCCATCCAGCAAACCTCGTCCGTCATCTGTGAGAAGCACCAGAGACCGTGACCCAGTGACAGATCTAACATTTCGGTTGCGAGGAGGGCGGGGGTAAAAATTCAAAAAGGGGTGGCTTATGCCACCTGTTGGGCGCTTTTCGTACATTGCAAAGGGCATTGCATTTTGTGCAATTTTTGCCCAATGTATTTTGCGTGTGTTTTTTAAGAGGGTGATTCACAAGCGTTACCGGGAAGAGGAGGCCACAGTTGAGCAAAGGGTGCCTCTGCCTGAAGAGGGGCTACCAAACAGTCGAGTGGAGTTCTGCGGTTGACAGTGGACAGGCGGCAAACAATGAAAGACACCGAAGAAACAGAACACCTTCCTCTGATAGGTCATCTAAAACAAATTATAAGACGATCGCACTGCATATTGCTTGCATCTTCAGGGAGCCTTCGACGCCCAACATAACCCCAATGTCCGCAGGGCGGCTTCACGGACCAAGGGGAAGCGACCGCCTCCTTCTTTGAATCCGGCCCTTCCGTGGCCTAACATGTGACATCAAACTATCGGGAAACTGCGACGCAGGAGCTAACCAGGATGCTCATTCTTTGACAGTCGCTAAGGCAGACACAATCAAATGGACGAGGCGAAGCCATTATGTAACCCGGGCAATTATTGTTCTTCTTTGTGAACGCGAGCATGAAAATAGGGACAGGTGCGAGGATAGTGGTTACATAATATTGAACTTCGGCGGCTGTGACGTGCTCTGGGGAACGCTGTGCCTTTTTTACATTTATCTCACAATCATCGGCAATGGCCAGTAATTGAAGGCCTGTCCTGAGTCTGAGATTTGTTGGTCATCGCAATCAATGATCCATTCCAAACAGCTTAGGTGCAGATTATGTGTCGGCCTTAGCTTCTCAACCGTCTAATTCTATCACTTCTCTGGTGCTCCTCTCCCTCAGATACCAACATAGACTGGAGGCAGGAGCATAAATTCATCAAATGCAACTACCCCGTGGTAATCCAAGTAACCCAAGGGCCAAAAGCTTCCACCACACAGCATGTACAACTGTCTCAGGGCCTGGTGGCTTGGACAAAACGGGGTATGGCTTCGACAAAAACAAGACCATAAGTTCCGTGTGCCGCTGACATGGCCACGGCTCTCCACTACCAACTCTACACCGACTTCCCGGACCTGTTGGCGGGAGGTAAGGGCGTGGTTTTCGCTGCATGGCCGCGGTAGCGCGCTCACTGCCGCGTGCAACCGCGCGCCGGAACTGCCGCCCTCAAGCGGCCGGGACCGCCGTCACCGGCTTCAGTCGGTACCCCCCCCCCACAGCTCTGGAGACGAGGCAGGGGTTCCCGTCATCCAACAGACTCCACATGAGGAGTCCTACACGTGTCCGAGGGGATTTCTAGTGAATGCCCGGAACCCGTCTAAGGGCCAAAACAATCGGGTAAGTCCTCACTCTGATTACCCGGTGGACATCTCTGACTCAGCATAGTGAGGATGGTGCTGCTGCAGGTTCTGAGAGGTAGGGACTAAACATACCGCGTCCAATAAATACCAGGTAGTTGACCAGGTGTTATTCGGTATCTGCCCTCGAATCTGAGATGGAAAAGTGAGTAGATTCTGTGGCTTGTCACAGCCCGTCACCAGAATCTTAATGCCGCCCGTCATCGCAATAAATGCCTGCAGAAATAGTGGTTGGCCATCGCGTGGGGCCCAACCTTCGATAAAATTCTTTACAAACACCTTTCTTTAAAGATCTCCGAAAATATAACGTTGTGATATTTCTCTGACTACGGCTATTCGTGGTAGAATACACCCTGTAAGTTAAACCAACTAGCAGCACACGGAATACGGCAAATCCGGACCAGTAGAATCACGGCAAACCTTTTCATTTGGCTGAAGTTAACTATCTGCTGTTATTAAATGCACCTTGATTTGATTGGCCAGCGGAAAAAATGCATATAACATCGGATAACAATTACAATGGAAAACATCTGAACATAAGAACCGCCATAGTTTTATCACCCACTGATTACTTGATCAGAGAACGCCACCTGTGATCAACAAACTGTGTTTTCATCAAAATGAAATTCGTTTTGTGTGACAAACCGAGCCAGAGTACCTACATCGAGTGAGCACTGAGCCGACGCCCAGCCTGGTCCAGCCGCCCAAAGACCACTCACTACCCAGTCGCTGAGCTTGGACGTGTTGAAACCGCCCTGAGGCCTTGAACCTGAACAGCACGGCCCGACCTGTGGCTGTCACAAATCGATACTGGACCCCTTGCGTGCTGACAGCACCGCTGAAGACCTCAGTGTGTGTGATAGTCACACTAAGTGTGGTTTGACCAGATGGCACATTTGGATAGCGATTTGGAAATTTGGACTACAAGAAAGGGCCCAGGACATGCGATACCAATGAACGCATTCCTAACATTTTCGTTTTTGTGTAAAACTGGAGAGGAACAGCTCGACAAGGTAAAACTTCATTCGTTCTCTACAGTGCCTCGAATAGTTTGAACAGTTTTAAGGAAGAGAACATGCGTGGTCCGTAACAACCAGAATTGAGCGAAATCACTGGGCTTACCAAGGCAAGTGCTCCACTTTCCAAGCAGATCTACATAAATCTGCATCAAATCACCACGACCACTCCACTGGGCCCGAGGCGCGGCGTGAGGCAGTCACATCAGCTACACTCTCACAATAGGCGGTCCCAGCGGCACAGTCGCTTTCTGCCAAGGTCACGCCGATGCACACCGAGATGCTACAGGCGGTTCTCGCCGATGGTAAATCAGCAGGTGGTGCTCATCCATGGTAAATACACAGGTGGGCAACGCTGCCAAACTTTTGAAACCGCTAGAGCTACTTTTTCGAAGTCACAACATCGTTATTCGCTACTCAGCTCTTGCTTATTTAGATTATAAATGGTTGCAGAAGCGCCACCCAAAAACGTATGTTCCTTACTCTTTGCAAATAGATTTCAACTCTGGTACTCACCAATGGTAAACGTGTTGAACAGCGTGCCGACCACAGCGAACAGCAGAATTGTTCCCAGGTTGTCAAAGAAGAGCCTGTCGGTTCACGGAGGCCAGGGTCACGGGTCAGGGGTCACAGCTGAGCACGTGCTGGCTCTCGCACGCAGGCGGTGTCCCGGAGAAAGTTTCACACAGCCTGAAGGCCAGGGCCAGCACGCGGGCGTCTCACTGGGTTGGTGAGCAACACTAATAGAAGACGGTCGCAGCAGGAAGATTCCGACACCTGGTCTGGAATAACAACTGAGACACTCGAGCTGTGTTTTTACACACGGCACAGACGCGCTCAGATGCCGACTGTACCGAATGTAAGTAAAAGTGAAGTCAGTCTGATTCGATACATGAACAAGTAAGAACGACACTGGAGTGAATCCAGCCAGAGCACTTCTTTTGCCCACAGATTGAAATAGAAACCAGAGAAAACATCAAATCGACCGTCCAAAAGCCGTATCTGAAGAAACACTTTTACCTCTGACCATATCACTGAAAGCATATTGAACTAAAACCAGCTTCACACATTTTGCTTTGTTTTGCCTGCCTCACACCAATTAGATGCGTGTAGTCCCATGACAAATATACTGTAAAGAGAGGTATAGAATAGATGCCAACAGTGGCTGTTGGAAAATGGAGTGAGTGAAAAGCATGCATACAAACATTCAGTTGACTAGCGATGGCGAAGTTTTGTGATCTATATTATTATAAACGCATTGATCGATGGTGCTATGACCGATGCAACTGTTTGCTTGAAATTGCATGACTGTGATAACTTTGTTTGGAGTGCGGTGCCAAGAATTAAGCCCTCATGGGCTTTTGTACATCTCTCTTTCAAAACTTTCTGATAGTGCTGTAACTAACAAAATTGTATGCATCCATACATGAGAATATATTTCTATTCGTTAATTTGCGTTCTGTCCACTCAATTATGCAGCGCCACTGCGCGCATGGAAGTTTATCTACCCATTAATATACAGACTATGTTCCTTCATGGCATGTACCAACGGGCTTGGACTTCATTCGGGATGCATTTCAATCCGGAAGCGGCAATCTCCCGGAGGTTATAAACATGACGGTCACGTCCTACAGGTGAGCACAGAGACCTGTTAGCCCCACCGGGTCGGCGCCACCTTCCCCCACCGGGGGCCATCGATGGCCCCCCTCTAACTCGAAAATATGGGCGTTAGCGCAAATCTGCAAAGTGCAATAGAAAGCTCGCGTGAATTCAGTAAGAAATTACTCCGCATGTTTTAGTGCTCAGGTCAATGGTTTGACCTCCAGAGGTCAAATTAGGTCAATATCGGCTATTTTCACTCAAATATGCAATGATTAAGCAAACTGGGCATAACTCTTATGTCATTAGAGCTATTGAGGCCTGGTAAAGTACATTTGATAGCAAATTGCCTGTACTTTTTCCGCTATGTGGAACGTAAAGACCTCCCGCCAGTGGTTTGACCGCCAGAGGTCACCTCGTGACCTAATATGACCTGAGGTCACGAAAGGTCAAAAAGTGACCTGCCGTATATCAAATGAAAGCCAGTGACAAGACAAACACGATGGTGTTTGTTTCATTGCTCTAGCTCAATTAGGTCAAAAGTTATTGTCAAAATACTGTTTTGACCTCCGGTGACCTGAATGACCTTGGAAAATTCAAAGGGCAAATATGACCCCTGGGATCCGTGAAAGGGTGTCCAAAAACGTTGTTCTGAGCAGTCTGAGTATTTGCAATCATTTTTGTGGCTTTTATATCATGAAATAGCTTTTCCCCATGCTTTTCCAATGGGAGAGGTCACCTCGTGACCTGACCTCAGGGCACGAAATCGAAAAATCCCGGATATACACCTTGTAGACCCTAGAGGGGTCATCAAGTGTAGGAAGTTTCAAATCGATCGATTTTGAAATGTAGCTCTTACAGAGCTCTAAAGTGAAGCAGGTGACCTTGGTTGACCTCGTCTGGTACCTGACCTTGGGTGACCCGGGGTAAAAATTTCAGGGATGATGGGAAAATGATGCAGTGAGAGGTAGAGCCCTCAACCGCGGTTCTGCGCCTCGTCGTTTTCTGCTATCCCGGAAAAACCTTAGGGGGCCATCGATGGCCCCCGTGGGGCGAGGGTTAGAAGGGTCGGCAGGGCTGGCCAACAATCACCCCAGTCAGTCTGCACTGTAACATGCAGCGGTGAAGCCTGAGGCTCACGGCTCCACTGGATGTGGTGACGTCCACCCGCGCAGGAATATTGATCGTGGCTGGGATGGTTTATTCTGGTCTTCGGAGCTTAGTGGTACAGCTGGAGCCTGGCCAGAAGGCGACGGTAGGTAGGAACATGGGAAAACACTTCACCTGCGGGTGAAGAACATGGCCACTTAGACACCCGGCAGCCACAAGAGCACTCCCAGAAGAGTGAGTAAGGCACTCCTCTGTTATGTTGATCCGATGCGATGTTGACTCACCTGTTTGGCATGAAGTAGCCAGCGTCCAGGATGATTGGCGGCAGCATGAAGAGGAAGAAGGTGTCTGGGTCCAAGTGGTGGGCCGCCTCCACATCTCCCAATCCTCCGAAGTAGAGGATCACGCCCACCATCACACCGATGACGATCAGCAGGCACGACTCCGGGAACATGTGCGACAACTTCGGGAACATGTGGAAACCTGCAACAGCGGCACAGGGTCACGACTTCGAGAACATGTGGAAACCTGTAACAGCGGCACAAGGTCACGACTTCGAGAACATGTGGAAACCTGTAACAGCGGCACAGGGTCACGACTTCGGGAACATGTGGAAACCTGTAACAGCGGCACTGGGTCACGACTTCGAGAACATGTGGAAACCTGTAACAGCGGCACAGGGTCACGACTTCGAGAACATGTGGAAACTTGTAACAGAGGCACAGGGTCACGACTTCGGGAACGTGTGGAAACCTGTAACAGCGGCACAGGGTCACGACTCCGGGAACATGTGGAAACCTGTAACAGCGGCACAGGGTCACGACTTCGAGAACATGTGGAAACCTGTAACAGAGGCACAGGGTCACGACTTCGGGAACGTGTGGAAACCTGTAACAGCGGCACAGGGTCACGACTCCGGGAACATGTGGAAACCTGTAACAGCGGCACAGGGCACGACTTCGAGAACATGTGGAAACCTAACAGCGGCACAGGGACGACTTCGAGAACATGTGGAAACCTGTAACAGCGGCACAGGGTCACGACTCCGGGAACATGTGGAAACCTGTAACAGCGGCACAGGGTCACGACTCCGGGAACATGTGCGACAACTTCGGGAACATTTGGAAACCTGTAACAGCGGCACAGGGTCACGACTTCGAGAACATGTGGAAACCTGTAACAGAGGCACAGGGTCACGACTTCGGGAACGTGAAACCTGTAACAGTGACACAGGGTCACGACTCCGGGAACATGTGCGATAACTTCGGTAACATGTGGAAACCTGCAATACCAGCTCCAGGCCACAGACTTAGTGCCGTGGATAGGTCAGATAAAACACCCGGAAGTTTGTCTGTGAACACATAAAAGTCTCTGAATCAACTCTTCGCTTTAACCGACATCATCTATAGTCCGTTCGTTCTTCGGAAATTTTCACACTTCTTTTTCTAAGAAGGTGATGCGCGCTCCGACTACAAATATTTCACTGTTCCAGCGCTGAAAATCCTCAAAATCCCTATTTGGACGATTTTGCACAAGACATGTATACTTTTAAACCGTTGCCAGATCTCAAGGAAAAGCACCCCCCCCCCCCCGTATGTAGGTCAACATCCAACCCAAGTTAATATATTGAACTGAAGTGAAGCAGCTGCCCGACGGTGCCAATTTCATTTCCTTCCGCCAGTTAAAGCAGGGTTATCAGCTCGCCTTCAGCGCTAGTAGGCCGGGCTGGGTCGGATATAAATATATTTTCTAAGTTAGAGGGAGATCTCGTGGACGGCTTTACATCATTACCGATCGGACGGCTTTCCTATCATTACCGAGCGGACGCTTGGCGCCCGCTCGGTAATGATATCTAACGGAGCCTTGAATAGTTATCAAGCTTCCCTCATATAAGAGCGAGGAATCAGGAGCGACATGCATATTAGGCCGGGCGGAAATGGACGGGAAAGGGAAATTAATGGCCTTGTTCAATTTAAACTAATCCAAATTTTCAGCAATTTTAATTGAGTCGAGTACTAGCGAAAAGCCATTATCGAGCACTTTCTGTTTTTCTCCTAAAATGTGATTTAGAACACGGGAAGCCTCAGAGACCCAATTTTGCGATTTTAATGCGCCGGGTGCGTTACACCAGTTGTGGAGAAGAGTTATAATCGAGAGAGATCTATTGGTCCTTTATAGTGTTTTCCGTGGCGGCTTAGCATCCGTCACCAGTGACATCTACCGGTGGACACGATAAACAGCGCGAAAGGCGTGCGTGCGCCGGGGTGGTCCATTTAAGGGACAGGTGGTGATTCAATTTCTGTAATCAACCGAATGGGATTAATCTGATGAAATTGCGGTTTCACAGTGTCGAGCCCATACCCTTCCCCTTCCCCAGCCTTGTTTGCCGAAAGCAATGGTACATAATCGACCTATGAACGTCAAATGGGCATTACAGAAACACCGTCTTAAGAGAATGTAACTAATTGGCACCAGTCTTGCGGCTTTCATCTCCTCTCTCTCTCTCTCTCTCTCTCTCTCTCTCTCCGCACGCGCGCTATCTCGAATCTCCTAGGACATTCGATCCGCTGCCAGGACCACGCACATTTGCACAAGCACACACGGATATGTCCCATTGGGAAGGTAGGCTCGCTAAATACGAAGAATCACGCATCAGTTTGGCGACGGCGTACTTAAAGTGGTCGGGTCTGTCCCTGCGTTAGTAGTCGGCTTATTTCACGCGCTAAAGCCATCATTTTTAGCTATGGCTAGTGGTAGGAAATCGAGCTAAGAACTCGGAAAAGACAAGGTACCGACAATTTTGTCGTGGGCCAACCTGCGATCTTCCCACAAACGTGTTACCAACGAGGAAGCAGTTTATCAACTGTTTTCGAAACAACAGCGGAAAGACCCTTTAACCAGACGGCGACATCGCGGCAAAACAAAGAACTGGCGTGGATCGAGCAAGCACTGGCGTCAGGAGGGATCCAACAGTTAGTGGATCCGTATCAGCCAAGGGGACATCTGTCAAGACGTTTCAAAAACTAGAAAACCCCAAGCGCATCGGGATGAACCGTAAGGGGGAAGAGACGTGGTCCCAAACTATTTGACATTGCTCCAAAGCAGACCCAACTGTCCCGGGCAGAGAAAGGTGCCGGAGCAGAAGTTCGTTCCCAGATCAGAGAACCGTGAGAAGAATCACACCGGCTCCATCGACCACGAAGAAAGTGTCGCAGGCGGTGCAACAAGATAGGAGAAAGAAGGGCAGCAGATGACAAAGAGTCTCCAGAAGGACCAGATCCAACCAACACACTTACAGGTCGAAACTTGTATTTTAGGTAAACCATTGCCTGGAATGTGCCGATAGATAACTCCACTTATGTTTTGAGCGTTATTTGACGCATGGAGTTTATAAGTATTTGTTACATCCTCAATAGACTAGTTAAAGGACAGTAGTCTCCTGAGCGCGCTAAGCGAGGTATTTATCACACTGAACCTCGTGCGATATGATACCTAATACCGCAAAAACACCACAGTTGTAATATAGGTATTGCAGAATACTATGTAAGTTTTTTCGTGATCGGAATCGGATACACATGTAATTAAATGAGAATGTCTTACATATCAATTTTGTTTTTTAAGTCGAATAATGATATCGGAAGGATTTCCTCTAGTGATACCAGATTCATAGTGGATCACAAGAAAGTACAACGGGCTAGGGTGCTTGCTCGTATTCGAGAAGCAGAAAGAGAAAAGACAAGGTTTGCGAATCTGAGTTGTCAGGTGTGTATTTTGATGGCTGAAAAGATACCTCGTATGTTATGATAGGCAGTCATCTAGATGAGTCAGGCCCCTCAACACGTAGAATAGCACAGCAGGAAGAACATATCGCTGTTGTTGCTGAGCCTGGCGGCAGTATCTAACGCATTTACCCCAGAATCAGGAAAGGCTCATGTAATCTTTAGAAGCTCCATGATGTTGTTGAGGACTTTGGTGGGGACATAGCTGTGTTGGGGGCAGACGGAACCGCGTGAACACAGGAAAAAATGGTGGCATATTTCGACTGTTTGAGCTTTTGAAGGTAGACCAGTTCATTGGTTCATTTGTCTACTTCACTCTAATGAGTTGAATTTACGTGAATTGTTCACAAAGCTTGATGGCGTTAGTGCGGGACCGAGATCATTCAGCGGTCCAATCGGTAAGAAACTGTCCGAGGATCTCCACAATAAGCCATTAGTATCATTTAGTCCAGTACCTGGCAACCTGCAGAACCTGGATAAACAGACAATTGATGCCCTCAGCACAGATCAACAGATACTGTACAAGCTGACTGCGGGCATCATTGGGGAATTGGCACTGAGCTTACCGCCAGAAAAATCGGCCCTCGAACCAGGTCAGATGGCTGACGTTGGCGACAAGAATTCTTCGTCTCTATGCCTCAACTGAACAGCCAACAAGCAACTGAAGATGCGACCGAATTCATTGTCAGGCATTACGTTCCCGTCTGGTTCCAAATCAAGTGCAATCCTCACTGCAAAGATGGATCCAGAAACTTATTCTGCAGCATCGAGCTCCTGAAGGGTTTACCGCTCTCCGTACAGAAGATCGTGAGGCCTGTCATCCAGCGAAATGGGTACTGGGCTCACCCAGAGGCGATTCTTATCGCCATGCTGTGCGATGATGATATACAAATCCGGGAAAAAGCGGTCGGGGTGATAACACAGTGCAGAGCAGCTGTGTCTGGTGAGGTGCGGCCTTACGAGATCCCCAAGATTGACTTCCAGGCCAATAGTTATGCTGAGATGATTAACTGGTCGAATGAGCTAGTGACTGAACCCCCACTACATCCAAGCTCAGCGTGCCGGAGCTGCTCTCTTTAGAGATGCAGCGCCCGCATACCCGTACATACCCAGGCGGTAGAAAGGGCAGTTCAACTGGTGACTCAGGCTGGAAGCGCAGTGGTCGGAAGTGCTGCCCGTCATGGTTATGTTTGTGCGAGAATGCGGCACCGTGAAAGCATCCCTGTTTTTGAGTCGAAACGAGATTTTGTTGTTGATTGACTGACCTACGAGTTCGTTAAACGACGTTTTTCCATGTGTTGGTGACGCAAAAATGGTTTGATAAAGATACAACCAGATGCATCTTGTTTTCTGATGGCGATATGGCTAGATCAACACCATACGCGTCACCGCCGACAAACACCAACACCAATATGGGACCAATCAGCCTTCAACCTTCTGCTGACGATAAATATCCTCACTCTAAAACTACTCCTAGAAACAAATACTGTCGAATTTCGGGTCAATATTACATACTTCCCGTGCTGTGTCCTGCCTTCGTCTGTTTCGGTCACTTCCTTTCCGATGCATGTGTTTAGGCCTCAGGACATATGTAGATACGACTAAGCGATGGCAACGAGGGATGGGAAATATTTACTAAAGCCAGTGACTGTCCAGAAATCGAATTCTCGGTTTTCAGGCCTCCACACACAGTTAAAACCACTCCCTGGCGGCTTGACTCCCTCGACTGCGCTAGTTCTCCATTCTGCCACCAGGGCACTACGACGGGCATCCCTCAGGAAGAAGCGAGAATAACCGAGTCATGACACATTATGAAGTATAAATAGAGTCCTCTATAGGCTGGAATGATATACGGAGAACACGACAATGATGTTTTGGAGCCCTCAGATATCTCACTCACGCATTAATTAGGCATTCTGAAAAAAATGGGAAAAGTCCCTGCACAAATCGGTCATTCGCTACCACTCAGCATCAATTTAAAAATTTGGAAAAAATCATATCATTTTCTTATACCCCAAGGACAAATAATTTCCCCCTTTCACTTGTTTCCTGGGAAAAACCCCTCCCCTGACCCGGCCTAATGCATATTCCCACTGCATTGCGTTAAGTAATCGCAGCTTCTTTGGCCAGGTTGATGTCGATTTGCCAAACTATAGGCACACTATCAGCAGTAGCGCAAACACATCGATCTGCGTCGATGGTAATGAGGAGCTTCATTCCTGTCCACCTTTGAGTGAACACAATTACCTGTGCACTCTGAGAGCGTTTTCCGCATACGAACTCCGGAACGTTTGTGGTCCCTGGCCCTTTCCTTAGTTCCAATGCCTCAAAATGTTTACCATTAAAGCCCAGCGCCCTTCTGGTCATAAATATCACATGCAAGCCTGTTGCCCGTCCGGCAATGGCTACTCGCCCTTGGCTGAAGGTCTTCAAGACTCAATAACTAGGTTTACTGTGCGATGCCGGAAATAAAGGTGTATGGTGAAGAAAATAAGAGTATCTAACTTGTCAAGTGTTGAAAAGTGACCTTTCAATCGCATTTCTTTCTTCGGTCGCCAATGAAATTGTATTGCGAAATGTAATGCCCTTTATAGTGCTATGGTCTTAACTGGGAGCAGAATATTAACACATACAAAGTAGTGGCAGAAAACGTCCAAAGGACTGAGAGAAGAATATTACAATATTTAGCAGTGATACGGGTTTGAGGCACAGGTGCAGGGGTGTGGATTTTCGAACATCATTGGGGGTGCCCTTTAACACTAACTCGATATTTCATCCTGGGTGCCCAGACAGCCCCAAAGAGATATAACTTTGCAGCCCTGCGTGGTACTGCTCATCACTGGCAGTGGAACTGGGGGCACCGGGCACGGTGTCCCCCTTAAATAAGAAATTTTAACACTAACCGTATGGCGATGACTGGAAAGAAATATAAATAGGTTAAAAATTCAATGGTGCCCCCCCTAAATTCGGACGTTCCACCGTCACTGTCGCCCATTAAGATTCATGTGACAACCCACTACTGCTTTCTTTAAAGACCGTTCAGCTACCGTTTCCATTAACATGTGCCGTGCTATAAAGATTTCACAATTATTTTTTAAACATTTTAAACATATTATGAAAACAGCCTTTAAAAAAACTGTCGCCGCTCGAAAGTATTTAATCAACGTTGCTAGATACTTTGTTATTGTCCTCTCCCATCCTCGTACCAAAATTATAGTACTCTGTATTTTTTCGGTCAGTACGAAATTTTGGCCTGAAAAATAAACATCTACCAACAAAATAATTCATTTCGCTAGAATTCGCTGCTTGTGAGGTCACCCACTGCCCCAATTCCGCAAAATTAGGTATAATGCGAAAGCTGAGAGTTGAATGTCTTGATCTAACAACGGTACATAACTTTTCATATCTAAGGATAATAATAAACAATAACTACCTACGAAGTGCGACGCCACCCAGGAGATTAATAGCGGAATATTATAGCATACAGACCGATTTTTACAGGCCTAAAGATAGAAGGTCGGACAATCTCGGTTAGACGGCCGTGCACGGTGGCTTCTGGCTGCCTGGAGGCCGAGTGGCGGCGACATCCATAGGATGTGATAACTGGTAGGGGAATGGCGTAGGCATGCTAAAGGAATGCAGTGATGTTCATGTCATTAAATATACATACTTATCAGTTAATTGTTCTCACGATCAGAACTACTTATCTCTCAATCTCAATTTGTCCTTTAGCATTTTAAACTTCTAGTGTTGCATACGCATGAAATGTCAGATAGGCGTGTATGTCACATACACCGTGTGTGTTGATTACTAGTAAGTGTGACAATTTTAAAAAGTCTTGAAAAGCTGCATCTACGCGGATACCGAAAAAATACTATCGACTTGAAATTGGTGCTTGCAATATTGTCCGCCAAGCATACTTATATACCGAACTCATTTAATGAACTCGCATCTTTGATTTTCCAGTGTTATCGGCACTGCACATTGCACAAACACCTAACCCTTATATTCACCCACATGCACAGAATGTCCCCTATACCGGTCCCTCCCCCTCAGTCTGACACCAGGCACAACGACCACCATTTTCAACACCACACATGTAGGTATTACAATCCGCCCGCGACCCCTCCCCACCGAGGCTTGAACTTGGCGTTAGCAGTGCCCAGCGTGACCTCTGTAACCTCTGTGCCCGCAGGCAATCGCGGCCGCCGGCGGATGGCGAACGCTGATTGGTGGAGGCGCGTTCACTTGTATCGCGAGATGTTCAGCAGAAATGTCTCCATGAAAACTATAAAGCTTTATACCATGAACCCGGAGATGTATAAACATTGTGTTTTTTTAACCATTTCTAGCCATACCTTGCTCTCTATTAGTTTGATTATTTGTCTGACCATCCAAGGCTGATCTTCGGTACAGGCGACACGGCGGCAGTCAGTACAGGCGAGACGGCGGCAGTCGGCACAGGCTATCCGACGTCCGAATTCGCTGAAGTCGGGAGTGTCGCGATGGGTTTCTGCTTAGTGGAGAGGATTGGGGCCTGGTCCCAAGGTAACCGACGGAAAGAGGAGAGAGACGTTCATAAATTCAAAGCTTAACCGTCGGACGAGTTATAGAGAGTGAGGACTTATAGGGAGCACTGCCGAAGTGCAACCAGATAATATTCCTACCAGAAGAGGGGAGCACGTGCTGCTATGCTCCGTGTTGGATGGTGAAAAGGGACAAAATATAATTGGGGACTCAAAACATCACCCATGTTTATTGTTCATTATGTCTGAGGCTTTCCGTTGTTTGATAAGATATAACGTTATAGGTCTATGCAGAATGTCATTATAGCGCTGTGGAACAGGTGCTTGTTGATAATTTCCTCTATTTACGCACTTTGTAAAGACTTTGCTTCACCTTTTGGTGGGGGTGCCCAAAACACCATTGGGGATGCCCAGCACATCATTGGGGGAGCTGCGGCACCCCCAAAGAGATAGAAATCCACACCCCTGGCCAGGTGCGCTCGCATTGTGGATGAGCTGATGAATCAAGCTTTCCCGAATTCTCGATTGCTATTTTAGCCCTCAGCACAAGGGCTACAATAAAACAAAACGGAAAGGAGGGTGGATTTGCCAGAGTGACTGAAAACAAGCGGACATAACTTTGACCTGAAATAACTGCTCCTACATATATATTTTCACGTGTCTTGCATGTAGTGACTTGAAAACCTACAAGAAATAGTGGTACAAATATCAAATAGGTGAGGATGGGATAATATGATACAGTTTTCACGGGATGAGCTGTACCTTCCAAGTTATCACTACGATATTAATAAAGCGAGTGTCGTTCGATAGCTTATTCATTTCTTTATCAGATGTTACCAGTTATTTTCTTTCCTTTGTCAAGAAAACCCTAAATCAATTGAAAACTTGAACCAAAGTCAAAATTTGCAACATGCCCCCACTACGGGGTAAGTTGTTACTAGTCACGGGGCAAGTTGTTATGCACGAATATTTTCTTATAAACTAACCAAAAAACATGTGCGAAACGTCAGAAATATTTATTCCTTACATTTCGGCCAAGCGGCGATAAAGTCACAGAAGAACTTCCTACTTTTTCTGCATCAGTACATGTTTTTTTACTTATTGAATGAAATGAAATTAATTTTTAATCAATTAAATTAAAAACAAATGGGTGTCAGGCATTATCAGTTCGTTCTTTGCAGCGAATTGATGCGCCAATTTTCGAGTTGGGACTGTTGTCAATCCATGGTTTATTTTGCATGCATGCGGAAGATGTTCTGCCAGATGAGGCTCCATCTCATCTGAAAAAATACAAAGATCGATTATATCCAAACGTCTCGTAGCCATCTTGACCGTCATCATGACAGTGCCGCCGGAGTGTCATAAATTGAATCCCGCAATCGTTTGCTACTCTCATTATCGAGGTACCGATCCGGACCTGCTCCGTAGCGGCATCTAAAACGCCGACCGGAGGGGCTCGTCGGGTTGTCTCTCGGACATATGTCCGCACCATCTAACAAAAGGAAAAGATGGTGTTAGGAAATTGGATGTATGATGTAGGTAAAGCACAAAGAAATGAATTCATAACCATACATTATTCAATATTATTGGACCTTTTTCAGTGGTTGAATTTCTTTTGGATGGATTCGAATGTTCTTAAATCATTTACGTAAAGCTGGCGGAAGTTTCGGTAAAACTGACGATGTATTTGTCAGCATGTAATAGCCCATTTCGATAGGGTTACGGAATCAGAATTTGCGACAAAATTGGTAAAAATAAATTGAATACAGTTGCATACACATTTTTAAACATTATTAATTAGCTGTGTTAACGTGGAATACTGTTGGGGCAGGTTGATACAGCTCGGGGTAATTTGATACAGCCAGTAACAACGTGCCCCATCCATATTTTACCAGAAGTGCATTTCATAAAACCAGTATGACGACCATGCTTTCAATTCCTCAGCGAATTTAAAGTTATCACCTAAAACATCGATATCGTGGCTTTCTTACAAAGACATAATGGCCCTGCTACAGCAATTGATACAGATGTAAATTCTGCAAACATAACATCGCTGAAAATTTACTTTTGACCGAAAAAATGCACATTGTCCACAGCACCGTAGGCGGCTGACCGACACAGCTGCTGAAGGGACTGTCGCTGGCTTCCGGTATCAGCTAATCATGGCCAGAGCCCAAAGGCATCTAGTGTCATGGTTCGGGAGCTTTCGGCGTTGTATCAATTTGCCCCTGTAACAAAACTCCCCCTCCTCACCTACATCTTCCTTATTATCAAAATCTAACACCTTTCACAAAACGTATCATGAACTATCGCTACTAGCACAAATTTCCGGTTTTGACATGCTCTGACTCTTTTCTATAAAACGCCACAATAAATCCGTGAGGTTCATGACCTCACCCATTCCTGTACCTGGACATGCTTGTTTACAGGTTAGTGGCCGATTTACACTGGTTATTTGGGGAGGGGGGTCAGTATAGCAAAAAAAACATGAATGCAAAATAGAATAGTAATTAAAAATATCAGGCAAAATGGGTGGCCTTTTTCCTCCCTTCTCCCTATTGGTGCTGCAGGTAGTGACGGAGGGAAAAATATCGGTACCGAATTCGCACCGTCCACAGAACGTAGGACCACCAATGAAAATATAACAGAAGATTGTATGTCGCCTATCTCGTGGAAACCCAGAAAATCAGGGATGCTTCACCGGAGCCTTCCAACATCTTAAAACGTTTCCCAAAACCAAGGATATAGAAAATGCACAAAAAATCGGCCAAAGAGTCCGAGTACATAGACCACAGACACGGCGCCCACTGCGGCGTGCAGTGGCGCGCCGGTAGTGGGTGCTGCGGCGTGTAGTGGCGCGCCGGTGAGAGGGTTAACTAGCCGGGCGCGGCTATCGGCCGCAAGGTATGCGAACCCTGAACAGCGGCCGCCATTCGATACAGATCAGGGCCGATCTGGGCCGAGGTCAGGGACGCGCCTTACCGGGGCCGCCGGCTGCCGGCCCCACCGGCCCTCCCCCGAGTCACTCACTCACTTCCTGACATCGCGGCCGGTTCTTACACGCCAGCTGACCAGGCCGGAGATGGGGAGAATGGATCGAGATAAGATCAGATTGATACCAATGACGGTGGAACGTCCGAATTTAAGGGGGGGAACCATGGGCTTTTCAACCCATTTATTTCTAGTCAACGCTAACTAGGGTTAGTGTTAAAACTTCTGATTTAAGGGAGGGGCACCATGCCCCGGTGTCCCCCCTCCCCAAGTTCCACCGCCAGTGACTGATACTACATTTGGGCGTCAAAACAGCGACGATGGTCGAAAATGAGAATATGCGTAAAAATAAGTCGGAAGACATGTTTAATTTATTGGTGATGCTGTTGCCATGACTGAAATTCGATTTTAGAATGATTCGTTCAACGGTAAGGAGCCGTTGTGTCGTCGTCGCGCAGCAGGGGAGTGTACAGGAAGAGCTTTACGTAAATGGCAAATTATAAAGCTTATCTATCTGAGCATGGCCTGGTGTCGAGCAGAGGTATTCAACTTGAAATGAAAAGATGATAGCTTGTGCGATTGAGTAATACATTACATAAGTCATCCGAATGCAAACAAGCTTTACATTTGATCAACGTACCAGAGTACTTAAATTAGGCCCCGAAATAGCTTCTATTAAGCAGGACCTTTAATGCATACAGCATTGCTCTCATCCAACACGAGCAGCACATGTTGGCCAGGCTAATACCTTCAGCAAGTTCCGCTGTAAATCCGGGCTCCATTGGTGAATATCGCTGCTCTAATGGGCCAGGCTATTGGGAGAGGCCGCTCGATTCGTGAAGCGCGCTTACACCATACCTGCAGATATTTAAGAGCACAAAGCTATTGAACGGAATGTGGCACCTTCATAATGGGATTTGAACTGAGAGAGCCATGTGCAATAGAGTATGCCGAGAAACCATTTGATCGAAATTTATGTGCCCCAGAACATGCCGTTCGCGGAGTAAAAGGTAAAAGTTCACCGCTTACCGACCCCTCCTTCCCAGTGGTCACGTGGTATCAGTTGAACTTGGGACCGTGACGTCATGACCAGGACCGCTGCGCAGAGAACTTTATCTTGCTAAGACCTCTGTAAAAGCTACGTGGCGTGCCATCGGTACCTACTGGTGACTATACATACATGCGGATAACTTTCTTTTTATTTGTAGTCGAATTAGTTTATGACGCCAATCAAAAAGGTTCAACCTGGTGCAAAGCATGACCAAGTTTTACGCCGATTTGACGCCACGGAATTTGAAGACTGTTGCTGCCTCTAACTGAGGAGAATTAAAGAACAGAAATATTACGCTAATTAGTCATTTTTCAGCAGAAATAAGATCATATCCACCATTTTCAAGACAAATTTCTCTCAATATCACAACAGGTTGGAAAAAGTCCAAGGTGTCAATATTCCCTTTAAAATGTCACAGATATTAGTGGTCCAGGGCGAGCTTCAACAAACATTGTATGAGGGAAAAAGCCAATAAGTCCATATTTCCAAACAGGAAAAACAACGCTGCAACAGTGTTTACTGTTAACCCATGCAGCAAACACAAGGACGGCTTGCAAGAGTGGAGAAATGCAGCCAATTTCCTCGACAGGAACTTGCAAATTGAATACAACTTGCAGTTCCCAATCGAATTTCACTGTGTACACAGTTTCGGGTGATGTAGAAAAAAGTACGGCCAATTACCTGGGTTTCCTGGTTTCTGGTGCGGTTCAATGGGTATCGAATTTCCTAATGTGTACCTAATCCATTGAATCCTAGTTTTGCGCCTATTGTTGCCATTCGAAGTGTTTTTACAACGGTTTTTGGCATGGCGGTGGCGAGGGAGGGGGGGTGTCTCAGCAGGCATCTGGGGCACTTACCTTCTTGATTAACAGCATGAAGTGTGATTTCTTTCTATCCATTCTTTCGAGGAATATGTGACTCTAATTCCTTCATTTCTTACTTTGGGTTGAATGGGTTGAAAACCTTGCAATCAAACACTTAAGATCGCTCACGTCTTCTCTTTTAGTCGGTGGGTGGGTTACAGCTTAGTTTCGGCCGGAGCAAAGATGCATCCTAACCAGTTTTTATACGCTACGTATTTATAAAATTGTTTCTTCTCAATCCAGAGGGTAGCATTGGCGTGTTGCAATTCCGGACTTTTCTTTCAAGGTAGGAAAATGAATTATTTTTAAGAATACTATTATTAAATTAAGGGATTTTGTTCAGCGATCGACATGTGCCAGTGTCGTGTATCGGTGCCCGAGACTGTACCTGCCCAGTTTTTCACCGGCTAAGTAACCCCAATATTACTTTATATGAGGCTGGCCCATTGAAGGAAAGTCTTAGCCAAGTGGACGTCACACGACGATATGGCAGCAACATGGTTGCAATAACTAAAACATAGTCTTTATGAAGCTTGCAGAGGGGGAAAAAAAAAAAAAAAAAAAAAAAAAAAAAAAAATTTTTTTTTTGGGAGGGAAAAAAAAAAAAAAGGGGAAAGAAAAAAAATATTTTATTTTAAAAAAAAATTTAAAAAAAATAAAAAAAAAAAAGGGGGAAAGGAAAGGGGGGGGGTGTGGGGGGGGGAGAAAAAATGCCCGTTTTTCGGGGGGGATTTTCCCCCGCCCCCAAGATAACTTCAGATGCACACTCCTGGGTGTTCTGTGTATTAGCTGAAACAGTGCTCGTGGTGAATTGCGGAGGTGTTTTGCGCCAAAGTTCAGCAATATCAGGAGCAGCGGGCGGTGCCTGACGACTCATCACCACTGGCGAGACCGCGGCACATTTAACTGTCGCCCTTTCGGTCGACCGTTTCCATGCATAGATACACGACGCGGAGTCTCCACGCTTTGTCGCTACTGGATGGATTTCTGACTGCGCCACTGGCCATTGTGTCAGCGTTGTTGAAACCCCGCTCCCTTCACGCACCAGGAGGAGGCAATAGAGCAGTTCATCTGCACACGCAGTCGCGTGGTGGGCTTGCCAAACGCTTTTCCCTGCATAGGGCGAAACGTTAAACACATGCTTCAGTTGGGGGCGCACAGGCCATCGGCGCTAATTCCGATCTCATGCGCACGCAAACGCGACGCGGATAAACAGTTCTCGTCCGCCAGTGCAGAACCCGCTGCCTGAGCAGGCTCGGTCGGCGCAGGGTAGATGTGGAGGGGCCGTTGCCATTTGGTGCCATTGGAACCAGTAGCTACACGCCGCATATCCTTCTGGCTGGTAAAACGGTACACTCCAGTGAGATCAGAATGCTGATTTTATTGTACGTACGCTGCGTTTGCCAGGGAATCACAATAGCACCTCGGTGCATACGCAGCCATTCTTAGGCACGCCTGGTATCAGCATACGGTCCACGGCTGCATTTTCACCGGTTAGTGGTGACTGAAGCATCACACACGCTGGAACAATGCTTAATTGGAAACCCACACACGAATTGCAAAACGACACTGTAACCCTGTCTGGTGGTCGGTGGCCGTGACATTTCGACAACCCGGTTACACACTCATGCTTAGAGTATGTACCAGACTTCGTCTTCTGTGTTTTCTGCATCTTTAACTGGTGCCAGGTTTTCAAGAATATAAACGGCTGCGATAAACTAAACCCGACCAAAACAGTACAGGCAGGTTTCGAAATTCAATATTATATATTACCAGGGCGGAGCATGGCGGTTTTGGAGGTTCATCCAAAACAAGTATATCGAGCGATGGGTTCTTGTAAAGGAAGCCGTCCCGATCCGAACCAGTATAGGTTTATTATATCATTTTTATGTAGATGATAGTGCATCACAATTGTCACTATTGTATTCATCAGGGGCGGTTACAGCAGTTCAAAATGGGGAATGTTATCAAGAAACAAACGTTAGTAAGGAGAAGACGCTTACACCAGGCGAATAAATGGTATAAAAATTCAAAATAGTTATAACCAAATCAGATTACCAGAGGCGTGTCCAGTCACACACATTTCAAAATGTGTCAATTCCCAGCCAGTATCACCGCCGCGATTCAATATCGTTGTATATTAAAATTGTTTCAATCACCCCCACCCGCCCCCCACGACGAGGTCCGATCCGCCATGTCACCCCTCCCAGAGCGCCAGGGAGGGTAAAATTATCAAAATAAATCAACTAGTCAGGGACTAATATACAGCATACCACTCGCATATTGTGGGATGTATTTACCCCACGTTTACCACGCATCCGCCCCATGAGTTTTCACTTTTCATTTATTATGTGTCAAAGATGCCAACAGTATATCACGGCTCAATCCGAACAAAACTTTTAGGTTATATTTATAGTCCTGGTCCGGAACGCCATGAATTCAATTTCGAACGAGTATAACAATTGGCAATTATTGTAAATCGAACTAGTTTGAAAATCTACAACAGAACAAGGGTTAAAAATCTAAAAATACACAAATGTATATTTCACGACTCCCTAAAATCAAAATAAATTTTCTTTTTCAAAATAAAGTTTAGCGTCAAGGAATCATAGCACTGAATTTTCAAAATCGGCCGGTTAGATACGAGATCTGGGGCCGATATTGCCCCCCCGGAAATAGGGGTAGCCGGAGCCGACGGAAATAGGGTTAAACACATTGATGAAAATTTCAGTCCTCTTTGATGAGCGGTTTGGAGATTAGAGCTACCAGATAATTCAATTATTCATAGGAAATGACATGTTGTATTGCATTGTTTAATAAAGGTACGAGCTGCTTACAGCAAAACTTATCCAGCGCTAGATTGAGGAAAAACGTTTGCAAGAGTTTAAAAGCAAGCACTTCTCAAACCTGTTTTCTCGCCCAAAGATGGCTTCAAATGATTAAGTTAAGTTAATTTTCACCTGAGAGCGAAAACAAAACATGCTCATATGAAAATATAATTTTTCAGCTATCAAATTTATTCCTAAACCAATGGTCGATACAAAGGGGGCTGACGGGCTCAAACCCACCACCCCCCGAAATTTCAGAGTGCCTATAGAAAATGCGTGACCGGAGGCTGATCCGAGGTGATGGCGGAGGAGGCTCCAGTCCCCTAGCTCCTCCTCATCGAAATTATGTTTTGGATCTGCCACCACCGTCAGCTATGTTTCAATGTACGTTTGAAGTTTTTTATGCCAACCAGGGCTTGGGTGGTTGCGTGCACTCTCCGAGCAGCTTCACAGTGCCCCAGTCCCCCGGCTGCACAGCGCCCAAACTCACAGTTCCACAGTGCACCACCCAAATCATTCCACAGTCCGAGGTCCAAAGTTTCCACGTCACAGCCAGTGAAGCTCACAGCCACAGTTCCGCAGTTACAGTTCACAGTTCCGTGACACAGCTCACTACCCACAGTCCGTGCATTATAGCCAGCGCCAGTTTCACAGTGCCACAGTTCCACAGTCCAACAGTGCCCGTATTCACCCAGTGCAACGGGCGCTACCTACTTGTGTTCGCGCGGATATAACGCTCAGGCAACGGGCCGGGCGGCGCCGTGCCCACCGTGTTGTACGGACTTCTGTATATCTATAAATAAAAAACGGATATTCTTATGAAGGGCCACATGAGCTCAATTCAGGGTCTCTTAAATGAGGACCTCATTGCGTTTATTTGAAAAAGCGAACAAGCTAAGAAATGAGCTAAGAATTGTGCCCCGAAAAAAACTACATATTTTCGGGGATATATAAGTTTGAAACTCGTATAGGTTTTCAAGGCTTTTCTGTAGACAAATTGTGTGCATGTTTTTGCACATCTCGCATGTATATGAGAACAACGTCATAGAACTATACCCGCAGGTTGTATTGTAGAATCATGGGTGGCTCTAATTTCTAAACCGTGGATGAGAGAGAGACGACTGAAATTAACATCTTCAGGGGTGCCGATCACCCCGAAGATAAGATCCCTTCAAAATACATGGCACAAGGATGTACATTCCATCACTCAGTGTGTCGACTTGTCGTGGAGTGCCCCTGCCGTGATCAGGATCCAGATTTGGATAGTACATGCGATACAGCACTATGAGCCTTACTTCAGACTCGTTCAGGGTACACGGTGTGAATCTCCGGCTCAAGAGCGCAGGTAGGATGCACCCTTTGTCCCGCCAGAGGCCATCCCACTGGCATTCTCTTCGTCACAAACAAGCCTGCCCTGGCGGAGGAACGCGATTCCGAGCGGATGTGATTCAACCATGCGATCACTGGGCTATTACCCAAGCACGAGTCTACATGGTTTTCACCACCTTTACCCTAAGCGTGGGAAGGGTTTGAAAGAAGACCTGGGCAATCAAATATTAATTCAGCCACATGCCCCAATCAGCCACCCGAACACCCACTGTTACCCAAAGGGAATGTGGCACCTTTATAACGTGATTTTAACTGAGATAGCCAAGTTGTACCTAAAGCATGCCGGAAAGCCCGGTACGTACCTACTCAAAATATCATTTGTCTTGAAACTCAAAATTTCCGTACAGAAAAGCTAAGAACTACCTGAAATGTACCCTACATGTACCCTTAGAAGCAGACCACAGTTGACAGCCATGTTAGTGTGACGACATATGTTGACGTCACGGCGAGTATCAGCCAATCGAAAGCCCTTGAAGCCTGTTGAATATGGTAGTAGTTGTCAGATCATGACATCATCCACAGGCAGATATTTATTTCTCTCCCAAGAGGAGCATTTTAAAAATCAAAATATTGAGCTTATTGTACATTTTTCAGAGAAATCATGGACGCTTCCATGGTTTTCGGCTAAAAGTACCTACCCCTAATTACAATAAATTCCAAGATTCGACCAAGGTGCCACATTGCCAATAAGAACCCCTTGACAAAACCATGTACCACGGGTCAGACGGATGCTACTCAGATACCTGTATATAACGGTTACCTACACCAAACACAACAATTCCTTCGCACACCTCTGCGACCCATTTTCGGAGTCCAGCCTAGTCACGCATTTCATTTGCGACCCTGCATGTCACGTTATCACACATTATGAACGTGACCCCCGTGACCTCTGCATTACAGTGACCTTCGCACCGAGGCAATGCTACCTGGCGTCTCCCAGCAGAGGTAATATCGGCAGCAAATGGCCTGCACGTGCCGCATGCAAATGGGCGAAATAAGACCACGCTTGGCTATCTTGGAGAACTGGTCAGGTCATTGGGGCAGCAGAGCTTCATTTCACCATTTCGTTTGAAAAACAACAAATTTTGAACATGCCGGCACCAAACACTTTACATTGAAACATGCGTTATGGAAACTGGCCTCAAGATTTCGGAGTGATCGTAAATTGACACGGCAGGATAGGCCTCACCTGAGAAAAAATATTGATCATCGGAGAAAACTTCAATACCATTTCACCGCTCGGCAGCCACATAAGAAATGCTTCAGAAACGCGTGTAATACTCAACTATATAGACAATATATTTTCGTTCTAATTTTCATGATTTATTTGTCTATAATGAATAAAAAGGCAACAGAAAACAGTTCCCCAAATTACATAGCCAGTAAAGACGTTACAATAAAGCAATAAAAATACAATATTACGGAGTAAGTGGAACCATAAATAAGGATTAGAAAGTGTAAGGTCTCGATTCTTGTACAGTTAATGGATTTATTGAAACTAAATAGTTCAAGGATCTACCCAATGATACCCTGACATCAGACTGGGACGGATATAAGGGGAAGGCGAGCCGAACGCCGAGGTGCCGTTGTGGACAAATGGGTCCATGTCGGGCGCTCAAAGAGCTCTGAATTCCCTAAAATGCAATAATTTTGTGTTACATGCACTTTAAAATCGACTTTTGGTGACCCTGGCAGAGCCACCGTTTTCTGCCGTCTTTAAGGGTTTGTCTCCCGTCTACTGCAAAATTCAGACTTCTGTTCGACTATATGACTTTCCCTCCCTCGGATAGCGGTACCCGTTTGGTGAAATTTTCACCACTAGTTTCCGTTAAAACTTTTCAAGCAATCATTCCTTAAAAACGCAAAAAATGTTGGGAAGGCACCCCCTGGAACGGACAAAAGTCGCTCTCTTCCCCTAACGGCAACCCTAGACCTGTCAGAGACCAGGAAGGCGCCAATGCTAAATTAGTTCAGCTTCAAGATCTGTTTTATTGGTAACTAATTCGCGCCCAGTTTTCCACGCTCTTCGCTACCACAATTCAGGAGCTGTATGATTTAGCGACATGCAAATCATGCCTGGTAACGATTTCCCGACACCCGTTTGACACTGTGAGTAAAGGTGAAATACGAGTCTGCTGGCATTTATCCGGGTAGCTAGAAATAGCAATACAGCAAGAGGGATGCCGGACAGTCTGATAAGGTAAGTCTGAGTCTGACTCTGTGGCAACACATAGACCGAGCGCCACTCACTTATCCCCTGCTTTATCGATAGTGTGGCTACCGAGACAGTGTGCGATCTTTTCACCGACCATTTATCCTTACTGATCTATTCGGGAACTTAACGACAAAGGCCTTCAGGATAATTACTCATATTTAGTGGCAGATCCGACTGAGTACAGTGCGGCGAAGCAACGCAACGATATTCTCGTAGGATTTAACATGTGCATTGATGGCAGAGCTCGAGGACTGGCGCGCTTAGCCACGGGAGAAATGTCGTGCTGGTGAGGGACTGGAATGTTCGGGTTCGATCAGAAGGTATGTGTCAGGGAAGAGGGGCAACGACCAAACACGAGGGTCGTAGACGGAAGGGCTGATTAATGGGCCCGAGAGATGGTGATCTCTCTGTCGAAGCAGGACTGTACAGGGTTAATGCCTACGTCAGAGTGCATCTCGAGGCCCTTCAGCTCTCTCTCTCTCTCTCTCTCTCTCTCTCTCTCTCTCTCTCTCTCTCTCTCTCTCTCTCTCTCTCTCTTGCATACTTATCCCACCCACGTGGTCCTTAAAAATTGGGGGACCAGAACGGCCAAGGGATCTAACGACACAACAGGCACGACTCTGACTCAATTGTAGCGCACATGCTTGTTTCATCAGGATCTTCGTATTGCTCACACCAGTGCTCATATCACATCAATCATCATTAGAGCACCGGATGATTACCATTTGTCTCACTTACTAAAATCCATCTGATGTTAAGATCCTTCACGTTTGACCTTGGCTCCCAAATTGCCATGATGTCCATTCAGATTCATACACGTGAGGCTTTCTGATGACCTGAATAGGGCTGGCCCACCTGACGTTCATCATATTCCAACATGTCCGGCTTCACACCTCAGATAATTTTGCTGGCATTAGGAAATTGAACTGACTCGTGCATTATTCTCATTCCATCAAACGCTGAGTACTCTCCACTATAGGAAGAAGACCTCAGACCACCAACTGCGCAGCGTCAATTTAACACCTTGCGCTGCGAACAGAAACTAGGTATCCACAGCTGGTTCCATACTGATAGGTAGACCTATATTAATACCTGTATTAGTTAGGCCGCGGTCATTTTTGCGAGATATCTCTCAAGTGATGTTTCCTGCCGACACCATTGTTGCTTCACCTGCTGCGTTTTAACTGGATGCATGAACTGAAATGCAAAAATACTCCATCGGGTCCAGTATTCGGAAGTGATTGAGAAAAGGCACAGAAAAGCTTCGGAATCGGAGAAAAAAGTTGTTTGTCCATAATTTTTCCAAATTGACGTTTCATCCAGCTCGCAGGGACCAACATTTAAAGAGCTCGTCAAAATACATTACTAGAGGCGCAACCTTTTGTGAGAAGTGTAGGTAATCGTTTTTAAGACATTTCTTAAAACAGCTGACACTTATACCTACCGATCAATGTGGAACCGGTTGTACGTATGCCAGTTGCATGCACATGTTTCGCACTCAGCTCGCAGGGGTATCAAGTGTTCCGACAAAAATTTCGGGACTCATATTCGTTAGTTTGGCTTTAGTCCTCATTAACGCTACAGGCCTATAGCATTGCCGAACTCCGAGCTGTTGAGTCGCCTCGCCTGTTCTCTGCGAGAGGCTAAACAATTAGAGCTTTGCTTCCCCGGCCATCACGGGGTAGTTCTTCCCGTGGGAAAAAAACGTGGCAACGCCCCTGAGCATACGCTTCATACAAATAGAGATTTAGCTGAGCTTAATGCAAAAAGAAGCCCTTCCGCGAAGAAGAGTGTATGTGATATACAGTTCCCGCGATGCGACACAACTGACCGATCTTGGCGAGACTGGCGGCGAGAATCCAGGATCCAATGACGAAGGGGGTGCGGACTCTTTCAAAGTCCACCACCCCCACCTGGAAGTACTGCTTCTCCTTGCCGTGGTGGTAGTGTCTGTTGGGATCGTGCGGGCCGAACAGAGGGTCATAGTCGCTGCTGTTCTCCGACCCGGAGTGTTGATGAGGCCCGTGGTGAGGGTGGCCGTGGTTGTGGCCGGAGAGGGGCGCCGCGTGCTCCTCCAGAGGTACCACGTGTGGCGGCGGCCGGCCCGACGTCACATCGTACGACACAGTGGACTCCGAACTTGCCAGCAGGTCAGCGACAGCCGACCGCGCCACCGCGTACGCCAGTATCAAAGGAATCACATAGTGCAGACGCACACCCTCTGCCATAATTTCAACTGTTGGATGACGTGTGACCTGCAGAAAGAGGTCGACTCTCGAACCAGTCTGCTGAGTATCGGGATATTGCCCACTAAATGGTCATCACCAGAGTCAATAAAGGGATAAAATCTGATTTGAAGATTCCTGTATCACTATTGGCATATCACAATGTAAAAGAATAAGGCTAAAACATTACCTATCACTGCACTCCCGACCCCACCACCACTAGAGTTCTCCGCAGCACGCGCGCCTGTGCCATGCGTGCAGCCGTGTGCACCTCCCTCTCAGCCGGCACCTGGCGAGCCACTGACACCGTCCGCCCTCTGTGCCGACCTGGCCGCAGGCGGTTCTCCACGCCGGGCGATGACGTCACCACCTCCGGCGGGGTCGCCGACACGCCCGAGGCATTCCTCCCACGCTGAAAGCGAAAATTTGGAGGAAAAATATTTTAGCGCGATTGCAGTTTTGAATTTCCGGCGAGTTATCGGAACAAATGTATGGATGCATGAGACGCTTTCAACAGGACAGATTTGGAGACACGTAATGACCTGAGCAGTTAGAGCGTTGTCATTGAACTGCAAATTGAGTTCTGGAAAGAATGAAATATCAAATCTGGGGTCTTTCGGCGGGCTCGGTCACATGGCTATTTCAGTTCAAATCCCAATTTGAAGGTGTCACATTCCCTGTAACTATTCTCGTTATCGGAGGGTGCGGAACACTTAATCCCCGTGAAATGCAGAGACAGATAGACAACTTTTCTGATAAATATTTGGAGGCTCCGATGAAGCAAACAAACAACTGAAGTACGAAAGTTAAGAACTCTCATTTCCAGAGCCGGCCGGCGCGCTATTTGAGTCCGCTACTCCTCTACTTGTGGACTCTAAATGGCAATGGAAGTTGTTTCTAGACCAAAAAGTAGTGGAGCAGCGGACAGCTGATTCAATTATTAATAGCTCCAACCTCTACCGCTACAGAGAGCCTGGGTACCATCATCGAAACAAACACGAGATCGTGATCACGGCTGAGAGGACTAGTTTTATCCGTAAAAAACTAAGAGACTTAGTGTATTTGTTGTGTGTTTTGTTTGCACATCTTATAACAAAACTACTAACTTGGTGCAATCAGCAGTTGTTTCCTTAAAATGTATTTAAGAACCAAGTCTCAGTGATCCTAGCGAATCACTATCGGCTAGCGCCACTGCCTCGCTGAAATCGCAGGCAGGGTCGTCGCCACGGATTTTTACTGGATGGCAGACCCTGGACTG
This sequence comes from Lepas anatifera, assembly GCA_034440635.1. Lineage (NCBI taxonomy): Eukaryota > Metazoa > Arthropoda > Thecostraca > Lepadidae > Lepas > Lepas anatifera. Next base: position 797,726 of record JAOTON010001749.1, on the reverse strand, counting down.
GCAATGGCCGAACAGAGGGGGCCGAATTTCGAGAATACTTGCCAAACCGAGTTCGCTCTATTCAAACGCATTAAAGGCTACATCGCGAAGAAAAAAAACGGAGAGGTGAAAAAGTAAAAAGTCGAAAACCAAAAAACGCAGTGGAAACGTGACAAAGCGTTGTCCACAAAAAGGGTGGTTAGGAAATGGAAAAGTGTCTTTTCAAGCGAAAAAAGGAAAAAAAAACTAAAAGCTAAATCAAATGAAACCCAGGCCTCCGAGACGTGAGAGAACATAAGGATTTTAATTGTGTTCGAAATGTAGGAATCAAGTCTTCTGTTTTTTATATGACTGTCTTTTTTAATATTCTGGATAGTATTGACACACCCTTCAAGGGTGACCCTTGATATACTTCGTCCGTCATCGGCTTCTGACAATCTTGGGAGGGTGAGCGTGTGACTTCAACCGGGCATGAAGGATTTCCCTTGAAAGGACCTTGAAATAAAGGTGTCACACCTTAAAGTGGCGTTTGACAAGCAGGTAACATCTACGGAAGCTATCTGAAAGGAAAGGTATTAGGGGAGCTTTTGCATCCAGATGACACCTATTGTATGTCTGGGGATGTGATAACGATTCGGGTGCCCCGACGCCCGCATCCTTGGGGAATAACACTTCAAACCACGCCGGTTAGGGGAGCTGGGCATGAGTCGATCCAGCATTCACGATTGCGGAGGGGGGGCGATGATGGGCTGGGGGGTGGCGGGTTTGGACAAAATTAAATCCCTAAACGGCGCGACCTTTTAAACGGTGACCGGTGGGGGTGACACGCGGCGTTTCAAGAAGTGCAGGTCTCATGAAGCGCCGAGATCTGGATCGAGGTGGGCCCATGCCTTCTGGACCACCTATGCCCAGAAACCCGATCAGACGTCAGCACCCCCCCCACCCTGAAACGTCAGAGTTCCCCTGGAGCACTGGTCTGAAATAGATCCCCTTCCGTTCACCTCCCGTTGAGGCATCCAGTAGGCGAGTATGCGCTCCCAGTGATAATGTTTGGCAGATTATGATAGATTGCGCCGTCCAAAGGTAGCGCCACTGGTCTGCACGTCACCCTCTATTGGAAAATCCTACATTCGCCCATACTCAGGGAGCGGATGTTTCTAGGGAAGGTGATATGCACGGGAGGCATCTGCCCCTCTATCATTCCCTCCCCCCCTGGATTCGCCAATTTTGTTTTATGGTCTATGGGAGGCTCATCCCGCCACCTAGCTGCCTTTGCTATTTATATAGCCCCACGACACGATAGGCATGCCAGTTTGACAGTTTTCTTTCTCAAATAGTACCAGGAAAAGAAGTGATGAGAACATAAGCAATACAAAAACGGAAAACAGATAGGAACAGTGATGAAACGAAAGAGCGAAAAAGGAGAAAATGTCACCAAAAAACGAGAAGCATGATTACAAAAGGAAAACGGAAAGCGATAAATTAACAAATATGCAGTGTCCTTTGAGCCTAGGACTTGATCGTGGCAGTGAAACGCGCCGTACTGCATCCTCCTCCCCGTAAGTCCATGAACAAATGGAGATCAGGGACTGTACTGCGGTAGATCGTAGATATGGTATATCATTTGGACCAGGTTTCGATGATACACAGGCAAAACCGCAGTAAGCAGCACCGTGGCAATCATGGTCAAAACGTGAGAAGCTGTAATTCATAAAAGACAAATCAGTATAAAAAGCAAGCATGACTTCTCACTCGCAAAAGCAGTTGCCAGTTATGTATCCCGTGCATTTTGGAGCATATTTAGATTACACCAAACCCCTTAAAATTGGTCTGATTAGGAACATAGGCACCAATGAATCAGGTGATGCATTCTTATAATTGACACTTGCATTTCAAGCACAGACAATGGCTAAATGATCTATAACACGCTGCGGCCAGAGACGCCAGACTGGACCGTCACTCAAGCCCAATGCACGCTCACACCTCTCAAACATCCTCCCCCTACTCAGCATACCCTAACTGATGACTAGTCGGCACAGGTTTCACCGGCGACCCTCATTGCCGTCGCTTAAGCTCCACTCCCCGCGAGGTGGCGGGGTTTCGCTCCGACTCACGGCCCGCCGCCCGCCCGCGTGGTCCTCGCTTGCAAACAACACCACCGTCTGCGCATGGCCAGAATCATAACTCCTCTTCGAGGCTTCGTTTGTACTTTTCTGCGCAGCGACAGGGCGGCTGGAAGGATCATCACCCTTACGAAGCAGGCGGCGCGAGGCACTGCTAACCTTGCCCCGAGCCTTGCCCTTCCCATCACGCCTAGACACACCCACACCTTCGCTCAACCTGTTCAGACGAATTTCATCACTTCCGATTTCAAAACTGAAATCATCGTCATCCCCCGACGCCGGCCCTAGATAATCGTCACTCAACAGAGGCCATGCCACTTGGTCCTCAGACGAGGACAACGTACTCTTTCTCGGCCCTTTTCTAGTCCGCTCCACATGTCCAGCTGGGAAAACACCTCCATCTTCCCACATTTCATCACTCTATCCAACTCGCCGCCACCGCCCCTGACCACATCCTCGATGGTTTGGTCCAGCTGTGTGAGGGCGCTCGGGTCGGGACTGCGGCGGCGCCACCGTGGGACGAGGTCGTGCGGCCGCTTGTGCAGCAGCATGTGCCGCTTCAGATGGTCGCTGCGTCTGAAGCCGCGGTGACAGATCTCACACCTCATCGTCTTCTCCCCGTGAATCAGCTGCCAAGGACATTGCATCGGTTAGTGTGATCGGTATATCGACGCATAAGCAGACCAGGCCGGAAATCCGGAGACCTGGGTTCGAATCCCAGCTTTGGAGCGATTTTCCAAAGCTGCAAAACTGTAATAGCCGATTAGCTGATATATCATTGCTGGAGGTACATATTATATACCTAATTGGTATGAGAATGTCCCAGCAAAAAACTGCCGATCGATTAATTATACACACACACATAGCACATATATAACCGCGGACGATAAACCGAATATTTCTGACTAGACCTTCCAACTGTGATGTTATGGTACACTCGATTTTTTACTCAGGTACCGCAGTGATAGCTTTATTCATTAATTATTTTTCTGATGTCACTTGACCTCTGACCTTCATTTGAGGTTACCCTGAGATATCATCCCGCTCATATGGCGTGATGACGTCGCAACTCGGTCTCCAATGCAAGTGAACTGGTCCCACCACGCAATCGTGGCGACCTCAAAATGTAGGCCTGACTTTGAAAGCTTATAAGTAAAAAAGGTTCAACCGGCTTCGGAAATTCTTGCAAAAATCGATGCACCGTTGGCCACGTAACCTTTTTCAGCTCCGAGCGGTTCTCTACCCACCTCGAAAAATAGGTGAAGGGGAGGGGGCTCTGAGACCCCACCAGTGCGCGTGTTAACTCTTGTGTCCACTGTCTGTTTTTTTAATTCGCCAAAAAGTGTGGGAAAATCTTTATTGTACTAATTCACAGAGCGACGAAAGCATCACAATACTAATTTTTACCATTTGAGTTAAAGGGAGTGTGGCACCTTCATAACGTGATTTTAACTGAGATAGCCAAGTTGTAAAGCAAGTCGGAAAACCCGGTGCTCAATATATCATTTGTCTTGGAACCGAGATTTCCGTAGAAAAAAGCTGAAACCTACCTGAAATGTACCCCTCATGTACCCCTAGCAACAGGCCACAGTTGTAGCTGTTGGTGTGACGACACATGCTGACGTCACGGTGAGTATACGCCAATCGAAGCCCATGAAGGGCATTGAATATGGTAGCGTTGCTAGATCATGACATCATCCACAGGCAGATATTTATTTCTTTCCCTAGATGAGCATTTTAAAAATCCAAATATTAAGCTTATTGTACATTTTTTCAGAGAAATTATGGACGCCTCCTTGATTTTCGGCGAAAAGTTCCCCTAATTACAATAAATTCCAGGATTCGACCAAGGTGCCACATTCTCTTTAAGAAGACGGGTCAGTTTACCAAAAGTGTGTGGGGGGGGTAGGTGTTCACCTTTTCCCAGAATGAGAACGGGGCCTGGTGGCCTTCCCCGTGCTATACTCTTGATTATGAGGATACAACTGAGAGCAAGATGGTCCCCAATCATCCAGGCCTCCTTCCTCATACAGCTGAATAAAGCACATGGACAAGAGCGGAGAGTAGAAATAAGTTAGCGTGGCGTTCGTAGAAACCCTCAGATGAGGAAACTGAATACCGGATATTACTGAGACTTGTATTTTCTGTATGTGTTTTGAAGGGCACTACGGCTAAACTTTTACTTGGGAGGGGGCTTTTCAAAAACAAATTTTTCTGTCTGTTCCGTAACAAGCTTTTATTATATTTGAAACCCGCATTAGAACATTCAAATAATTTTCTCACTTAAACACGGCGTGTTTGAAACCGGTTTCTGTGCACAAAAACATTTTGGGCAGTCACCAGGCGGCCCAAAGGTGGGGGATACCGATTCCACTACAGCATAGATGATAATACAGCTGAACTATCTTTTAAATAAATAAACCCGAAGAGTTAGCAACTATAGCAATAGGTTCTTGGCTTTGTTTTCATTTACTTCACTCATATCCAACGTGCAAGCCTCTACTACAAAATATTGTATATCTCTATCGCTAAAAATAATTGTTGGGGTTTAACGACGCACCAACTGCCAATGTCATAAGGCGTCGCCAACTCACACCCTGTTGAGGGATTTTGGGGAAATCAGATCCATTTATTCAGAGGCTCCGCCAGGACTTGAACCCGGGACCGATGGCTTAGAAGACAGGGATGTTATCCACTAAGCCACTTATCCCCCTTTTTCTATCGGTGCCATGTTATTCGCAAGATATTGCGAGAAACCAGAAACTTACAATCATTTGAACCGAGCTTCTGCTATAAACATGAACCATAATCTTCATGGAAAATAAACAAAATGATGAATTAACAAAGGGACTCAGAATATTATTTAAAGCAAATATTCATTTCCTGCGTGCGGTACTCATTTTCCTACATTTCTTTTTAATTTTGTAAAAGTTGTTGCAAGTTAAGCTTTTGGAAAACCCGACAACACCATCCGAACGAACTCCCGCGATAAAGGGTCAATTTAGAAGCCCAAGTTCAACGTCCTACAAAGCACAGGGACTGCCGCCCTGCTCAGGTCACCCTCTTACCAGCCAGTTGCCAGCCGACTTACTTCGGATAAACAAAGAGCGCCGGAGCGTCTCAGGGGAACCGATCCCACGCCTGGACATGCACTGCCACTGCATGTTCCAGAGCAGCGGGCCGGAGCTCACCGCTCTACCAACTGGGATACCGGGGCGGCATTAACACGCGCATTGACGGGGGGGCGGGTACCCGCCCCCCCTCGGGTTTTTCGGAGATAGTAGTAAAACGGCGGCGCGTAGCGCCACCGTAATTGGCATACCTTTTCCCTCATCCTTTTTACAACTTCTGTGAAAATTTTAAGGTTTGGTCATCTTAGGTCAGGTCACCAGTACAGGTCAAGTGACCTGACCTCAAAAAAAGTTTAAGATAACATAAGTCGGAGCAGGGTGAACCAGTGACCCAAAATAGGTTTTGTGCTAGGGTGTCGAGTGGAAAATTCAGCTCGGAATGTATGGTGAGTGAGTGGAAAATTCCCCCCAAAATGTATGGCGGAGTAAAAAATTTCCAACTTGGGTACTCAGATGGTAAACTCTCAGAGCCCTTGTTTGAACTGAGGGATGGATATTTCCTTTAATTTTCTCAAAGTAAATATTTTTAAATCGTCCCCAAGCAGCATTGTTTGACCATTACCATGTGAAAAATTTGGGTTAAGCAGGTAAATCTTTACCAACTGAAACCCCCTGATGCACTCTTCAAATTTCTTTAAGGAATTGGTGAATTTCCACAAATAAAGAGCTTTTTGGGGGGCTTCTGAGACCAACCTTCGGGGGAAAGAACTCTGGGAGCCACCAAGACTAACATCTGTGGGAGGAAGATCAACTCTTGGGGGGCTTCCCTAGACCAACTCTTGTGCCCCTCCTCCCCTCTCCCACACGACCAGCTCTAAAGGGCCTCTGAGACGAAATATCGGGGCCCCCTTAGACCAACTCTGCAGAGGGGGCCTCCGAGATCGGCAGGTGGTAAAAAATGAAAAGGGATTTTTCATGCAATACCTAGTGCCAAAATTAATTATCTAAGCATACACTGTATAGTTTTTCTGTCCAGGACAACGCCCCTCCTATACCTATACCTATAGTTATCGGAATTTTGGAGGCCACTCCTGACCTCAGTCACTGCACCTCGCATACACCTATGCTGGGGCCCAGTAGAGCCTTGGTTTACACCTAACTAACCCAAACGAAACTACAAACTTTCTATCACGGCAATAAACTCTTCCAGACTCTTGCTATAAGTTTCTTTTCTTTACCTGTCAATTCCCCTGCTTCTTTTCACATATATACTCACCTTCATATGAATATGCTGCTTTCTATCAATATCTAATCGAAGCTACAGCCCCTCCTTTTCGGTGTGTGTTGTTTCTTCCTTTCGTCTACAATCAGCCAGGCGCGGCGGGTTGCGACAGCGTCAGAGCAACTACTAATTTAAATTTATGATCGCTTTCCGCTTGCCGGTCGCATGAGCAACATAATTTGCATTTCAAAAATTGCTCTAAATTAATTTTCTAAATCCTTATAGACTAGAAAATTATACAACTAAAAGCACACCAAGAGGAAGACTAACAATGTTTTGTCAATAACGAATATGAAACCGGCCTTTCAAAAAGCCTAAAGATGCCGCTTTTATTTACTAGATGTAAAGACGGCGATTTGGTAAGTCCACGCCGTAGACCAGCCATACAAAAAAGTGCCGATGTTTGAAGGGTAACTGGATGCATTCTTGTTGCCCAAAAAAATCATTTCATGAAAATGTAGAGTTTCAATGTATTCAAGTACCGGACACTTTCAGTTGAACTTAAATATCAGCGTATTTATGCCTAGGGTGTCGTAGGGTGTCGTGAGTGGATTTGGGTGTCACAGGGCGTGGACGCAGCAATGAAGGGCTGATATGGATAAAAATTATTTTCTTCGAAATAAATGGTCAATTTTCTACCATACAATGTCAAAAAAATATGCTGCTTAGCACACAACTTTCAAGATAATTGCTTATAACAACAAAATGACCAAAAATGGTTTTTCACTATTCTTGGTACCAAAAATACAAAAACAACTTTTCAAGGACATAAGCCTAGAAGTCATGTGCACAGATAAACTGCTTTCCAGAAATGTATCTTTCAAAGCAGTCAGCTCATTTTTTTGGCAACACAAGGCTAGGGTGTCTAATTTTCCACTCACCCATTTTGTGAGTGGTGGAATTTAGTGACGGTGTTCACCCATTGGAACTTTCTCCGGTGGGGCAGGGGGCACTGAACGTCTTGCCCGCGCCAGAATTTCGATTCAGTTGTTCCACTGAAATTGGTGGATATAAGAATGCCAGGTATAATTGGCTAGAAAAATAGAAATCACCAGATTTTCTTGCAGAAAAGCCAGAGAAGTGCATAAGAGCCGAGTTAATTTGGCGATCTCATAGTCGATTCTGCTGCTCTCTTTTTCCAGTGGACGTTGGTAGAGGAGGTAATGGAACTGGCCTTTGTAGTAAGTATTGCTGAGTAAAATTAAATAGTAGTAAGTATTGTTGGAAGTGAGGGGAAAATTCAGCAAAAAATATATAAAAGTGAGTGGAAAATTCTGCTTGACTGGGTGTCGTTCTGCACCCAGCACCCCAGGTTTTGGGACACTGGGGTGAACTTATCCGATTGAAACTCATATCACATAATGGGCCCACCGAGTTCTCTAAAATGTGTTCCGGTACTTTTGATATCGATGACCTAAGGTCAGGTACGAGGCATGACCTCTCCATTGGAAATACATGGGAAAAATGGTTTTTACTGTATAACTCAGTAACGGATAGTGATAGAGCGTTACTTTTAGCTGTATTAGACTCGCCTTGGCTTTGCGGTTCTAATGATATGCATTTTATAAAATTTCCTGACCTGACCTCAGGTCAGGTCAAATCCTTGATTTGACCTAGCAAGGTCAAATTATATATCATTCGATTCAGCTTGCTGCGAGGATTAATATCGCTCAAGTCATTTTGCTCTATCTTTACTTGTTCAGATGTAATGGCCGAAGAACCTAATTTACATGTTATCCCTATTACGGCATGTTTTGACCTCTCGTGACCTTAAATGTGATCTGACAAAAAAACGGTTCAAATAATTTCGATGGAGAAGTGGATGGGCTACCCAACACCGTTTACCGTTTTTTGCTACCTAGCGTGGTTCTCGAGATCTAAGGGGGGGGCGGGTACCCACCCCCCTCATCAAAGCGAAGGTGGCTCAGACCCCCGTCAATGCGCGTGATAAATCAAGGCAATAACAAGTAATCAGCGAGGCAGTAACAAGCAAGCATATGAAGTTGCACTTATAATAGACCTTCACTGATGTGACTTTTTCAGTCATAATTTGGACATCGGGGATACATGTTTAGCCACGAGAGTGCTAAATATAAACATCGCCCAAAAGAGAGCGATCTGGCGGCACCGAAGGCGCGGCGTCAGCGGCTCATCACTCACCATGTGCCGTCGGAGGTCCCGCGGTCCCGGGAACTGCTTCTCACAGACTCGACAGATGAGGTCGTCCTCCGTCACCGGCAGGTTTCTCTGCCGGCGGCCCTTGAACGCCTCCCCCAGCGTCTGGTGCAGCTTGGCGTGCGCAGCCAACTGTCCGGACTGCGTGAACCTGCGCCGCACGGTCACCAAACGGTCACGACCAGGAGAGGATAGTTTAGTCCCCAAACAGTTAGTTCAGTTCAGTCAGAGACAGTTATTCAACTGCCCTGGTTCAGTCACGGGTCACCCGTCAGCAATAGGAGCATTTTAGAGTTGAGAAACTGGGAGAGTGAAACACAAACATATTTCTCAGAGGAAACGAATTATTTGTTGAACGGAATTTATACATAATCGTGGTTTCGACGGCATCTATCTACTTAAAGGTGTTGCGCAAGCCGAAATCACTCACCAATATTTCTAGACATCGAATATTTACCATGAAGTGATATTGAAATGCAGTAACATATACTATATTTTGAACGAATATGTATCTTATTGTGGTCATGGCAGCTAAAAAATGAATATCTTGATATACTTCTCGAAAACAGTGGAAAATTGATAAAAAGTACGTCACGTATGCGTATAAAATTTAGCCCGAGTAATTTTGGATGCCGGGCGGCACTCTGTGTTTATAAGCACTGACCTGCGATCGCACAGTTCGCACACGTACGGCCGCTCGCCAGTGTGGGTGCGCATGTGGACCGTGAGGTGGATCTGCTGGGTGAAGGCGCGCGAGCACTGGTTGCACTGGAACGGCCGCTCCCCGGTGTGGGTGCGCCGGTGGTTGATGAGGTGGCTCGGCTGAACGAACGAAGCTGGACAAAAATCGCAGCTATACGGCTTGATGCCAAGATGGGATCGCATATGCACTTCCAACTGAGACTTCTGGCCAAAGGCTTTATCACAGATCTCGCAGGCGAACCACTGGCTGGCGGGGTGATTCTGCCGGTGCCTCTGCATCTGGCTCTTGGTGCCGAAGGCGGCGTGACAGCCGAAGCAGCGGTGGCCCGGCCACTCGCTCCTGGGCTGGAAGGCGCGTAGTCCTCGGAGACAGAAGAGGCAGTGTGTCTGCCGGTCGGGCCGGTGGGAGTCCATGTGGGCTGTCATCTCGCCGGCGTCGGTGTACACGGTCTGGCAGATGCGGCAGCGGTATCCGTACTCGGTGCCGTCCCGCCTCACCAGCAGGCCCACTGTGTGGTGGCTGATGGCGCATCGACAAGTCACACAGACGGCCCGAATCCCCACCGCGCTCACCTCCCGGACAATCTCCATCGGCTGCTCTCCGTCCTCGGTTTTCTCCACCAGTTGAAGCAGCTCCGACTCGGTGTCCTCCACCTCATACAGCATATCCCCCTGGCCCAGGTGGTTCACCAGAAGCGCAACAGCGTCGGCGGCTTCCTCTTCACAGAGGATAGTCTCAAAGTCAGATTTGGACGGCTCAGAAGCGGCGGCATTTTCGCCATTTTCAGTCACTATTTTCGCCTCTTGTCTAGCAACCTCCTCGTACCTGTTACCAGTACTCGCATCGCACTGTTCTGTCTCTACAAACGCTGCGACATCTTTATCGTCGCTAGCGAATACGATGGGTACTATTCGGTCTTCCTCGTCACACATCTGGATCACAGCCATCTGCTCGGCGGCCGGCTCCTCCGCCGAGCCACCCTCACCGGACCCCCTGCAGAGCAGAACCCGGCTGTGACGCGGCATCACCAGCGCTGACAGAGTGCGCGGCACCGGCCGGCCGAACGTCACCGACCTCTTAGCTTCAGGGCGTGCCTGAGATGGAGTCTTGGCTTCGGGAAAGCGCTTGGGTGAAGTGTCTCCGCCAGCGGAAGCTCTAGCAGGAGGACGACCACGAAGAACAGGAGCAAATTTAAATGTATTATTGGTCCCTTGGAATGCATGCTTTGGTGAGCAGTTCTGCGTTCCTTTTGCATCTTGTAGATTAGTGTCCTGGTTGACAGTGGACGGTTTGCAAGAGGAGTCATTGGAAGCAGTTTTGACATGTAAAGCTTGCCCTTCAGGGTGCTCGGGAAGTGTACAGCACTGTCTCTGGTGTAGCGCCGCCTCCGCCTGGCTGGGATTTGAACGCAATTTCACTTCAGCGTCTGACTTCTCAGCCGAGCTGTACGACTTAGTCACGAGCTCCCCTGAATCCCTGATGGTGATGATGACCTTGGTTCGTGTGCCTGATTGACTGACTGACTGAACGACTCTCCTTTTAGGACTGACATTAGATGGTTGCGAATTTTCAATCCGTGACGCAGTCAAATCTTGGGTTTTGATATAGGCAGCTGGTGCGGAGGACTCGAGTTCCATTACCGATGTCTGTGTTGACCTCTTTGCTTTCTCTATATATGTGTCATCCTCGGTCAAAGCATCCATTTTTCCACTGGCGAAGATGCCAGGCTATTCCATTTTTCATATGGCGATACTGGGCCCCCTGAAAGAAAGACAGTGTCACTACAAACAGACTCCATGATTAGCGATGCAAAACAAATACTAGCACGTTTGTTTTCCAAAACCGAAGCCAGATTCTGAAAAATATATTCGATTCACCAACAGCCCAAGAACAAAAACCACCAAGGTTGCATAATCCAAGGTACATTTAAACATCCAAAGGTACATCAAAACTGATTTATATTTTTGTCTACAAAAGACCTTGCTACCTCTTGACCCGGCGTGTGCACATTTTCAAGATTTATTGGTAATGATTTAACTTAGATTTTCGGCTGAAGACTCATCCTCCCTACTATATATGTAGCACCAGCAAACCCAGAGGGTAAATAGGCCACGTTCCCTCCACTATCACTTAGCACCGCATCAATCACTAAGCTCTCCCCACCAGGGGCGGTCGCAAACCCGAGTTTTTTTTTGGTGGGGGCAAACCCATGTCTGCATCTCCTCCTGGAAGGGGAGGGGTTGGGACGTGCAATTTGGGGTGCTCCAAGTACATGATTGCCCCCCTGGGGGAGCGAATTTTTTTGCTCGACAGACTTAGTGTAAACACCTTTAAAAAATATCCGGCCTTTGGGGAGGGGCCAAAAGATAGTTCGGCCCCTCTCCAGCGCTTTGGGGGAGCATGGCCGGAATGGCCCCCCTGCGTCCGCCAATGCTCCCCACCCTTCCATGCCTTCCCTGATGGCACAGGGAGGTGTCACGTGTGGCCCGGCACCATGGGTGAGCAGAACCCAGAGGCAGGTGCCCCATGTAACACCTGCCTCTGTGCTGATACACCATAGATCAACAGAGCACCCACACTGATATGCTGCATCCGGGGATGTGCAGGCAGTGGACAGCTACAACTCCATGTACACCGTTCTAAGCGGATTACTGCAGCGCGCCGGAGTGCCGATCAAAGCGGCGAAAGCGATAGAGCGCCTTTTCTCCAGTGAAGTCGTACGCAGGTATTTCCGACTGCATTTCCAGGAGGATGGTACCGGAGAGGTAAGGAGGGACCAACTGAGCAGCACCGGCGAGACCGGCGACTCCGATGTTATGACCGGCGCCTCCTTCTGGCCGACAGCTGAGGAGGCTACCGCCACGTCCGCCAGTTGGTTCCACTCCGACCGGGTGTGTTACTGGGACGTCGTGATTCCCGTCTGCAACGGCGGCGCGTATTGCGGCCGCATCTCCCTCAATCGCTGCCGGCCGCATGGTGCCTGGGGGGGCAGGACTGTGTGACGCAGGGGCGTAGCCAAGAGGGGGGCAGCAGGGACAGCCGCCCCCTGAGAACACGAGTCTGTAACAAGTAAGGCCCTTGTTTACCCAACAAGGCCCTTTTGGCACTGTTGCAGGGGTCCTTTTGGGGCGCCGCCCCCCGGAGCAAAATCCTGGCTACGCCCCTGGTGTGACAGCCCTAATCAGTCCTATATGTTGGGTTTTCCATCTTGTCTCAACCCCAGCCTTCCTGCTGCCACTCTGGACAATTATTAACCCTCACAAAATTAAATTAAATTTTTTCACAATTGAAGAAAATGACCAAAACAAATTTTGGCATGCTATATCCTGGATCAGGCCCTTAGTGAGGTGGTTACCCATTGCTCACTTGATATATGACAATTGAGAGATACTCATTTCCCTAATTTACATTTTTCAAGGCATGACTCACTCCGCTGAGTCCCATGCACAATTTTAATCATTATTGACTGACATATAAGGATACAATTGCAATACAAATAGGGCTTTTATCAATTGAAGCCAGTTTTCAATCTGACTCTAGTCAATCTGCATCCAAGACTATCTGGCAGGATTTAGCGGCATGAGAGTAAACATCTTCTTTACAGTGCAGAGAGGAAAAGAGAATAGACTGCAGAGGGTAAACCTTTCTTTGTAAATATGGGTGAAGGGAGAGCAAAGGGAGTAAAAGAACATCACTGGTGCACCAGAGGTGTATACAAATTGAGATTGAAGACTTTTATATCTGTGAGAGCTCTATTCTCATCCAACCTAAACTGTAATCTCTATATTGGAATTCTCCACTCTATCCTGATTGCCTCTTACCTACAGGAACTAACCACTGAGACCACTGACCCCATTCAGGCACAACCACTTGAATGTCAGAGGCCAGTTTCACAAAGACAATATTTGTGATCAAAAAGAGCTCCAGCTAGTGAGTTGAAAGCAATTTGTGGAACAAAGCACAGAGCTCCAAGAGCACTACTACAGTAGGTACATAATTCAACTTACCAATAACCAATTTTTTCTCCCCCACAAACAGAAAAATTTGCTGCTACATTCCTTACCACTACTATGTTTTTTATTAGCTAGTTGTAAGCAGTTTCAAGAAGCGAGGGATTGTAGTGGCAGCCAGCTGATGGGCATTGGTGTTGTTCATGGCAAGCGGGGGCCTGCAAGGAGCTTCCTTGTGCATCAGGTGACAGCCCCTACAATGGGCTCTGCCCTATGTACTCCTTGTTCTCTCTGCTGTATGCTTTTTTATCTCATGTATTGTTCAATATGTCTATGGATTCAACCAAATCTCAAGGATCACAAATGTTTTTGAAATTAGCTCCCCATATAACAATAACTTCTGAATAATCCTGTTCAATAAAGAACAAGTTAAAAGCTAAAAAATCCTAAGAGAAGATTAAATATATTAGTGGGGAAGTTGGACCAACCTTTTGCTTCGTGGCATTGTCCTTCCATAATATTTCTCTAATCGGTACCTCAATTGTGATACAAAGGTTCTGTACCCTCATTTCAATTTCCATGAGATTTCGTAACCAGAACTCTGTCGACGCGCCCTGCTCTATTCGTAAATTATCCGTTTTGAAACCAGCGTTATCTCAATGAAGCCTTTTGGATAAATGTACCTCAAAATACATACCTTTCCCCCACAAAAGCTTGTGAAGGACGCCAAGAAAAAGAAAAAGGCAAATGGGAGGCAAATGCGCCATGAAGACCTTGCTTAGAGCAGTGAAGTATCTTCTCTTGCTTTAATTGGTCAAAGTTTTTAGAAAATACAACTATTTAGAATTATTATTGACTAATAATAATTCTACTAATTATTCTGTAAAGTTAAAAGGAGTAAAATACAAATATAACAAACATAATAGTCCCAAAAATAATCAAAATTAACATTATTGATAACGCTCTTTTTACCCCAGCATCCGTGCGGGTGGCTGCAGTGAAACTCACGGACAGGTAAGACGTAGTAAATGGTTATTGTCGAATATTTTTGATGATCTTATTGGCTACCAATCAGAAGGGAAATTTTTTATTAGCCAGCGGAAATTCACTTCCTCTGCCTATAGCATAGTAACGGACTGGAATTCCCTTTCATTGTCCCTCGTACCTTGAGGTCGTTCTACCTGATCCACAGCTTCAGTTTCAGTGGCCAAATTCCTATTCAGGTTGGGATTGATCTGGTTTTTTTATGATGTAGCGTGATTGGCTGCCTGATGTGTACAATTATAAATTTATGCCATCGGCCAAAAGCTACAGATTGCAGATGAAGGCAAGCTGTTCCGGTCATGAACCTCTTGCATGCTAAGTTTGATCACAATCATACTAGAGGTGGGACTTTTTGGTCCCGTGGTCCCGGCGCCGGGACCAGGTTTCGTCTCGGCGGGACTAAAGCCGGGACCAAAGGCTAGACGCCGGGACTGTGCCGGGACCAGAGCCAGTCTGGATAAAGAAAAATTCATGATAATGGTTTCCACATTTCATCTAAAACTAAGATAAGAGATAAAATATAACTGTGACTTTCCAGCACATCATTGCCTCCTTGATACAATATTCCCACTTTATAAGATGAGAAAAGTATCAATTCAACTAGATGAAAGAGAAAAAATAATGTTGCACACACACAGCTCAGAACACAGCTCTCACTAAGTTTCATTCTTTGGAAACTACATTTTCAGATGTAATTCCTATTTCTTCACTTAATTATAAAGCAACTCAGTGACACAACCAAAATACAACCCCAAAATGGTGGGTACTGGGGTCAAAATCACTTTGAATTGAAAAAAAACGTTTTTTGCATATAGATGCTGGAAGGCATAAAAACAAAAGCTTGATTGAAAAAAGAATTCTGGAATTGTCGATTGGAAATGGCCGTCCCTACCAACCCCACTGTTTCAATTGCCTTCTCTCTCTAAAAAAATACTCAGCAGTATTTCAAATTACCTATGTCTGTGCGTTATGTCGTGAGCTTCAATTTCTTAAACAACATTCAACTACCGCACAACGCTTCGTTGTCGTAGACAACAACTATCTCTAAGAACCGTGGACAACAACAAGAAGAATAATAAAGATAAAAAAACAAGTGTGCGCCACTAGTGTCTTTGAAGAAAAATTCAACCAAGCAGAAGCACAAGCTTTAGTAGCCTCAAGGCTAAAAAGTATTAAAAACCATGTGATAATTCAGTAAATTTTTGCTTTGTTTTCTTACTAAACGTGATAATGTACTAGTTGTCTTTAGTGCGCTGTCTGCGGCTGCTGTAAAATTTTTTGTCTATTACAAGCAAATATTATTATTGGTATTAAAAATTAAAAATTTGATTTCTTTAAAATAATTGAAAAAACGTTTTAACACGACTCAAAGAAGGCATTTTTTGCTATTAGCTTTGCTTTACAACAGACCTATGCTTCGCCTCCATATTTGGAAATCCATACATGGACATTAGCCCTATTGTTTGTGTGTGTGTGTTGGTTGGTTGTTGGGAAGGAAGGAAAGAAGGGAGGTGGGTGCTTACCTACCTAATTGTTTTTGGAGAACTACCTAGGTATGTAAAACATTAATTGTCAGTTCCTTCATCCAGTGTATCAACTCTCATAATACTTCATAAACAGCCAAAAACAGTCCTGTAGTCACATGGCAACTGCAAAAGTGATATGTCAAATTGCTCCTGTGCTTTGGTGATTTGATCTTAAGGCTCTTGAAGGTATTTGTGTCCTGACCTTCCCTGATAAAACTTAAGTAAGCTTATTGATCGAATGTTTATTGATGGACTGAAGGGAGGTGTGATACAGCTTGAATTTGGATTGATGTATAATTTCTTAGGTACCTTTTAAGGGTTTAACATGCAAACGTTTCCTCAGAGAGCATTGTCAGATAATTGTGGCCATTTTTCATGATAGTAGGTAAGGATTTCTTGAAGCTATAGTTCATACCTAATGTTGATTTGTTTATGTAATGATGATATAAATTTGCTTAATATGTTTGGCTCTTAATCCACAAGAATTAGTATGTTTAAAAGCCAATAAGTGGGAAAAGGGCTGCCGGGACCAGGCCGGGACCACATCTTTCTTGCCGGGACTAGGCCGGGACCTAGAAATGTTGGCCGGGACCGGGACCAGCTTTTTCCAAAAAGTCCCACCTCTAAATCGTACAGTATATTCAGGAATAGAAACAAGGTTCCCACCCAATTCTTGTCAGTTATGCTAAATGAAGTTACAAAATACTTCCATGAAACTGTCTAGTTATACATAGAATAGGTTAAAGACAAGCTGGAAGTTATGAGCCATTTTAGGCCTCTTTTCCTTAACCCTTGCCCCAGTGGTGGATACGAGTCACCTTCGCTCTGGTGGGGGGCTAAAAAAAGACCCCCACGATCTAAAAAACTAAGCCAGAAAAAGTGCAAAACGGCAATCAAAAGCTTTTAAAAAATGATATAGAAAATACTTAGGTCATTTTTCTTGTCAGGTCAATATCAAGGTCACCAGAGGTCAAAATAGGTCAAAATTGCTAATATGAGGTATACTAAGGAAGCCTCAAATATCTCAGAAACTATGATAGCGAGAAACATTTTTTCAACACCATTTGAAAAGCTCTCGAGTTGCTGTTTCATTACAGTGGCATTCATTTTCATATCGGGTCAAAGCCAAGGGAGCTACAGGTCACAATATTGGGATTATTCTTGGGAGTGTCCATAGCCACCCCATGCATAAGGGCATTTCCTATTTAGTTAATAACATCCAAATCAAACAAGATACAGCCATAGCTGATGCACCATTGCAATCCTCTTTTCAATACGAATCCAAAATGGGCGCTACATGACCACACTGGTTGGCACACACTTAAACTCAAATAACAAACAATATTAATTCATTGATATATAATATTGGTATGCCAGGTCAAATTTAAGAATTTGACATGACCCAGGTCAAAGGTCTGACCCAACTTGACCTGGTACAGTCATGATGTATATCATTTGGCTTGCAGTGACTATACATTTTGGTGACAAAATAAAAGTTTGATCTTAATTTGTTCAAAATTCATAGAGTCAAACACCAAAAATGCTTATTTGACCTAAGGTGACCTTTTAAAGGTCACATGTCAAAATTTTGGGCATAAACTTCAGAAATAGGCTAAGAGCAAGTTGTAACCCATGTTTGAAGTTGATTTCTTCCATTCTTACGGAGAAAAGCTCATTTCGTGATTTTCCCCATGTATTGACAATGGGGAGGTCATGCTCTGCACATGACCTTAGGTCACCAATATCAAAAATCCCAGAACAAATGTTGTAGCTCCTGGTGTGCCCAATATGTGGTATGTGCTTCAACTTGATTAACGCTTCTTTTAGTTATGCAGTCCTAAGCATTTTCTTAGGTGAGGTCACTTCACCTGACCTGATATGACCTTGAGCTAATATTTTGAGGAAAGATGTAAAAATGATGAAGGAACAGCTAGACCAAGTTTGGCGGCGCTGCACACCTCCCTTTTTGTCACTTTGGAAAAACCTGAGGGGGTCTAAAAAGACCCTCCACCCAGGCGAATGTTAAAGGGAGATACACAAAAAATTTTGGTGTCATGCTATTTGAAAAATCCTGATTACGAAACTGTCAATTATTTCTGTATCTTCAGCAAAATTTTGGGAGGCCACTCACTTATTATCAAAATAGGTTAACAGTACCCATAAAATGCTGAAACCTTTACCCATGACCTACTTTTTGGAAACTATTTAAAGTTGATAAGTAATGTTTTTTTTGTAATAAACATGTCTGTTCTCATATATTTGTATTTGAATTAATTTTTCAAAGCCTTTAAAAATACAAAATGAATTGGTTGGCCCTAGAAGTGGAAAAAAATTATTCAAGTCTTCAGCCGTTTTGCACCTCGGTTTGAGTAGTTTTCTGCTTCAGCCTCAGAATGACGAAACTTTTGCGTCAGAAAGGTCACATGACCCGGCTGTGAGGTGGCTGTACGTTCTGATTGGTCAATTGTGATTTCTTAAAAGTCCCATATTTTGTTTCAATATTATTTTTAGCCGTAGCTTTTTTATAATAACTTTGTATATAATAGTTTTAAACTTTCAAGTCACTGTGTTGGAAAAATGGGACCGTTTTTTAGAGAAATTAATAGCCTTAGCCAGGGGTACATCATTTACATCAATAAGAGGTGTACCAGTAAAGTTGTCTAGAAATGTTGACTTTTTTTTAATATATAAATTTTGTCCAAGTTGTTCTCAGTTCGACTGCTGGAGTCAGAGTCTCACTAAAGTTATCAGAGGACTTGTCACGGAGACCCCGACCCCACCACTCGAACGAGCAACACCCACAATGAAGGGTTGATTTAGAAGCCAAAGTTTAACGTCCCACAAAGCACAGGGACGGCCGCCCCGCTCAGGCCACCCTCTCACCAGTCAGTTGCCAGCCGACCTGTACGTCGGGTAAACTATTGAGCGCCGGAGCGTCTCAGGGGAACCGATCCCAAGCCTGGACATGCACCGCCACTGCATGCTTCTGAGCAGCGGGCCGGAGCCCAACGCTCTACCAACTGAGCTACCGGGGCGGCAAAGCAATTTTAAGCAATTTTAACTTTGAAAGCAATTTTAAGGCATTTGTAGGCCAAATTCACAAAAACGAGAATAGGACTTCTGAAACATCTTTTTGTGAGCTTTTGATCTAGCCAATGAAATTTGTTTCTCTCCCTTTAGCGCTTCAACTACTATTTACTTTCCTCACAGTGCATGGCTCAAGGAGTTTAGACTGCTGAGGGTTAAGTTTTTCTTTTGCTATTAATCATGGCAAAATTGTATTTAACTTGTTACTTTACCTGCCTACCTTACCTTACCTAAGCATGTTTGAATTTTGGAGGCTAAAACTATTTACTAAAAAAATACATCACTAATTCTTAAAGCAAATTGTAAAGTTGGGTGAAGGGAGCAAAAACATGAATGGTGTCAAAAATGTAGATAAAATTGAGCTTGAAGATTTTTCATTATAACAGCTTTATCCTCATCCAAGCAAAAGTGTTATGGAAACTGTGATCTCTGTATCCTGATTCCTAGCTCTATCCAGATTGTTTATCTGTCGGAAATAAGCTTATGCTGAAGGTGCAGTCATAGCTAGACCAAGTTGTTTATGACAAGTGACAACAGACAAGATATCCTTTAAAAAATTGAGATTTTGTATTAACAGAGAAAATTAACTTAAGTGGCAAAAGTACAAAAACTACAAAAATTTTACAGAGTTCAAAGTTCTCTGGCAAAAGTACAAATAAAGCACTTAGTGTTGAATGTTGCTTTAGTGGTTGGTTAAACCTGAATGGGTGAGCAAGGAGGCAACATCTGGGATATTGGGGATGGATGGACAGTTTTAAAGACACAGGAGTTGATGAAAGGTAGCATTGCATTGTGTAGATAGGGATGGGTGTAGGTTTTCTTCTGGGTTTATTACAGATTGGAGCAAATTTTAGCTGGCAGTGGAAATTTGTGTGATAATTATGGATGGTCTTTGTGCCACACTTGGCCTTATGCCATACTTTGCAGACTGGGTTTTAGTTTTGTAGGCCAGTGATCTAGGGCCTATAGGCTCTTTATTTTAGACTTAAGTTAGTTTCAGTGTTTTCTGGATAAGTACATTTCTTTTCTTATGCTTACACCTGCAGTATAATGGTGACAATTCCAAATCCTGGTGTTCCCCTGTTACAGCAAAAGAGTGAAGGCTTACAATATGATGCAGGATGTGGTACACATATAATATCCTTTGCTTGCCCTTGTAGCATAATGATGGCAATGCAAGATCTGTGAGTCAAAGTATGACTTGTGTTAGCATGTTGTGCCATACAAATTGCACACATGTGTCAGCTGGGGCATTCCAGGACAAAAGACCAAAAATATTTCAATTTGACACCACCATGTCTAGAAAAATCGAAACTTTGTCTCCGGGGTAGTTTTGGGCCAGAAACACGCCTGTGAGAATCTTAGCCCCCTCCGACCAACGGTGACCGAGTTATAGCCCGAGGCATTTTCGGGAGGTCACGTTGTAGACTCATCTTGATGCTTCATAACTCAACAACGCATCACCTGATTAACAAGTTTGGTATATCATTGAACTCGTCTTGAATTATAGTTTATTTTGAAAAAGAAAATGTTAAAATTTGAAAATTTTTGACTTTTAATTTGTTTGACCTTTTCCTTTTGACCTAGCTTGACCTTTTCCCAGTTGAAATTGCCCTTTAGACACCTCAAAAATGTTTCTTCATAAAATATCTTTCGATAGCAAAAATAAAAAATGCGTTCTTGCTATAAGTTCCGAATATTTAGCACCTAAGGTAGGTATGTACACGGTTTTTGACCATTGCGGTAGTACAGCCTTATGTTTAACGCCGCAAATATAGCGATTGCTTTTGTAATCGGTCGCTGGAAATCATACTCCATTGTCTTTACGAAATTTTAATCGTACAAGTATCCGAATTTATGACAATTAACACGCGCCCACCCGAGGGGTGGGCAACCGGCCTCCTCAGGTTTCCACAGGTAGTAAAAAATACCTTCGCGCAGCGCCACCGTACTCCATCTACCTCTAACACAACCTTTGCAACTTCTGGAAAAATAATTTAGGTCAACTGGGAGGTGGTAGGTACCGTAAATGCCGAAGGCCAGCAGGCAACTCAGTGGTGAGGGGGTGACCTGAGGTAGACGGTCGTCGTTATGCCTTGTGGGACTTTCAACTTTGTTTCCTTGATTAACACTTTATCGTGGGAGTTGCTCGTTTGGGTGGTGGGGTCAGGGTCTCCGTAAAAAGTCCCTTGATGACTCTAGTGAGACACCTACTCCAAAACCGCCTCCTTGCCGCCCCGGTAGCTCAGTTGGTAGAGCGTTGGGCTCCGGCCCGCGGCTCAGAAGCATGCAGTGGCAGTGCATGTCCAGGCTTGGGATCGGTTCCGCTGAGACGCTCCGGCGCTCAATAGCTTACCCGACGTACAGGTCGGCTGGCAACTGACTGGTGAGAGGGTGACCTGAGCGGGGCGGCCGTCCCTGTGCTGTGTGGGACGTTAAACATTGGCTTCTAAAATCAACCCTTCATTGTGGGAGTTGCTCGTTCGGATGGTGGGGTCGGGGTCTCCGTGACAAGTCCATTGATGACTTTAGTGAGACCCCGACTCCAACAATCGAACTGAGAACAACTGTACAAAATGTATAAAAAACTGAACTGGCAACAACTTGGGCAATATTTATAAACAGAAAAACTGCAGCCATTAAAAATGATAAAAGGGATTCCTTTTTCGAGGGAGACGAGGGCAAATGAACTTATTAATAATGAACCTTTCAGCCTTAAACGAAAATTTACAAAGATGTCGCGACCTTATCAATAATTGAAACAAGTATAACTTATCCTATGAGCACCACTAACTCACACAATTACATCGTTCCCGGAGATGGAAAATAGTATCGATGCAAGCTGATCCAGTGCAGCACAGCATATGTTTGAGAGGATTCATGCAATGTAAACAAACGTGTCTGAAAGGCTTTCATTCCCAAAAAGTAATTTGAATCTGCTCATATATTCGACAAAATGTCCTGAAATTGTAACGCATTCGACTTGGTCGCTTGAACAGGTTGCCTCATGATATTTTTACAAGGTGATCATTTCATAGCTGACACGGATCCGAGAATACCAGATAAATGATGACACAGTGCACTGGGAGTGATGCCGCTTAATAGCCAGTTTTAATCATTACCGAATATGTTACATACAATCGTTTGGTCGTGTCGCCTTTGAGGTTGCTCAAGGTCACAGTATTTCTTACGGGAACTAAGTGGAAACCTAAATTTTGTGGCATAATAGGTGACAGAGAAGAGCCGTAGAAAGAAAAGTTCAGCACCATTGGAACACTCTTGTTGAGCCCAAACGGATTATGTATCTTATAATATTGCCTAGTCAAATGTCAAAATTAACCTGCTTTGACCTAGAGCCAGGCTTAGGTCTGTATGGTAAAAAATATTAATCAAACTGCAGAGGCAAGTCAGACAGACAATGTAAAAATACAACCTCCATTGCAATTCTCGACAATTCTCAATTCTCGCAAGTTATCAAAATTTACCAATCGCCCCATGCATTTCTAATAGAAAGATCATGACCTTTGCCCTGCTCCCGGTTATCGATATAGAAATCCTGCTACGAAAAATTTTCTTGCTAGGCGATCTTACTATGTAATGCGATTCTAACCACGATAGGCTAAATTTGATATGATTTATGCACCTCCCAAAGTTTGAGGTTAGGTCTCTTGACCTGGGTTGGCGGTCTGACCTGGTATGACCCAGACCTAAAATTTTGCCAGAAGCTGCAAAAATTTCGAGTTAGAGGTACATGAAGTACGGTGGCGCTGCGCGAAGGTGTTTTTACTACCTGTGGAAACCTGAGGAGGCCGGTTGCCCACCCCCCCGGGTGGGCGCGTGTTAATTGTCATAAATTCGGAAACTTGTACGATTAAAATTTCGTAAAGACAATGGAGTATGATTTCCAGCGACCGATTACAAAAGCAATCGCTATATTTGCGGCGTTAAACATAAGGCTGTACTACCGCAATGGTCAAAAACCGTGTACATACCTACCTTAGGTGCTAAATATTCGGAACTTATAGCAAGAACGCATTTTTTTTATTTTTGCTATCGAAAGATATTTTATGAAGAAACATTTTTGAGGTGTCTAAAAGGGCAATTTCAACTGGGAAAAGGTCAAGCTAGGTCAAAAGGAAAAGGTCAAACAAATTAAAAGTCAAAAATTTTCAAATTTTAACATTTTCTTTTTTCAAAATAAACTATAATTCAAGACGAGTTCAATGATATACCAAACTTGTTAATCAAGTGATGCGTTGTTGAGTTATGAAGCATCAAAGATGAGTCTACAACGTGACCTCCGAAAGTGCCTCGGGCTATAACTCGGTCACCGTTGGTCGGAGGGGCTGAGATTCTCACAGGCGTGTTTCTGGCCCAAAACTACCTCGGAGACAAAGTTTCAGATTTTTCTAGACATGGTGGTGTCAAGCCTTGGTCGATCTGTCCTGGAATGCCCCAGCTCTGGACTTTTTGGTCTGCCCAATCCATTATTTTGGAAATCATGTTTCTGTTATCCAGATGATGGGTGCTCCTTTTCTGTCCTTTTCTTGGTATTGTTCTAGACCGTCAATTTTCAAAAGGATTGTTAATTTTGCGGCGAGAGAAAGCAAGAAAGAAAACGAACGAAGCCAACAGATAGAACACGATACAAGAGGAAGTGAAATGACCAGGAGAAACATCATGATACCCAACTTGATGCACGCCAACGCGATCTCAAACTTTGAGGGAAACTGGTACTGGAATAGGTGTTAACTGGGAAAGGAAAATTGGGAACCTGATGAAGAAAGACAAACCAAGTAAATGAAAACAGCATGATATCCAAAATCCCTTGTTCTAGACCCTGTTAAAAAGTATACTTCAGAGAATATGTTTGAGCCCTTTGGAAAGATTGAGTGATTTACTCAATCAATTGTATTTACTAATATGGGACAACCCTAGAATTGTATAAAACAAGATGACTGAATCAATAGGAAGCGCTCTTACGGCACAGTTGAAGAAAATTCGGATCACAATACAAAGTCCGGTTCTTTTAGGTGGGCTGCAGTAGCAGCATACTTAGCCTTGTGTCACGAGGTATTATTGGTTTTCTTGTTAAACTAGGTATTGTCTAGGTGATTCACAAATTTTTCAATGGTTCAATATTTCGAACTGTGAACTTTGTAATCTGTAATAGTGTGTCTGTATAAATGTTAATTTTTCATATTTGATACCCTTTCAAGTGACGAAGGGCCCTGTGATCGGAACGTAAATGTTAAAAAAAATAATGTACACTATGTATAATATATACATCTATGCATAAAATACGATCTTTGTGCATGTGAATCAATACCCACTAGCGGTGGAACGGGGGAGGGGGCACTCGGGCACGGTGCCTCCCCTTAAAGCAGAAATTTTAACACTGACCCTATGGCGTTGACTGGAAATAAAGGGGTTGTAAAGTCCATGGTGCCTCCCCCCCGTTAAATTCGGACGTTCCGCCGTCATTCAATATCTGTCCAAAAACTGAAACAAGAAAGGATATTGATCTGATATTTATATCACCCACCCAGCAGCGGAAGCTTTGGTGACGGTGACTTGATAGCATGATCAAGGGTCAGACATGGGTGATATGAAGTTTATATTGGAAATATATGTTGTTTTGAGTGAACTTCTGATGTCTAGGCTTTGAACTTGCGTGACCCACCTTTTTTATGCCGAACCTGCTGCCTTGTCGCAGCTTACGTCCCTGAGCAGTGTTTGGCTCGAGTTTGGGCGGTCTCTGGTGGATAATTTGGTGATTTGAGGTACCGGTGGTCAGCTCGGTACCCTACAGCCCCCCTCCTGTGCTCGCACCGGACGCAGTATCAGTGCTGAAATACCCGACGGTGCTGGATTCCGGGGGCTCCCGTCCCATCCCTCCGCTCCTGACCCCCTCCCCGCTTGTTTTCCGTGTTCCTTGGCTGTAGAGTGTTTAGTTTGTGTAGTCAAATAGTGTTTCTCGACGCGCTCTATTAAACCTCGCAGTTCAAAATTCATTATAGGTATGGGATTTATTTGTGGGACAATCCCTTCAATATTTACCCGACGTAGGTCGGGTGGCAACTGACTGACGAGGGGCTGATTTGGAACTGGGCGGCAATCCCTGTACTTTGTGGGACTTTAGACGTTGACTTCCAAATTAACCAGTCATTGTGGCCATTGCTTGAATTGGAATTGGGGTCTCTGGCAAGTCTCTCGTGGACCTTGATGAGACCAGAATCCCAAAAACCCGCACTTGTAATAAAGTTGACATATATATATATATATATATATATATATATATATATATATATATATATTTATATATATATAATATAATATATATAATATATATATATATATATATATATAATAATAATTGCCAGTCCATTAATGTGCCCGATAATCATATTAGGTCCGAGAGTGGCCTAGTGGTCATATTGGGGCGGGTAATTTTTCATGTTTACCTGGAATGGTCAAATTAAACATTGTTAGATTCGCCATAACGAGAGAAACCGGGCAATACATTTGGTTTTACCTACATCCAGTCAGAAGTCAGATCCAAAGCAGTTCTCCATAACCCGTCACCTTTGACCTGTCATGACCTCAATATTGTCCGGAGGCAAAAGCGACTTATGGTTTCGTAACGTAGTATTTGGACTGTCTGCCGCTATTCGTGGCTTTCTTTCGCTCTCTTGCACTACAGCCGAGGTCGTGGGGTGTTCGGCTCCCCCCTCCACTGTGGCGAATGTGTCTCGGAAGCACACTGGGGCGGGGTTAGGCATGTTAACATCAGTTTGAGAATGTCATTGGATGTATATGGAATCGTGGGCATCAAAGTGCTGAATGCCATCTATCGCTGTATTCTTGTTTTAGGTCTGGATTCTCAATGTGTGACCAAACCAGCTGACTATGTCTTGTGTCATGAAAACATGTCGAGTTCGACCTGGAGGTACCATCGTCACGGTGGCGGGTCGGTAAAGGAATAAACGCATATGCATCTGACGCCTGTGTTTCTTTTCTTCGGCAGTCGTGATTCGAGATGAAGTGTCACGAGCTGCGCGGAAAGAAGAAGGAGGAGCTGACGAAGCAGCTGGAGGAGCTCAAGACTGAGCTGGCCGCTCTGCGCGTCGCCAAGGTGACCGGAGGAGCCGCCAGCAAGCTCTCCAAAATCCGCATTGTGCGTAAGAACATCGCCCGCGTCAACATCGTCATCAACCAGACCACCAAGGAGAATGTCCGGAAGTTCTACAAGAACAAGAAGCACATTCCCAAGGATCTGCGGCCGAAGAAGACCCGCGCCATCCGCAAGGCGCTCTCCAAGCACGAGCGGTCCATCAAGACAAAGAAGGAGCTGCACCGGCTCCGCGCCTTCCCCATGAGGAAGTACGCGGTGACTGCGTAAACCCCGCCCACTGCTATATTTGCCCTTGTGTCTTGTCATCCGTTAACGACGGGTTCGAAATGGAAATACAGCCGTTGGGATGAAGCTGTGAAGTGTTGTGTTTCGGAGTGTGGGGAACAGTGCGACAAGTCTGAAGGCCTCACTATCTTTTACGCTTTAAAGTCACTTGATTTTCCTTTTTTGCTATGGCTTGAGGGTTCACAGCTTTCTTATGCTACACAAATATCGCACTTTATGGTCTCAGCTCGAGGTGCCAGAACCACGTGCGGTAATCTCGAAGCCACGCTTAGGCAATGCCCCGAAATGATGAAGGCAAAAATTGAATGAAGTTAACATCAGTAAAGTGTATTCCCTTTCCAATTTTTTTAATCCCAAGACCTGTTGAGATAACTTGCTTTTCCGTTTTTTTCACTTGGATTTTTCTTTCCGCCGCCTGTGGTCACCTAGCATGGATGGGGGAGGTGCTTTGTTCGGTGATGTGAAGACTTGGTTTGACTGAAGTGAGTGAAGCCAGTGCTTAATTGAATTAGTTGAGCTGGCGAAATTATTGAAACTATTAGCACGCTATATAACAAAATGTTACCTACGTAAGTTGTGAATTGGCCAATTTATATTTGTTATCATATGTCTTCCATTTTTTCTACCAAATTGTAGAGCTGAGTTCAAAAGACCGAGCGTTTTTTAAGTTGTCACTAAGCCACTGTTCGGTGTATATTCTGGAACTGCTTTAGTTCCGTGTGCTTGCAGGAGTGATAAAGTGGACAGTTTTCTTCTGTTCTTCCCATAGCGGTTTTTCACGAAGCCTCCCCACCCTATCCCAAGAAAAAGTAGTAAATGTATGCTAAACCGGTGATTGATAACGGATCTGGAGTTATCCGTTTTCACGTCCACGAACGCTCTTGCTGCACTAACTTGAGACCATTTTCAGACTCTAAGTCTCAACACTCCCGGAATAGCCCCTTAAAAACGAGAACCATATGACTCCGCCCTAGTAGAAACAGTCGTTTGTTTGCAAACGTGTTTGACATTGTTTCCTGTCATCCGGTACTGGTTACAGCCAGCAATTTGACGCCTATTGGTCATTTAGAACTCAAACCAACACCCCCCTGTCTGCTTTGCCGAGGAAACTGAAGCATTGGTGCTGTACGGCGCACCAAACTGCCGAGGCCGTATGTCGTCGCCAACTCATCCTATTAGAAGGGGTTATATACACCAGGTCCTATTCCAACCGTGGATTTGAACTGGAGTCAGCGGCGTGAAAGCCCAACACGTTAATACTGATAATTATAATGATGTAGGGACATTCCACCACAAAACGACAAAAATGCTAAATGGCACCCCAAGCTATATTTATTTGGTATTTTAAGGCATATTTAATAATTTTGGGCCGGTGGGCACTGGGCTTAAAGGACACATGTTTTCGTCAAAGGGGAACTTCCGGGTCACCCAAATGGCAACTAAACTTGTTTGCAGAGGCGTATAAACCTTTTGAAAACTGGGAGCCCCCAACCAAGGGGGCTTATAATTATGAACCATTTTAAAACCGCTCATTTGGGTTATCAATTAGGCACATATGCACACCGGTCTACACTAGGTATTTCCATACATGACTTAAGTTACTTTCCGTCGTTTTTCATCGAATAGCTTAGTTTTTCGCCTTCATACCAGAAGATTGCCGGTCACGGCACGTCTGTCCCAGATAGCTGTCTGGTCCGTTAGGGTTTCTTGTTTTATATTTCAGTTGTTGATATTTTTATACCTGTTCCGGGACCCACTGAACAGTGGGTGTTCCCTTGCCCCCCCGTCCCGTCCCTACGCCTGTGTGTAGAAAAAAGCTTGAGAGTTATATTTGTTATGTTTGTTATTTTTGTATGTTTGAGTTGTATTTGTTTTATTTGGTGTTTTTTGTCGGTGGCAATGTTCCGGAGTTAGGCCCGAGGAAATTTCGAGATCGCTGTGAACACAAGGCCCTAAAAGATGAACCCGTGTGAACATGGGTTGTTCTTGTATTGATATCATAGGGTTAGAGCGAAGCAGCGTGGCCATTTTATTGCATCGTTAGGATCATACCAAGCCATTAATTTGGTTTCTGAAGCTTTGTCTTTATTTTTAAGTTTTTTTTCCGAAAAAAATGTCCCGTTAAGCTCGGGTCGTGGAACCCTCAGTACATTGAAAACTGCGTTTTTGACCAGAGGAAAAATTATACATTCTATTTTGTATTGCAGTTCAGAATTTGTTTTTCTTGTTAAGAGTCGCACAATCCTCTGATTCAGTCCGCTACTTGCGGACTTCCCAAGTGGTAGCGGAGCAGCGGTATCGGTTTCTATGACCAAAAACTACAGAGCCAGCGGGTAGAGGACTCGATAATGATTTAATAGCGCTTCCACTACCGCCATTCTGTGAAGGGATCTTCTCACTTGTATAATGATTTTGAATTGAGTGCAGTTTTTTATAGCGTGTTGAGAAGCCACTCTTTATTATATTAACACCTGCCTCAGTGGGCCTCCGAGCTAACTGCTCCCCACTCCAGTGCACTGGCGGGCTCAGCCCCCCCCGCCCTCGATCACGGCTCCTTTACGGGATAGCGAAAACATGTGGAGCTGTGGTATAGACGATAAGAAATAATAGCGAAACTGTATCGAACACTGGTTCGGGTCAGTATTGAGGCGGTGGCAGTTTAAAGATGACAGGTAGGAGAAGAGTCTTGACTTTTGCATCTGGCTGGGTTGAGTTAGTGTCAATTTTAGACACAGTTTACTTCTTCATTACAGCGGATAGAGTGGTGTATGGTGTGGCTATACTAGGCCAAAACAAAAATAACCTCATTAACGCGCGCATTGACGGGGGTACCCGCCCCCTCGGGTTTTTCGGAGACTGCATAAAAACTGCCCCAAGCGCCACATACGTTTTCTCATGATTTTTATAACTTGGAAAATTTTAAGGTAAGGTCATCTCAGGTCAGGTCACTAGTGGAGGTCAAGTGACATGACCTCAAAAAGAAGATAGCCTAAGTCGGAAGGGGTAAACTTATCCGATTAAAACTCATATCACTTAATGGGCCCACCGAGTTCTCTAAAATATGTTCCGGTATTTTTGATATCGATGACCTAAGGTCAGGTACGAGCCATGACCTCTCCATTGGAAATGCATGGGAAAAATGGTGAAAACTAAATAACTTTGTAACGGATGGTGATAGAACGTTTATTTTAACTGCATTAATTATTGCATTGTCTGCGGTTTTAATAGATGCATTTAATCTAAATTGACCGTGACCTGACTTCAGGTCAGGTCAAACCCTTTGATTTGACCTAGCAAGGTCATATCATATATCATTCGATTCGGCTTGCTGGGAGGATTCATATAGCTCAATTTGTTCTGCTCTATCTTTACTTGTTCAGATGTAATGACCCAAAACCTTCATTTACATGTTATCCCTATGACGGCATGTTTTGACCTCTAGTGACCTTAAATGTGACCTGACAAAAAATGATTCAAATATTTTCGATGGAGAATTGGATGAGCTACCCAACGCCGTTTATCGTTTTCCGCTACCTAGCGTGGTTTTTTAGATCTTAGGGGGGCGGGTACCTGCCCCCACCCCCGTCAAAGCGAAGGTGGCTCAGACCCCCGTCAATGCGCGTGTTAAAGTTCATGTCACGTTCACCATCTGAACTAAAATAGAATGCGTATCAATCGACTCGCAATGATAATCGGAACGTAATGGTGTTTAAATGAAAGATATAACACCAATTCCTGCGAAGTTATTGACCCAAGTCCGAGAACCTGCTTAAGAAGTATGAGATGACCTGAGAGGTTCAGGTCTAAACTTACTATATTACCCTGGAGAGGGGCCTAGGATGTGGAGAAGAGAATTGTATTATAAGCCGTATCTAAAGCCCTAGTCGTTCTTCGGCCAGTTCCCGCTTCCCCCAGGTATTTCCAATGGAGGGTCATGCATTTCCAATGGAGAACCCGTACCTGGCCCTAGGTCATCGGTAGAAAAGATCCTGTTACCACAATTTGTAGCGATGGCTCGGTGTGTGATGTGATGTGAACATAGAATGAATATATTAAACCTGCTTTCACTGGTGCCACTCGGAATTTTTGGAGGTGAGGTCACTTCTGGCGTTGTGATCAGACCCGAGACGATTCAAACTGTAAATTTCTGGGAAAGTTGTGGAATTGAACAAGGGTAAGATGCGCCAAGTACGGTGGCGAGAGTTAAGTTACCGCACTCTTCGATATGGACCGAATGATGTGAATTCGATTATCCAAATGGACACTAAGTCCGGATTTCTAACGATGGAGGAATCCCTTTCCATCTGACAACATATGTCACGTGATAAATGTTAACAAATGGCATGCCTCTTTGCAACGTTACATGCCGCCAGCGGTCAGCTCAGCTGGGTATGGAAATTACACACGATGCTTAGGTCAACCCAGGGTAGTAGGAAAAGAGGCGATATTTTTGTTTTGAGCGATTGAAGGTGAAAACTAGGTGTGGTTTTCTGATCTTCAGATCTATATGAATGAAAAGTACTTTTTATAATTTCGAAAAGTTGTCAATTGCCTTTAAGGAGACCACTGCTGTCCAAAAATAGGAGATCGATGTGGAGAAAAGTCAGTAAGGGATCCAGGACGTCATTTCGGGGTAGGGGTGGGCTCGGGGATCCGAGCCTCTCCCGCTTTTGCCTCGTAACAGCCCGCGGCTATGCATTTAATCCAGGCACTAACAATTCGGGGGGCTTGTAATGAGCCCTCCCCCTAGCGCCCCTTGTATACGCAACTGAGATAAATGTTTTGTATTCTCCACCAAAAAACGGCAGAATATAGTTTTTGTTGTGTGGTTCTGTTTGCATATCTTACAAGAACAGAGGTGGTGTTTGATATAATATGCGGGTAAGCGGTAGTTCTCGAAATGTATTAGGGGAGACCGGGGCAAAACGGACACCCTAAGTGTATTTCTAACATAACAAGCTCAATAGCTGGCCGAAAATTTTGAGCTATACACCCTGACGAAGCCTTATGAATTGCGTATCTAATGTAAGAGTATCAACTTGAAAAATTAATTTGGAAAAACACGGCTGTAAAATATACTAGCCAATGTTTTTTGTCCGTTGTGCCCCAACCCTGGAGCATAATGGTTTTCAGGAAGGGGCAAAACAGACAGTATGACCTGCTGTCACTGGACTTTGCCCGAGCACCCCCAAAAATATATAAATCTACATCCCTGGCAGTCTGGGCAATATGGCGAAAAAACATCATGTTTTCGTTAAAGCGTCAACGTTTTATAACTCAGTAAAATTTTTAACCTGCTTTCATTCTGGCACAAGACTGCCCCCCACCCTGGACCCGCTCCTGCCTTCTTTTCCCGCTGTTTCTTTGACCTTACCACAGTAACAAACTATATTGCAAATTATCCTAAGTGATTGGGGTAAACGGGGCTATCAGACCATTTTACACCATTGGTCCATTTTGCCCCTTCCGTTTTGCCCCACAGCTACTCCAATTCAAGTTTTAACGTGTCGGAAAAAATAGTAGGCTTTTGAGATTTGAAATTACCCTTACCCTTAGCCTACACTGCCACTTATTCAGGTATATCACCATCAGAATTGAACTCAGCTTGTCTCGAAAAAAACGAAGATTTAAAACTTGTAAATATCGTAATACTTAGAGGAAAATCCTCTCCAGCCAGCCCGCGTCGAAATGATGCCGCTAACTGACGATATACACGCTATATTTTGACGTCCTTTGTCTAAAGCAGTAGTTCATATTCTAAAACCTACATGGGAACACCAACAGCACACCGAAATAGGTAAAATCCGTTTTGCCCCAAAGTCCGTTTTGCCCCGGCCTCCCCTAATTGCTTTGTAACGTTTTAGTAGCCCTTTATACTAAAAGTAGTGCTAGCGGAGGAGCGGCTGGTGGTTTCGCAACTTTGAAAAAGTGGCGCCAGCAGTGGTAGCGGCTTCCACTAGCTAAGGTGGCAAGGGTAGCGGGAGTGGTTTCAGAGGTTAGTAGCAGTGCGCACCTCTGGACTATCCATATAAATATGTCACTACGAATATTAATTAGGACACCTTATTTTACATCGATCTTCGCAGAATCAAAGCCATTGTGTTAACTAATATGGATTGGTTCATTTAGTTTAGACTTACGAAATTGTCAAGAGTCAAAATATTATAAGGGGTTGAATATTTTGTTTGACTTTCTTTTTGTGTGAAGTATTGAGCACACCTAAAGGCAAAAAAACACCGCGTGCGCCTTCTGAAAATTCGGGATACAGGCTAATGGCCATGTTGATTGAGTAATTAATAAGCGGGAATAAGTAATTAATAATTATTTAATATTAATAGTTATTTATGTTAATAATAGTTATTATTATTTAGTAATTAAGCATCGTAGCGTATTTTGGCCCACGTAGCGCCGCTGCATTTGGCACAAATTTTCTCTGATCATTTTTACAACTTCGGGAAAAATTTTAAGGTTGGGTCATCGGAGGTCAAGTCACTGGTGCAGGTCAAGTGACCTCACCTCAGAAGTTTCAGATAGTATAAGTCAGAACAGGGCAAACCTATCCGATTGAATCTCATCACATAATGGGCCCATCGAGTTCTACAAAATATATTCCGGAATTTTTTATATCGTTGACCTAAGGTCAGGTACGAGCCATGACCTCTCCATTGGTAATAAATGAGAAAACTTTTCTGAACTCAGAAACCTAGCAATGGATGGTGGTAAATCATTTATTTTAACGGCATTAGGCTCGCTTCATCCTTGCGTTTCTAATTATATGAATTTTGATCAAATTTGACCTTGCCTTGACTGCAGGTCAGGTCAAATCCTAGATTTGCCCTGATTTTATTTAGCAAAGTTACATTTAATACGATTCGTTTCGGCTCGCTGTTAGTTCCAATGGTCTAGATTGTTTTGCTCTATCTTTGCTAGTTCAGATGTAATGACTGAAAACCTTCATGTAAATATATCCCTATGGTGACATGCCTTGACCTCTTAGTGACCAAAAGTGTGACCTGACATAAGACTCAAATGTAGAGAATCTTGAGAGAATATAGAGTTAGATATTATATATACACTCACACACACACACACATATATATATATATATATATATATATATATATATATATATATATACTCTAGAGAATTCGATGGACTTTCCAACGCCGGTTACTGTTTTTCGCTACCTGGCGTGCTTCTTGAGATCTTAGGAGGCGGTTAACCCGTCAAAGTGAAGGTGGCTCAGACCACCGTCAATGCGCGTGTTAAAATTGTATGCAACCGAAGTAGCACCGTTCTGTATGACCATAACCCCGTGTAAGCTGTTGCATCACCCTGCCATCTAACGTGGTCTTGCCTAAGCTAAACCTGGCGGGGCCTCCGTGAACTGACGTCATATGACGTCATCTTTTTGGTTGCGTCATTCCTCATCGATTGGTGGAATAACGTACTCAGCTGACTTGCGGGGCTCAGTCTTTTCACGGGTGAGGCGAGTGGACGTGGACGTTCGAGAACCTCCTGCCAGGAGTGCCGTATTATACTCAAGTGAGTCGGTCGCGTGGGCGGGCTACTGCCATCTCATTTCAAACATTTTCGAAATGTTGAATGCCTCTGGTTGTGTTAAAGCTATATTTGGTAGCAATTTGTTGTCAGTGTCAGTAGGTCACAGGTTACATAACCAGGGCGCCGTGTCAGTGCAGTCGAGGAGAGTTTCAAGCAGTGATGATTTGTCATTTCGGTCTTGATTGTGATCGAAGTAACCGCGCTCCCGAATGTCTGTGAAGAAGCCTGTGTCCTCGGCTTCTTCAGGTCCCCCGCCTGGCATTGTAACCTGTCAGTTGGCCAGAATCGTGAACTGGTGGCTCCCCTATGTATCGTGTTAAAGTGGTCGAATATTTTTGGGGAGACCGACCTAGGAAGGTCTCTTAAAGTTGAGATCTAAGACAGAGATGGTATTTATGGTTATTTGAATCGATACATTGAAGAATGTAGTTGTATACAAGGCCCTAGAATCCCGTTGTATAGGTGTTCATGTAAGCTGCCATAGGGGATTTCTTTTAAGTCATCGTTATAAAAACTGAATGAGCTTGATAAGTTTAAATATCTGCAGTCATTTCGATGCCTTGTTCGGGATGGGCTTTCGTACTAATTGCTGGTGCGCTTTGCTCGAGTTTGTCGCCTTGTGTGACTTATGCGACAAGGTGTGATGTAATTTGTGGAGGCTTCATGAACGAATTTTCCCTCGTTGGCGAAAACCTTGGCCTTTGGAGATTGTGGAGCCGGTGTCAATGCCTGTATTGTTCGTCCGGGTTGGTTGTAATTGGGTGTGGAAATTACGGGTTATATTGCGTCTGCGCGGATGTTGGGACAAGCCAGCCTGAATCCCTGAATTCCAGTCTCGCGTGTCACTGCAGTCGTCCAGGCGCCAGCGCCGTGGACCGATCACAGATCTGCTAATCCAGCACAGATTTAACGGCCAACATCATCATGTTGAAGTTTTTAGGACGCACCTAGAGCCTAGGTTATATGGTGGTCAGCACAGTTAGCACTGACCAAACAGTGACTACAGTGACTGTTTAAAGTTTTTTACATTTACTTTCGTGCAAATCATTGTTGAGTTTTAATGATTTAATGATTTGTTAGAGGTTTAATGATGAAAGGTGGTGGGGTTGCCCCCATTTTCCAAGAGAGGCCCCTTGTTTTATCTGAATCGGATTTACAGTGGTGTGTACCGCTACCCGGGTAGCGTGTAGGATTCTGGTCGTTCGTGTGTTTGTACTTTTCCGTGCTACGCTGGGCTCGGCGTGTGGGCGTCCACGTCGCTCAGTATTGGGTCAAGGTCAGACCACAGCCGGGAGGTGTTGTGTCAGGCGGCTGGTGCGCCTCGGTTCTCTCGTCCCAAGTTCGCCGTACCGTTTGGTGTTCATGAGTTCGGATATGTCGCACTCTTCGGCATAGGAGGATCAAGGATCTCCGGTCGGGGGCTCCATCTGGACCAGGGAGCAACATTTTTGGCGGGAAATCCTACCGCGGGGGTGCCAAAACTCGCATACTGGAGGGCAGGGGGATGGGAAGGGACATTTCAGGGCGACGCCATCTATCCTTTAGGGGTCGCCGAGGTTTGAGGAAGGAGGAGGATGCTTCCACTTGCTCTCTGGATCCGCCTATGCACCGCGGTGTCCTACCTTCACCGCGTGAAGCCCTAACTTTCCATTACGATATCCACCGTGAGAACGTCTGCGGCCGGTGGGCCCGCTGCTATGGGTTCAGATCTGTTGCGTGTTACGTCCTGCCAAATGTGACATTGGCGGGTCGCCTCGGTATCGTTTTTGCGGGTCAGGATGCTCGCACTCGCGCGTCTGAACCGAGCGCGGCGGGCCAAGGTTCAGCTGTGTGGATTGGCTCTGCTCCAGCGGCGGCGCCCCAGCCGTCACACCGGCTCGCGACTGCTCCCAGCGGCTTCTTGGCGACTGATCCCTCCACCGGTCACGCGCAGCCCTGTTGCCGATACGGCACTGCCCTGCGTCAGAACGGCACTGTCCTGTGTGTCAGATACGGCACTGCCCTGTGTCAGAACGGCACTGTCCTGTGTCAGACACTGCTCTGCCCTGTTTCAGACACGGCACTGTCCTATCAGATACGGCACTGCCCTGTGTCAGACTCCGTACTGTCTGACAGACACTGTCCTGTGTCAGACGCGGCACTGCCCTGTCGGATACGAGACTGCCCTGTGTCAGATCCCCGTCAGACGCGGCACTCTCCTGTGTCAGACTCGGCACTCTCCTGTCAGACTCGGCACTGTCCTGTGTCAGACACGGCTCTGACCTGTGTCAGACACGGCACTGCATGGTGCCATTCACGGCACTGTCTTGTCTCAGACACGGCTCTGCCCTGTGTCAGACACGATCTGCCCTGTGTCAGACTCGGCTCTACCACATCTGAAGTACAGTTTCGTTACCAGTGATGCATGGGCAGCTTCAGAACGCACTATCCGTGTGTCCGGTGCCTTTTTTCTGTCCTTCTCCAGAAGTTTTCTTCTCCAGAAGTTTTAGTCTGTCTGTAGGCCCGTTTCGTGAACGGACTTCTTACTCGTGTATCCCAGGTAACGGAGTCGCCGAGAAGGTCGTTCCATCCATTCATCCCACTTTGCTGACTGATGATTTTGAGGCGAACGGTTCAACAATGTGTTTAGGATGCCACTTCACTTTAGCCTTTCATGAACCATATGGCTCGAAAGGAGACTGAACGCTGTGCAGAGTCAATTCAGAGTCTGTTGCCCTGGAGGTTTGACTGCATTTGAGAGCCGTTTCCTGGTAACGGAACCGTCTAGGGCGCCTACCCCCCCCCGAGGGGGATCCCGTTTGCAGAGCTCAGTGTCACGGCCATATGGAGCACCTGACACTTCTAAGGTTGCTGGAAAACGCGTGGTCCGGTTGCAGTGTGAAAGGAGAGCTGCTGCGTGCGTTGCGTCACGCGTAATGCGAGAAGCAGGACGGTAGCGATGCATTACTCCTGCTCAGCTGAAATTGCCTGGCGCGTGCTTCTTAAAACGGCACTCGCCGTAGCATTGCGTGCGCTTCCGCCTTAAAGGGAATGTGGCACCTTGGTCCAATCCTGGAATTTAGTGAAATTAGGCGTACTTTTAGCCAAAAATAATGAAACCACTCATGATTTCTCTGAGAAATGTACAATAAGCTCAATATTTTGTTTTTAAAAATACTCCTCGAGAAAAAGAAATTAATATCAGCCTGTTGATGAAGTCACGATCTGGCAACCATTACCATGCTTGAAACGCTTCAAGGGCTTCGATTGGCTGATGCTCATCGTGACGTCAGCATATGTCGTCACACCAGCAGCTCACAGCAATGGCCGCCCGGCGACAGGCTGATGGGGGCTGGTGTCAGGTAGGTTTAGCTTTTTTCTATAGAAATATCGAGTTCCAAGACAAATGATATATGGAGTACCGGGTTTTCCGACTTGCTTTACAACTTGGCTATCTCAGTTAAAATCACGTTATGAAGGTGCCACATTCCCTTTAAGTAGCGATGGCAGTTTGTCATCATGAGATGATAACCGGCATTCTACACTCGCGCACAGCTCTTCGTGCCTTTGTTACACATTTCGCAATGTGCCCGTGGCTGGCGCAGCGGTGACGTGGCCCCGGCGCGCCCGCCACGGTCACGTGCCGGTCCGGGCCGGCTCTGCCGTGACGTCACGGCGCGTGATGCCGCTACTGTGGGTGGGTACCAGGCGCGGCAGCAGGCATACGCATTCACATTCGCGGGTGGTGACTGACAATCTATGTCACATTAGTTCAGTATTTGTGTCGCATTCGAATGGCCTGAGTTTAATCCGCCCCAGTTTAACATTCGTACACGCACTCTCCGTATCTGCACTAGCACGCTCGCCTCTTGGTCCGGACGTGATGACGTCATTGCACCGCAATCTCTGTGAGAACAGGTCCGATAAGGGAGTGCCGGCCGACCTTGTCTGCGTGCCCCGAAAACTGATGAAAGTTCTTGGGTGTCGGAAAGTTCCCAGACTTGCCAGCATTGTTGGTGCGAGCGTATAACCAGTGTATCTCCTCCCGCGATATGGCCCGTGGGAATGAAGCCCCTAAAACACCGGACCGTATCGTTCGGTATCATTCAACCAATTATTATCGCCACGGCCACTGGAGTGTCAAAGCTTAACATTTTTGCTAAAATATCTACTCTGTCACATATCTCTTGTTGTGCTTTGCTCTACTTCACACTTCATACGTGAGGATTTTATTTCGCATTCATTTTGATTTGAGAAGACATCGATCACATGTTCGTTTGTGAATGGGAGAATGATTAAGAGATGACAATCTTCTTAAGAAAATGTATCGCTCATGTCTGAACAATTCCGCTGTTTTTTAGTATCTCCGTACCGCTCTTAAGCCAACGCCTAAAATGGGCCACGTGAGGGTCTCATCTGTGGCTCTATATCCGAGACGCTCCTGACACACTGACACAAGCGCGACGAAAATATCTGGGTCACTGCGCCTACCCTCCCTCCCCACTCGCGCGCGATTTAGCCCCAGCTGGCAGGACGCAGCGTCGCCGTCAGCGAGAGGGCCAATCACTCGCGATAAGAACAAATCAGCGATTTTTGATGGTCAGACATACAGTGACATGTTAACTTGTATGGCTATATGGTTAAGTGTGGACACTTGAACTTTACCTCATGTGCCGCTGTTTGCTCGGAAGTGTTTTCTTCTTGGTAATATTTGAAGTGATCTCTGTTGGTCTCGTCACCACGGGAGAGAGTGAATAATATCTCCGGCTGTTTTCACGCACGGCTGGGCGCTGTCACTCGCGATGATGATGCGTATGTTTAAGTTGATCTCTGATCGTTGTGTTGTCCTTGGATATGTTGAACTGTTGTGACCAGTTGTGCTGTCATTTACCTTATCTAATTGTCCAAATTGTCCAAGCATGCCAGCCAACGCCGATCTGCAGGATCTTTACGACTGTGAGGACTGTTGGAACTCCCGGCCGTGGGGGGGAAAGCTTGACCCAGTGCCTTTGGTCGCGCTCCTGTTTCTAATCCTCCAGTTTTGACTTCGCTACTCTGAGTCAACATCAGCTGCCTTTCCTATTTACCATGTTGACGAAGGGAAACTAGTACGAACGGTTTGTGTTTTTGTCCCACAGGTGAATTACCATGGCGGACATACCTTGCGGAGACCCGGAGAAGGGCAAGAAGGTGTTCGTGCAGAAGTGTCTGCAGTGCCACACAGTGGAGGCCGGCGCTAAGCACAAGACGGGGCCCAACCTCAACGGCCTGTTCGGCCGCAAGACCGGACAGGCGGCCGGCTTCTCCTACACCGACGCCAACAAGAGCAAAGGTGCGTACCGGGGACGGAGGGGATGGTGAGTTTGTCTTGGTCAAGAGAATGCAGACATGATCCGATCCGTGTCTGAAGTTTCTCCGGTGAACCCGGGTCACTGCCTACACACCGTGATTATCAGTACGAGCCCTCTCTATATCCGAGAATACGAGTAAATCGACAAAACTGGGAATCCGACTCCAATCCAGATTAAAACCCATTTTAGGCAAATCTCCTCTGACAAAGGTGAGGGACCACATTAGGATATCCACTCTGTGACACGGGGTAGGACGAGGGGCACAGGTTTGGGCGGTGGGGCACGAGTTAGGGCGGTGGGGCACGGGTTAGGGTGGTGGGGCACGGGTTAGGTTAAGTGGTATGAGTTAAGGCGAGGGGCATGGGCTGGGGTGGGGGACACGGGAGCGTCTCACCCGGACAGATATGGGGCTGGTGATGAAGGTGGGTGGAATATTCCGGAAGTTCGAAGGTACAAGCGTGGAAGAGGGCGCCGCTACCTTCAATCAGTTACCTTGTGGAAAAACACGTTTGGGTAAGCGATATGAGTAATGGTTAAGCGGCCGTTGATCGATTATGTAACGGAAATGGGGTGGAGGGAGGCGGCCACAACGTTATCAAACGTTACACATGGTGCCAAACGCTACACGGGGGTCAAAAATCGCATTAGTGCGGTACGCAATGTACGGACAACCCTTTACAGCGATGCCGAGGACGATTTTTCAGAAGGGGGTGGAGAGTGGTTCGCTCTTGCTGGAGGGAGGATTAAATTCGCTGGTCCCTTCAGTTATTGCCGGCACCTGCGCGCACGCGTTTGAAGTTGCATAGAGGTTGACTTCAAGGATTCGAGCTCTGAAATAGAATACGAAATCTCGAACTTGAGATTGGCAATATGAAAGTCTTTAGTACGAAGAGCTCGAAGCTTCGTCACATGGGCTGTGTGTCCAATTTCCGCCTAGTGGTTACGTAACGTCCGGGGTAATTGCGTAACGTGGCCGTGCCCTGCTGCGATGTTGGCTGGTAGCTTCTAGCGCAGCCAGCTGTTACAACGGCATAGGCGGATCCGGGGGCAAGTGGAGCACTTGCCCCACTCCCCATCGACCCTTGGTGCGCCCCTGGAAGGTCGATGGTGCCCCACCCCCTGAAAGGCCGCTCCCTACACCCCGCTTCTCAAGATGTGAGTTTCGGCGCCCCCTGATAATATTTGGCGTCCGCCTCAAATTTTTGCGGCCAAAAGTGCGCCACCTCCTGATCAGCTGCCCTGGATCCGCCGATGACAACGGCCCCGCGGAGCCAATAGCCCATGCGTTTTCCCGTAGTTCAGAAGTGGAAGGAAGATCAGTCTATGGAAGGTTATGACCTTACCCTTAACAGCTAAAGGCATATCGTAAAAATAAAACTGGAAATTCGAGAAGTGTACAAAACTTAACGGCTGCCGAAAATCAGTCCCGACTATAGCGAGCGCTATAAAGGTTAAGCAAACTTGATTCTAAAAATGGCAGTACAATTAGGTCAAATATTGAATAGCAAGTGAACGTTGGACTTGTAATGTCGTAAGTCCAACAATGAAAAACTGGAACTGGTAAAACCGAAAACATTAAAATTCATTTTTTGGTGCAAAAACTACAGTTCCTTGACTGTGCATCCCAGGGGTTCTTAACTAAAGCCACACACTAATAAGGCATAAGCTGGCTGGTAGAATTAAGTTTAAGTATAATGCTGTATCAATATCCCGCATGTCCCCATTCTAGCTTTGGGACTTCGTTTCGGAATCTGACGTAATCGCAATCGTTCTTTATATGCCGAATTACTTTTACTGTTTTGGATTTCGAGACCAGAGAACATTGCGATGTCGCTCTCCACGCGGTATGTCACCTGCAATGCATTGGAAGGGATTCAGTAATGTCTACTCTCCACATATTCTGTTCACAGCTATTCGATATTCCAATTAGCTATTCCTTTCAAAGAGAAATTACCACATTTTCGAAAACTTCGTGCTCCTGGCGCGAATCAGCGGCCTCGCTCTCACCTTTGATGTTCCCTTTCCAACGTACCGAAGTTTTCGGAGACAGAAGAGTACTGCTAACTACGTTGGGTGGCAGGGCTTCGGAGTCAGTCACCTGTGAGTGGTTCCCAAACACGTTATAGGGGCGTTGGGTGGCTCCCAAACATAGGAGCGTGGATCGGTTGAAACAGCTGCTGCTCCAGATAGCACTGATCGGGGAGGCCGCATGTGTGGAATCATAGGTGGAGATCTCTTCGCGATCCAGAGGAGTCCTGGGTGGGTTAACGCTGGCACAGCAATACAAGCCATATGCAAAGCATATGGGAGACCCAAAATTCAGGGGGGTCCTGAACTTCCAACCCCCCTGGGATTTTCATCCATTTGTGGAATCAAGATACCTTTACTTAAAGTGTACGTTCAAGAATAATTCCTTCATGCTCGAGTGACGTCACACGGGCGTGGATGAATTCCTTCACCTTTGGGCCGTGTGTCAAAGTGTTGAAAATAGCACTGCCCGCTTACGAATTTGTGGGAATACATGGTGAACAAGTTTATCCCAAATGCAATAAATAATCATTTCATCTTCGATTCTGGAACTCTTTTTGAAAAAAATTGAATATTTAATCATTTAATTTTCCCATGTTATATGCTATGATATGTGACGTCAGATCCGGTGATCTGCGCTTGCTGTTGGAGGGGGCTGGTGTGGAATAACCCTGGCCTGCAGTGAAGGCCGTTCAACGGCTACGGCCCTTTTCTCGCCACCACATGTTCTGGCGATACCTACGCTGTATTGGCAAAGGCCTGACAGAATGATTTGGACAAGCCGCCACGTGTTGAAACTTCGCTGTTGGTCCAGCGGCGCCCAAGCGTGGCGTATTTGGGGAAGTACTCCAGCGGAGGGATGGGGTAGAACAGATCACTCCCAGTGACTGACTAACTTCACACCCAACCAGCACAACCACGCCCACAACATCCCAACAAAGTTACCCTCGGTCGCCCCACCCCGCCCCCCCACAGTCCGGGCTCCCCACGGCCAACCCGATTTGCCCCCACCACCTGACCAACACCCCAAAAACCTCCCAGCACGGGGTTGCCCCCCACGGGCACGCGCGCCCCGGCCAGGTTCCGGCGGGCGCCGGTCCGGCCAAACCCCCACAAGTCCCACAGGGCGCCTCAGGCCCCGGTCCCACAACATTCCCACGCATCCACGTCCCAAGGCCCCACACAAGTTTGGCTCCACGACGCCATCACTGGGGCAATCCCATCCGGCCCCCAAGGCCCCGGTCACGGCATCCCCGTAGAGAACCGTCGTCCATACACACGTTCTCAGGCCTGCTGCAACCCCACAGCCAGACACTCCGTCGCGCGGCGGGCCCGCCCCTCCGTACTAAGGCCACTCCAGCGTTCCCCGACCAAATGGCTTCCAGACCCCACCTGTTTTGCAGCGCGCGCCTGTTCGGGGTCTTCACACTTTTCCAAGCCAGGCGAGTTTTCCTGCCACGGTTCACACACGGTAAACTCCCAGACCCATTCAAAGGCGACACACTGTTCATTGGCGATCTAATTCCCGACAATACCACGGACACCGACTGGTAAAGCCAGTCACAAAAAAAACAGACAATTTTTTCACGTAGTCAATGGTCTTCCATTGTCAAAAATAAATTAAAAATACAACGCAGGGTAGAAAAAATGTGTCCCAAAACAGTCCACCCGTTAGGTGGTTTCAGTGATAATTGTAGGTGTTTAAGGGCACACCAACTGCTAAGAGTTCTGTTTGAACGCAAATACGTTTAAGAAATAAGGGATTCCCACGCTGGGCAGAAGCCGGCCAATATACAGGTGACTTTTGGGGGAGGGGGCTAGCTGCAGGGTTGGGCTTCAGTACCAACAGTTTTCTTCTGGGCTCAAGTTCCATCTGTTCAGAACACCAAATCCAAAGTTGCCTTTAAACCCCACTTCTCTTGTTGCTTTGCGTGCGCTTGGCGGGCTTGGCAGACAAAGTAAGCGCATGTCCCGCACAGTAATGTGGGGGGTTTAAAGATAACACTCAATTTGGTATTTTAAAAAGATGGAAGCCGACTCCAGAAGAGAACAACAGCTATTGTGCCTTAGTTCAAATTTCCAGCCTTAGTTCAAATTTCCAGCCTGTCCCCCCCAAGTTCACCCTGGCGCCGTGCATGTTGGCTAGCCCTGGGCTGACCAATACCGCCGTTCGTGTAAACGCGGCTAAGGTCGTACGCCAGAACCACCCCAAGCCCTGGCACCGTGCATATTGACTTGCTCGGGCCTGGCTATTACCACCGATCGTGTACACGTGTAGACGCGGCCAGCGTCGTGCGCCAGAACCCCCCGCTGGGATGTTTTTCTTTTGGGGGGTGGGTGGAAATATAAGGTGGTTTTGCAGGAGAAAAATAAGAATCGATTCCCTCTCAGGCGTGACTTGTGTAGAAATTCAGGCATTTACAGACTTGTCTAGGGGGAAATGGGGCACTTCCCCCTGAAAGGTCGATGGAACCCCCCATGAAGGTCACCTTCCACCCCCCACCCGCAGAATGTGAGCATCGGCGCCCCTGGGCTGGTATTTGGGACCCACCTGATAGGTTTGTAGCCCTCACAATGTGCCCCCGTGAAAAATCCCAGATCCGCCTATGCAAGCAGTAGCAGTCACAAAGCGCAGCTGTCACCTGTGGCTGCACGCCAGGATCACCTGGCTTGTTCAGTAATTAACGATATATTCTTGTAGTAGAGTACAGTTTCAAACGTTCGTTTAAGCCTGTGTTTTGCTACCCGTGTCTGTCTCACTCGAGCACTAACGGAGGCATTCTTCCTCAGGAATCACGTGGGGCAAGGACACCCTCTGGGTCTACCTGGAGAACCCCAAGAAGTACATTCCCGGAACGAAGATGGTGTTCGCGGGCATCAAGAAGAAGGGAGAGCGGGCGGATCTAATTTCCTACCTAGAGCAAGCGACCAAGTAATCGCCAGTAGAGTGCTCTCACAACTTAGGTCAAATTGCCGGTCGAGGATGGTCAGCTTCGGCACCTATTCACCGTATGAACAATTTCCTCGCCTGCGTCTCTGACAGATATTCTTGTATTTGTGTTTTATCATAGTATGTTTCAGTCGCGAATCTTCAAAATCATGAGTCGCGTGATCGCGAATCTTGCTGACGACCACCACCTTCCGGCGTTAGAAGCTGTGGGCGTGCCCGGCTGCCGCGTGGAACGCTGACACCGCAGCCCCAGGCATCGGGGCCGCCTCGCACCCTCACCCGATCACCTCTGTGTCTCTGTTGCCGGTGTCGGTTGAGATTCCCATCATCATGTCATCCGTGGGTGCTGAGGGGGCGACGCCAGCTCAGCCAAGGCAGTGGTGGCGACGCTAGCGCCGCCGCCGGCTCTCTTCACGGTGGCGGCGCTGGCTGTGAGCTGTGACGTCACTGGCTGGGCTGGCGCCGCGGGTCTGATTGGGCCGCGCGTGGTCTCCGGCCGTTTCAGCTATAACAGACGGGCGCCGGAGTCTGCGCCGGCCTGTGTGGTGTTCCTGGAATATATGCGGATACACTGGATTGGCAGTGTTTCTTCTGCTGAGCTTGAGAGTGAGAAGCTGGCCAAACATCCGTTTGGGCCGTTGTCTCAGATGGCTGAAAAGAAAACCTCATCAGCTTTGTTATTTCATTTTTATG
Organism: Lepas anatifera; assembly: GCA_034440635.1. NCBI lineage: Eukaryota > Metazoa > Arthropoda > Thecostraca > Lepadidae > Lepas > Lepas anatifera. The sequence continues at coordinate 752,802 of JAOTON010001749.1, read as the reverse complement.
GACAGACAGGGACAGAAGCAAATGAAGAGACCAGCAAAAGAAGACATGAGCGAAGCAAAGCAATAATGAGCAACAGAGTGGAAACTTCACAGGCACACAGTAAAAACAAAAGGAAGTAAGCAACCAGTACTAGATAAGATCACAAGTGTAACGTAGGCAGAAGGAACAAGATATAAACTCCCAGCAAGAAGCAGCATTCATGGAACGAGAAAACAAACAGAAAAAGCGATACAAGACGGAGACAAAATGAGATGAGCATTACAGAACAAACTGAACAGAAATATAACGCTAAAACACACTAAAAAGCAAAATAAAGTTACAACGAACAAAACAGGGGACAGAACAGAAATTAACAAGATTAAGTTATAAGTGGAAGGCCCAAATATGTTAAACATATTAAATCTCGGAAAATCTTTGGTTAACAAAAGTAAGAAGAAACAAAAGAAATAGGGACAAACACCCAATCAAAACAGTAACCAATCAAACTCAAATACTAATCAAAGCAATCAAACCATAGCTATAAACAACAAGCAAGCAAAAAGACACATACACAAAGCAAGACACATCTAAACAAACAGAAAAAAAGCGTTCGGCGCGACCACATTAAGGCACTAGTGGAAGCAACCAAAAAGAGAAAGAACAAAACAAGTAGACAGCAGACAGACAAAACAGAGAAAGGGGGGAAATCAGGAGAATAAACAAATTTACATGTTAGGAATGGGACAGTGACTGCTTGCGGTCACTCGAGCAGTCAACAATGCTTGGCAGTCACATTGCATACGTAATTCAATTTGACACTGTCGCCGACCTCCAGGCTAGGGCCGTAGCAGCCAAGAGCCGCTCAGGCACGGAGGTCAGCTGGAGTCTCTCGGTACGGCTGCTACTGCTCCTCCTCGTCAGCTGAGGCGCCGTGGTCGTTATCACTGCTGGGAGAACGCGCCGGTCGCTATAGCTCCTGGAAGTGGTCGTTTAGCAACCACAGCTGGTGCAGGAGCGTCCGATCTAGCCTTCAGAGGTCCCCTAATTCGCGCCGGAGTCGCTCCAGTCGCTGTTCCAAAGCAGGGTGACGCGCCGCCGGCTACGGCAGCGGTGTCGCCGAGAAAGCGCACGCTCGCCGCCGCCGGACCGGGAGGCGCGGCTGCGGCAGGAGGAGTCAGGCCCAGCCAACCACGGTGGCATCGACCGTGGCGCCGGCATGTTCCTGTAGGTTGGCATGTTCATGCTGGTGGGTCTGCTGGGAGCGTCCGAAGAGGGCCGGGCGGAGGCAACCAGGTTTCTCCAGCCGTCGTTGGTGGCCGCCTCCAGCATACTGCTGAATGAAGGCGCAGGGTAGTCCTGAAGACGATATACCAACTGGAGCAAAATTATGGAACTACGATACTTAAACTTCCAGTCCGTCCAAATATTGACAAAGCTGGGAACCTCCGACGCCACGCCCCGGCGCCGGTACGTTACTGTAGGTCGTTCATGCAGGTGGTCTAGCCGAGAGTATGAAGAGACCCGGCGGGGCGCCAGGTGCCGCCAGACGTCACTAGAGGCTCCAGTCGTCGCTGGAGGCCCCCGTCTTCGCCGGCGGCTACCTCCAGCATACTGCTGAGTGAGAGCAGCAATGGAAGCATCTCCTGAAGCGACGACATGGCCAATTGGGGCTGGAGATATGAAAACTGCTACTAATACCACCCGAACTTCCAGTCCTGTCTCCACCTTGAACAGCGCTGGTGGACTCGCCGATGCTGCGGTAGAGGCAACGCACGCACTGTAGGTCAGCATGTTCAAGTAGGTGGGCTGGTAGAGAGAGCCCAGGGTGTCGGGAGGACGCAGAAGGTGTCCCAGCCGTCGCTGGTAGCTGCCCCCATCATGCTGCTGGGTGAGGGCGGCTGCGGATGCCGTTCTTGAAGCGACGGCATGGCCAGCTGGAGCTGAGATTTTGGGAACTGCCAATACTATTTGAATTTACAGTCCTGACTGCCACTGGACAGTGCTGGTCAATTGCTGCCTCCATAGCCGCGGCACCATCACGCTGTTTTATGTCGGCACGTTCGTGTCGGCGGGCTGACAGAGGGAGGAGGCAACCAGGTGCCTCTAGTCACCGCTGGTGGCCGCCTCCAGCATACTGCTGAGTAAGGGAGGCAGCAGAGTAGTTCCTGAGGCAATTTGGCCAGGTGAAGCTGGGATAAGAGAATGAGAACAGCTAATACAGCTTAATATTCCAGTCCTGAATGCACCTTGGACGCGGCTGGTGGAATTTCTGACACCGCAGCACCGGTACTTTACTGTAGGTCAGTACGTTATGTAGGTGGGCTGGCATAGACTCCGAAGAGAGCCGGGCGGGGCACCAAGTGCCTCTAGGCGTCTCTGGTGACTGCCCCCAGCATACTGCTGAGTGAGGGCGGTAGCGGAGGCAGATCCTAGGCGACGACATGACCGCCCGGAGCTGAGAATGAGAACTGTAAATTATACTCTTTGAACTTCCAGTCCTGGCTGCACTTATCGACACCGCGACCACGGCGCCGGGTGGGATGGCAGAGCTCGAAGAGGGCCGGGCGGAGGCAGCCAGGTGTATCCAGCCACGGCTGGTGGCCACCTGGAAAACCTCATTATTTTCGAGGGTTCATTGCAATCCCACATCTCTAAATGACATGCACATTGTATTTGTCAAGCGGGATGTGTAGATGCTAATTTCAGTGCCAGATTCAAGAGGTCTGGAGAACACGAGCTCCGTCGCTGGTGTTCCGGGTCGGTCACCTGGTGGTGGCGGGCTGAACTAACGTTTGGTGGCAGAGCCCAGTCAGAAGTACACCGCTCGGCCACCAGGTGGAGGCCACAGAGAACTGTTACCCCTCCGCCTGCTCTAATTTTCTCGATATATTGCGGAGCAGAGTCAGGGTACTGGGGGATATTGAGAGCATAATATTTTCGGGGAACAGGTACCCCCCTCCATCCGTTGGGGCAGGACACTAAACCCCTGTGGAAGTGTTCTCGAGGTCCCCTGCTTGGGCCAGGGGTGCGGATTTTTATATCTGGGGGTGCCTCGTCACCTCCAATGATGTGCTGGGCACCCCCAATGGTGTGTTGGCACCCCCACCAAAAGGTGAAGCAAAGTCAATATAAAGTGTGTAAATCTAGGAAATTATCAACAAACGGCTGTTCCACAGCGCTATTGTGGCACTGCATCTAACCTACAACTTAATATTTTATCCAACAACGAAAAGCCTCAGGAATAATGGACAATAAACATCGATGATGTTTCGAGTCTCGAATTCGATTTTGTGCCTTTCCACCATCCAACACGGAGCAAAGCAGCACGTGTTTCCCTCTTCTGGTATATTATATGGTTGTACTTCGGCAACGCTCCCTATTAGTCCTCATTCTATAACTCGTCCGACGGTTAGGTTTTGGATTTATGAACGTCTCTCTCCTCCTTCCGTCGGTTACCTTGGGACCAGGCCCCAATCCTCTCCACTAAGCAGAAACCCATCTCGACTCTCCCGACTTCAGCGAAATCGGCCGCCGGCTAGCCTGTGCTGACTGCCGCCGTCTCGCCTCTTCCGAAGAGCGGCCTCGGATGGTGTGGCAAATATCAAGCTAACAGAGAGCAATGTATGGCTAGAAATGTTTGAAAACATAATGTTTAAACATCTGGTCCATGGTATAATGGTTTATAATTTTCATGCAGAAATTTCCGCCGACTTTCTCGCGATACAAGTGAACGCGTCTCCACCAATCAGCGGCCGCCATCCGCCGGCAGCCGCGATTGCCTGCGGGCACAGAGGTTACAGAGGTCACGCTGGGCGCTGCTAACGCCAAGTTCAAGCCTCGATGGGGAGGGGTTCAAGCCTCGCGGGCGGATTGTAATACCTGCGAGTGTTGAAAATGGTGGTCGTTGTGCCTGGTGTCAGACTGAGGGAGGGAGACCGGTGTAGGGGACATTCTGTGCAGGTGGGCGATATAATAATAAATTTTGGGCTTATGACGCACCAACGCCAGGTCATAGGCGTCGCCAACTCTTTCCCTTTGAAGGGTTTCTCGAGCCAGCTGCCCTTGTTCAGGGTGGGCGATATAAGGGTTAGGTGTTTGTGTAATGCGCAGTGCCGATAACTCTGGGAAAAGCGAGTGCGAGTACATTAAATGAGTTCGGTATATGAGTATGTTTGGCGGACAAGATTGCATGCACCATTTTCGAGGCTTTTCATGGTATTGTCTGGTATCGGGGTAGATGATGCAGCTTTTTAAGGCTTCTTAAAATAGCCACACTTATTAGTAATACAACATACACGCTGTACGTGATACACACGCCTATCTGACATTTCATGCGTATGCAACACGAAAAGTTTAAAATGCTAAAATGACAATTTGAGGTGGGAGATAAGTAGTTTTGATTATGTAAACAAGGAGGATCCAAGGCAAAGCACAGGATGCCCGAGGGAATTAACTGATAAGTATGTATATATTAATGGCATGAACGTCACTGCATTCCTTTAGCATACGCCATTCCCCTATCAGTTACCACATATTTTCGATGTCGCCGCCACTCGGCCTCCAGGCAGCCAGAAGCCACTGTGCACAGCCGTCCAACCGTGATTGCCCGACCTTCTATCTTTAGGCCTATAAAAATATATTTGTATGCTATAATACTCCACTATTAATCACCCAGGTGGCGTCGCCGTTCCTAGTTATTGTTTATTATCCCTCGCCCCACCGGGGCCATCGATGGCCCCCTAAGGTTTTTCCGGGATAGCAGAAAAACGACGAGGCGCAGCACCGCGGTTGAGGGCTCTAACTCTCACTGCATCATTTTCCCATCATCCCTGAAATTTTTACCCCGGGTCACCCAAGGTCAGGTCACCAGACGAGGTCAACCAATGTCACCTCACTTCAACTTTAGAGCTCTGTAAGAGCTACATTTCAGAGTCGATCGATTTGAAACTTCCTACACTTCATGACCCCTCCCAGGGTCTACAAGGTGTATATCCGGGATTTTTCGATTTCGTGTCCTGAGGTCAGGTCACGAGGCGACCTCTCCCATTGGAAAAGCATGGGGAAAACCTGTTTCATGATATAAAAGCCACAAAAATGATTGCAAATACTCAGACTGCTCAGAACAGCATTTTTGGACACCCTTTCATGGATCCCAGGGGTTATATTTACCCTTTGACTTTTCCAAGGTCATCCAAGGTCACCAGAGATCAAAAACAGTATTTTGACAATAACTTTTGACTTAATTAAGCTAGATCAGTGAAATAAACACCATCGTGTTTGTCTGGTCACTGGCTTTCATTTGATATACGGCAAGGTCACTTTGTGACCTTTCGTGACCTCAGGTCATATTAGGTCACGAGGTGACCTCTGGAGGTCAAACCACTGGCGGGAGGTCTTTCCGTTTCACATAGCGGAAAAAGTACTGGCAATTTCCTATCAAATGAACTTTACCAGGCCTCAATAGCTCTAATGACATAAGAGTTATGACCAGTTTGCTTAGTCATTGCATATTGGAGTGAAAATAGCCGATCTTGACCTAATTTGACCTCTGGAGGTCAAACCATTGACCTGAGCACTTAAACATGCGAAGTAATTTCTTACTGAATTAACGCGAGCTTTCTATTGCATTTTGCAGATTTGCGCTAACGCCCATATTTTCGGAGTTAGAGGGGGCCATCGATGGCCCCCGGTGGGGTGAAGGTGGCGCCGGACCCCGGTGGGGCGCGAGTTATCATCATTAGTTGTGAAAAGTTTGCACCGTTGTTAGGCCAAGACGTTCAACTCTCAGCATTCGCATTATACCTAATTTGGTGGAATTTAGGCAGTGGGCAGGGACGGACGCAGACCCGAGTTTTGGGGGGCCAAACCCATGTCTGCCTTTCCTCCTGGGAGGGGGGATGGGAGCGAAGATTTTTTTGCTCTACAGACCTAGTGTAAACAATTTTTCAGTGCTCGACAGACGTAGTATAAGCTACGTCTCCAAGTACATGATCGCTCTCGGGGGGAGGGGGGTGCGAATATTTTTTTGCTCTACAGACCTAGTGTAAACACCTTTTTTCAAAAATTTCTCTGGCGTTTGGAGGGCCAAAAGATAGTTTGCCCCCCCTCCACCGCTTTGGGGGGCCATGACCGGAATGCCCCCCCTGCGTCCGCCAATGGCAGTGGGTGACCTCACAAGTAGCGTCAAGTATTGAAATGGCGAATATAGCGAAATAGATTATTTTGTTGGTACATGCTGATTTTTCAGGCCAAAATTTCCGTACTGACCGAAACAATACGGCGTACTAGAATTGTGATACTATTATCATCCTCGTAGGGATGGGAGAGGACAATAGTGAAACATCTAGCAACGTTAATTAATTTTTTTCGAGCGGCGACAGTTTTCTTTTAAAGGCTGGTGTCTTTTAGTATGTTTAAAATATTTAAGACATAATTTTGAAATCCTTATAGCACAGCATATGTCATTGGATACGGTACCCGAAAGGTCTCTAAATAAAGCAGTAGTGGGCTGCTGCTTGGATTTAATGAGCGGTACCGTGCAGGGCTGTAAACTTATATCTCGTTGGGGCCATCCGGGCACCCGGGATGAGATATCGAGTTAGTGTTAAAACTAGCTCGATATTTTCATAGTATAAAATATGTTCAGCCCAAAAGTACATGGATTGAGCTACCTTACTTAACGTATTACAGTGTACAGGGGCGTAGAAGGGGGGGCGGCTGTCCCTGCCCCCCCTGAGGGCCCGAAGGGCTCCCTGAGGACACGGGCCGCGTTTCGCGCGGCCCGCTCACACTATGCGCTGTGGCCAAATTTGACATTTCATACCAGACGGGGCCCTCTTAAGCCCTCTTCAGCAGTCTATTCTGTGACAAGCAGGGCCCTTTTGGCGCTGTCGCAGGGGCCCTTTTCAGGGCACGCCCCCCCCTGAGCGAAATCCTGACTTCGCCCCTGACAGTGTACAGACCAGTAGCAGCTACCCAGTACCCTTATGCAAGCATCGACCTTTTGGTATCGGGGCATTCAATTGGCGAATTAGGCGTATTCATTAGCAAGAGCGGCATTCGGAGTAAATTATCCATTCACAAATGGCATATGGTTGTAAAAACAGGAAACTCGATCATATTTTCTTCATTCAAACATTCATACTTACATATAGCCAGACTGGACCACCAAGGCTCGGAGAAAACCACGAGAATCTATACATGATTATCGACTCATTCTCGAACTAGAGCTGGAGGAACGTTGATAGATTTCGGAGTGCTGAGGCGATTAGCATAATTGTAAGTTGACAATATGTTTAATGGCCTTCCTCCTCGAATACTGAATGCAAAACGGATCTAACACACTGTATTGGTAATTTTATATTCGGACACGGGCCTTCATCAGAATATGAATGCAGCGCTATCCGGACTACAGAGCCATATGGCAAAACCTCTCCGGTATGCGCCAAATCCTGTTTCACGGGCGTCAATATTCAAATCCTGGGAAGGGGTAAGCGAAATTTTAGAGGAGCGCTATCAACCTTTCAAGGGGGCGCCGTGGCTATTTCAGGGGGTGCCGAGGGCCAATGGGGAAGTGGCTGCGCTCCCTCCCTGGATCTGACTATGACAACTTGTTAAACAGAATATTCGTGGATAAGCTTTAATTATTTTTATTGATCGTCATCCGTAATGAATGAAGCATAGGTATATGGCGTTTGTTATTGGGTGTCCATGATCATTCCGTCCATTGATACATCATAAAGCTTAGGTACTGCAGAAATACTGAAACGTAGAAATGCAGAATTTATTTTTCGACCCATTTGAGTGTCGACATATGCATAAATTTCGGTGCATCCTGACACGATAAGACCTTATCAAGCTATATTTAATTTTGATTAATGCAATTGTAGAGACTGTGTAACTCATACTACCGCTAAACCGGGGAGCACTTTTCGTTATCATGAGTGAAACGGTTTCTTTCGTAAGGCCATCGCCTTCATCTATGAATAAGGTGATAATCGTCATCTCGACCCAAATTTAGCGGCTTGGCGTCGCATCACCATCAGCACAGAAGCAGCCACCCTTTGTCCGAAGCTTGTGAGCAAAGGCCAATCCTTCAGTGAAGAATGCACCAGCACCAAAGAAGTGCAGTGGGAGCCCAAGTTCTGTTCTACCCGGAAGGCGGCTAGCCATCCAGAGACAAGAATAATAATGCGATGTCATTTGAAACCCTCTGACTAGGTACAGATTACATAAACAATTTGACACGGCATCTTGGGTATCCGTCTTTTACCCGTTATGCTACCAAAAGAGGCCTCATTTTCTCACATTGTCGGAAAGTTTGAGTGAAGGCAATGTAATCTAGCTCTCTGGGAATGCAACCATGCATTACATTTATTACGAGGAATAAGCATTGTTGGGCTTGACAACTCACTTACGTTTGACGTGGTATGTCAGTATCCATTTAAGCATTTCATAAGCATCGCCACCGGCAAAAAAGTGAGGGGGCCAGCCAAACTTCAACCTAATGCTGACAACCTACTTCCACGTTAGGACCAAAAACTGTTCGAATTTGGGCTCCTCGTTGCCTTTCTGCAGAGGCTGGTTATAGCAATGCCCCGGTTTCTTCCATTTTGACTGAGAGGAAATTGTTTACCAAAAATTGTGAGGGCCAGGACCACCCCTGGCCTCCCTTTTTGCGACGCTTATGGATCATTTGGAACAGAAGACTTGCAAAAATCATTACACTCAATTACCTGCACATTATCCTGTGGAGCCGTTTCTATTCGCTGACGCCGACAGCACACAGATCTGGGACGCTTACCGAACTCGAGCTTTGGTGAAATTAAATTGTCAGGTAAAATGGGTATCTCTTTTGCTCGAGCGTCGCCACCAATATCAAAAGTGAAAGAGCCGGCCAATCCTCAAGCTGCTGCTGACTAAAAACTTTTGTTTTTGGAAATGAAATTTCATAAATTTTGGGCTCACTGCTGCCCTCCACTGTGACTGGCTTCGCAATTCTCTAACGTTTGCCATTTAGCTGAAATGGGGATTTTTAATGGAAATTAGGTTGTGGAGTAGGCTCTCTGGACCCCTTTTTCGTCAAATGTGCTCCTGTAAAAGTGTCCTGGCACTAAAAAGTGACTGCTCTCAGACGGGTAGGTATTGGGCAGATTTATTCTAAACCGTGCGACACCTTAAGTGTAAGCGGATACCTGCGTGCTCTTTTGGCCATGAATACAAACAAGTATTGCAATCTACACATTGTGGCGATAAGTGAAGCACCAGCAGATTTCTCATGACAGGAAAATTATAATGAGGTGCTACATAATATATTTATCACGAGTTGATAAGGTTCCATTTTCCCTCAAAGACATTATCGGTTTTTTTGTCGATTTTACACGACCCCTAAATATGCCCCTTTTTGGTTAAAACCGACCGGAAAGCTATCAATAGAAAACATAATGGGAGGCAAATGTTCAACTATAAATACAAAATCACCCAAATATTTGCAGCCCTACCGCAGATGCTGCCTTAGCTAAGAGGGCCCCAGGAGCCTGCTTAGTTCGGCAGAAGCTTCCCATGCCCAATTCACCGACTCTCCGAAAAATTCTGAGTACACCCTGCTCCGTATCCCCAGTATTCTGTTTTGGGCTGCCGGCAGGATTTCCACTTCATTTAGAGGGGGCGCGTTCGCTATTCATATATTCATAGACGCTGACGGAGAGCATTATTTCATGTGGCTGAGCGGACTCCACGGGGCGGAGGCGGTCCCTCCCGCAAATCACGCGCCAAAGAGCCATCGGCTGTGCGGCCGGCAGCTGGCAGCTGTCAGGAGCGCAGCAGCTGCCTTACGGCAGTAACGAAAGCAGCTGAACTTGAGCCACAATTGTGACGCAACACAGCTCTGATGCAACACTCACCGATAAGAATAACCTCAGTGATGGCACCACCTTCAGCGAGCTTCCTCAAAGCTGGAAGCACCTCGAAAGTTGAAGACGTTGCAGGTAAGCATGAATCCACTAGCTTTAAAAGGGACAAAAATGTTCAGAACGTATGTTTTGAACAACAAAAAATTGGAAACATTAAATTAATTTCTGAATAATTCTCCAATAATTTTGAGTCGCGCCCTGAATATACTACTCCAGATGGTATAGCCGTTTCTTCAACACGGTGACAACCATCTTTTAGGCATACCATGAACAAGGAAGGTCGCGTTTCCACTTTCTGAAAAAAATTCCTGTTGTTTAAGTGGGACTGAAGGGTCAGTTTTCTCATGGGAAACTGTATTTCTGGAAAGTTGGTATGGAAATGGGCACCAGGTCGGGCCTGTATTGTTGGCCAAGTGACATATGGCCCAGCTTGCTGAGGGTACGGTAGCCCTCTACTGACTTGTGTTACAACGGCTTAGATACTTCCGATATCTCGATAGGCTAGTGGCTAGTCCATGAGCGCGAAAATACTTGTTTCTTTCTCTTAACATGTAAACTGAGTAAAAATGAAATTGTGCCGTTTCCGAAACAGTCTCCGCTGGAGGGTATATGGTGGTGACAACAATTACAATGATAATAATTTGTGGGGCTTATCGATGCACCAACTGACACGGTCATATGGTGTCGCCAACTGTTTCCCTGCTGGAAGGGTTTCTCGGGAGCCAGTTTGCTTCTTGTTCAGGGAATCCGCCAGGCCATGAACCCGGGTCGGCTGCACGGAAAGGGAGTGTGCTAACCACTACACCATTACGCCCCCGGTGGTGACATTAGGTTTGCAGCCAGTGTCTATTATAAACCCACCAGTCACGGCAGAAGTCTAACTGCAAACATTCGTGCTCTGTTTAGCGATTGTCCTCGACGTTATAAGACGCAGTCATAATGGTCATTAACAAAAGGCGCAAACCCCTTAGCGGAACGAAAAAGGTGTGCCATTTTTTTGGTACTGGGACAATGGTCCTCAGTAGAGGAAAATTGGAAGGGCTGAGGACCAATGGAAATGGCTGGGGGAAAATAGTGAAGGGTTTGTATGCAAAAATGTATTGTAACGCTCGAGTTACAGCTGATGATTTCACAAATGTGAATACGTGCAACTGAAATACTGACCTAGGAATTCTTGAGCTACTGTATATCGTTGTATGACTATGTTTATTAATCACCGACAGTCAAGGCGAGATGAGGAAAAATATATCTGAAAACCTTCTATTAAAATGTAATTTTGCACATACCTCGCCATTAGAGCGCAAACACCATAAAACTTCAGCTGATCGCAGTATGATGACGGGCAGGCTGGGTCAACGAAGTCCACGAGCCACTGAAGAAACATATGCTGAATTATTCCTACTCGGTCGAGGTGACATTTTGTGACGCCAGCCAAAATGACGGAACACTATTCCAAAATCGATTAGACATTAGCATTAAAAGTCTCTAAGGCGGCCTTTTTGCTTAGCTTACGCCCTGGGAAGCTGTCTTGAATATTCTGATCAACAGCCGTCTGTAATGTTCTCAACAACAAAAAGAGTGACCTATTTGCTTTGGAAACAATACAACTAACGGGAATTCGGTGGCGTAGGGGAGGAGCATTCGCATTCCATGCCGATGACCCGGGTTCAAATCCCCGGGCGGATATTCTGCACAAGTCTCTCCGCAATCCCCAAAATACCCTCTCAATAGGGTGAGAGTTGTCGACACCATATGCCATAAACAGTCGGTGTGTCGGAAAATCTAAATAGTTATTTTAACCCTCGCCCCACCGGGGATCGATGGCCCCCCTAAGGTTTTTCCGGGATAGCAGAAAAACGACGAGGCGCAGCACCGCGGTTGAGGGCTCTACCTCTCACTGCATCATTTTCCCATCATCCCTGAAATTTTTACCCCGGGTCACCCAAGGTCAGGTCACCAGACGAGGTCAACCAAGGTCACCTCACTTCACTTTAGAGCTCTGTAAGAGCTACATTTCAAAGTCGATCGATTTGAAACTTCCTACACTTCATGACCCCTCCAGGGTCTACAAGGTGTATATCCGGGATTTTTCGATTTCGTGCCCTGAGGTCAGGTCACGAGGCGACCTCTCCCGTTGGAAAAGCATGGGAAAAGCTATTTCATGATATAAAAGCCACAAAAATGATTGCAAATACTCAGACTGCTCAGAACAACGTTTTTGGACACCCTTTCACGGATCCCAGGGGTCATATTTGCCCTTTGACTTTTCCAAGGTCATCCAAGGTCACCGGAGGTCAAAAACAGTATTTTGACAATAACTTTTGACCTAATTAAGCTAGAGCGGTGAAACAAACTACATCGTGTTTGTCTTGTCACTGGCTTTCATTTGATATACGGCAAGGTCACTTTTTGACCTTTCGTGACCTCAGGTCATATTAGGTCACGAGGTGACCTCTGGCGGTCAAACCACTGGCGGGCGGTCTTTACGTTCCACATAGCGGAAAAAGTACAGGCAATTTGCTATCAAATGTACTTCACCAGGCCTCAATAGCTCTAATGACATAAGAGTTATGCCCAGTTTGCTTAATCATTGCATATTTGAGTGAAAATAGCCGATCTTGACCTAATTTGACCTCTGGAGGTCAAACCATTGACCTGAGCACTAAAACATGCGAAGTAATTTCTTACTGAATTCACGCGAGCTTTCTATTGCACTTTGCAGATTTGCGCTAACGCTCATATTTTCGGAGTTAGAGGGGGCCATCGATGGCCCCCCGGTGGGGCGAAGGTGGCGCCGGACCCCCGGTGGGGCGCGGGTTAATAGAGTTGATATGTTCGAAGAAAATTGATTTCTGGTCAATAATCGTGCCAAGTCTTTCACGGAAGTAACATTCCCCACACTGTTCCGTTGACTTTATATGCCGCATCAAAGAGTTTACGTTTCAAACTATTTTGAAAGACTTGCACTTCGTGGTATTCAGTTTCATCTTCGAGACAGCAGCCCAGCCTGTCAGTGTTGCTGCGTCTCAGTTCTTCTGCTGGAGGTCAATATATTTTTGGAGTTTAGATAAAATTTGGCCGAGCATTAGGTATGTCATAGCTGGATTCAACCCGATTGATTTTATAGTTTTTTGTCCGTGATATTCTTAATATCCAAAAGCTTGATAAAGCATGCATGATATCAAAATGTGCATGATATCAATATCTGCAAATCTGCATGACAATGCTGATATTTTTCGACCAGAGGATCTGGAGTGAGCTAGCACCGACATGGGAATACAAATCCTTTAAAAACCTATGAGGCACCCAAGACCCAGCAGGTCCTGACCCCCCTCCCATAACCACGCATGCTGCGGAGCATACGCAGGTTTACCAACCCTTCCCTGTTCCATGTGTTTCCATTTCATGGCCTGCTCACGAATCGGCATTTCTTAACCCATTCGATCAAAGTCTTAACAAGCTATACAATCCGTCATCACTGTCTCTGTTATCGCGGGTCAGATGGCCTGGTAACCGGTCTGGCATCGACAGGCACTGGGCGCCGTAGCAGGCACGAGGCGCTGTTTGGCATATCGATCACGGAGGTGGCGCCCCTGAGGGCCTGAGAATCGATGACATGAAGTCCATGGCTTCAGGTGCAGGCAAGTGCTAGCCGATGTGGTAAATTCCAGCACTGAGCTTAAAAATGGAAACATGCATTACGGGCCTGGCTTCCACTTACGGATATATTTATTAACACTCTCAGTGGCGAGGGGTCTGGCGTCAGCACCAGTGGAAATGTGGGGCCCTTACGTGCTCCCCCATGAGATCTAAGAAATTCAAGAGTGTTGAGAAAACGCATCTTGGAGATTCTTGGGGCTATAGTGATTTACATTATAGCCAGGCTTCACTGAGCTAAAATCAAACACGATCATAAGGGTAAAATTTGACCTGTGTTTGGGGCCTATTATTATTTTTGATGCTGTGATTGTGCAAAAGAATCGCGAATGACTGAATCTGGATTACAGCCATTGCGGAAAAGTCACATACTTTGTCCTCTGAAGTCTACCCGAACTAACCCAGATCTCCAGCTGTTTTAGCTCCGGGATGCTGCGGGTCCCTCCTGGATTTGCACGGACCCCAGATCTTTGCGGGTCCCCTGCAAATCTTTTGGGCCCGAAAAAATACCTAAGGGCCCAAATAGTTTTCCGTTCAACTTTGAGATTGTGCGAGCGCAAATATCAGACCGACTCCCGAGGTAATAGCGAGCCCGCTCACAAACGGGCCTTCCAGTGTGTTTGAAATGTTTTTGACTTTGAAACTGCACAGTCCCTAAAGGGATACGGGCCCCACTAATGTTCTGCGAGCCCCTAGAGTTGTTCATACCCACTCTGTTTTTTCTGCGGGCTCCCAAGATTTCACGGGCTCCAGCTAAATTTGCGCGGATTCGGGAGGTTGCCCCTCGTTCACCAGCAACTGCAGACTTCCGTTTGACTATTCGGCCGCCCGTCTCTAGACAGCGGTGCATTTGTGACCGAATTGCCTTGTCTTTTTCTGGGAACTAGGACACCACCCCCTAAAAAACTTTAAATAACTCTCGCCGGGAGAGTGCCGCTCGGAATGCGTAAAAGACCCACTCCAAGGTGGTGTGGGCCGTCCCCGTGGCGTTTCACTCACCTCCCTTACTCCCCTCACCAAAGTCATGCATCAATCACTGAGCCAAACCCAGTAAAAACAAGGCTCCATCAGACCATTTGCCCCAATGACAGTTTCTGTCGACTTCTGTGCTATGGTTTTGTTAGCGGTGGCGGACAAAAAAAATTGAAAAGTGGTTTGTTGATCAGATGGAGCTTCCTCCCGCTAGGTTTGTAAAATATTCAAATATTGATAATATTTCGATCAAAAACTTTGAAAAGAAGAATGGATATACTCGATCATTTCTATACAGCCCCGGTCATGGTCCATCTTTTTGACGGCCGTTTTGTTAGCGATGCAATTTTCTTCGTAGCATATTCGGCGTAACCGGCATTTATGCGCCTAAACTCTGAACATACCATGAGGCATCCTAGAGCACAAAAGTGACGAGATAAAGGAAAGAAAACACTTTTTGATATTCTTCGGTGTTCAGGCTGCCCTCCTGAAAACAGGGTTGAGATAGTTGATAAAGGAGTGATTCCGTGGGTAATGGGTCATCGAAAGTTTGAGTAACTGGAAGGTCCCAGCGTACATTTCTTGCTTATTCCGTCCTCAAAACACGTCAGAAGCATAGTAAATATTGCCAGAAAAACCAGAAATTGTATAATACCTGCCTGTATCCTTCTTCAGTAGTTATAGATATAAATATGTACATGGGCAGTTCCAGGAGGGCCAGTCCGACCATGCCTTCCCAAAACAAAATAGAGGGGGCCAAAACCTCTTCACTCCCCTTCAAGCAAACAAATACTCAACCCGAAGAGAAATAAATAATGCAGAATGCATCATTCTCCGGTGCCGTTTTTGTTTTTTATTTGCTCGCCAAAATAGTTTATATGTATGGTTTTTAACAAAATCTCTATCTTGCTCGGTCGGGCCCCCGAAGCTATTCCTTGGCCCCTTCGTAGAGGCCGGCCCCTGTCAGGATTCGCTCCCACTTGGGAATTTCCTGGATCCGCCTCTGAATGAAAAGCTAGGGCAGAGTATCAGCCCAGACTTCCGAAACGGTAGGTGCTGAATTCACCCAATTGTCCATCCCGGATTTAAGGAGTTCGTTCCCGTAACACTACACAAATTTTACTTAAAGGGAATGTGTTACCACAAAAATGAGATTTGGTCCGAAATAATCATGTGACAGAGCATGCCATGAAATAATTTGATCGAAATGTCATTTGCCTCAGAACTTACCGTTCGCGGAGAAAAAGGCAAACATCCACCGCCTGCCGACCCCCTCTTTCCCCGGTGGTTGTGTAGTATGAGTTGGTCTTGAGAACCTGACGTAATACTCAGCGTCACTTTGGTTCTTTACAATAAGGTTATTGTTAAAATTGGTTCCACTTTTGGCTAGATATGCTTAAATACGTATTCATTCATGGCGCGAATCAGAAAGGATCGATCTGGCACAAAGCATTACGAAATCATTATTCAATTCTACGTCATACAACTTGGATAAACTTAATATCTATGAGAGAAAAATAAGATAAAACGAATAATTGACCTTCTTAGCTATTTGTCAACAAAAGTAAGCCCATATTCGTCATCTTCATTAAGTATTATCATTAACACCACTACAGGCTGGAATTGCACCGCGGTGTCATACTCTGTTAAAAAGATCCCCGACCGGATCACGAGCAAGCCAAGGGGATCTTCTGGTAGCCCCGTGATCTTTCCTGTCATAATCATTATCGCCGCATCAATAAGAGCAAGGATTGCACTGATGCCCAGCGCAGGAGCGATGAGCGTGGTAACGTGTTTATGGCAGACCACTATTGCTCCCTATCTGCGTCAGCCGACTCTGTTCCTTTGTTGTTCGCTCAGCCAACAGCCAGTTCGAGCAAACATAACCGCGGAGGCACCCAAGTTATTGCCTCCAATAACAGCCAAACTGAAGGCACTGTATGGTGCTGCTGCAGTGGAGCAGCAGCATTCTGATTTCCGTTACGAACAAGGGCAGGGAATCAGGAACAAATTGTTTTGCCACAAAGTCGGTGAAAGAGCACGATACAGACGCTTAACTTTTTGCTCAAGCATGCCGTAATTTTTTTCGTACTCATTAAATTGAAATGGCATAGACTGGGTCTAATTCCCCCTCCGACTCGTGTGGAGCTCTGGAGCAGTTTCTGAAGCACCCACGCCAATACTCCATGTAGGGTGACCATTGTGCCTGCTGGAACTGTTGGAAATGTGAAGAAAATCCGGACGAGCTTTCTCCAAAAAAAACATGATAACAACGGCACCGGTTTTACGCGCCATAACTCGAATTCAGAGGTTTTTATTTTGGCCCCAGAGAAGAGGGTATCGCTGCAGCTGAGTGACCTGCTCATCTTAATCTTATAACCTCACATTAAAATTATACCGACAGCTGGATATGATCCGCCTGAAAAAGTGAAAACCGTACAAAAAACCTAGACCTTCACGTGCCACCAACTCGTAGCTGTTATCCTGGCTAAAAGACGAATCTCCAACCAGCGGTTATTTTATGTAACAAAGCTTGGCATGCAGAGCGGTGGAATTACCTACTTTCCCTACAAGTGGACTAGTTCCAGCGCAGGGGCCCTTCCGGCGAAGTCACTCAAACCAGTGCTGAAAAATATCGATTGAGTGCACGCTTGCAAGCGTTGAAGCTGCGTCACCAACCCCATCAATAGCCAGCCACGTCACTAACTCTGTCACTAGCTTCAACACTAGTGCCGTCACTAACTCTGTCACTAGCTCCAACACTGGTGCCATCACTAACTCTGTCACTAGCTCCAACACTAGTGCCGTCACTCACTCTGTCACTAGCCCAACACTGGTGCCATCACTAACTCTGCCACTAGCTTCAACACTAGTGCCGTCACCACTCTGTCACTAGCTCCAACACTGGTGCCATCACTAACTCTGTCACTAGCTCCAACACTAGTGCCGTCACTCACTCTGTCACTAGCCCCGACACTAGTTATGCATCACTAACTCCGCCATTAGTCCCGACACTTATTGTGTGTCACTAACTCCGTCACTAGCCCGATACTAATTGTGCGTCACTAACTACATCACTGGCCTCATAACTAGTGCCGTCACCAACTCTTCCACTAACCCTGACACTAATTGTACATCACTAACTCCGTCACTAGCCACATAGCTAGCGACGACACTAACGCAGTCACTAATCCCGTCACTATATCAGTGTTCTTATTTTCTGACTCTCCTGCATTATTTATCAGTCTTTTTGGAGGTCCGCCATGTTGACAAACTCCGAAAAACTGGAGGGATACGCTTCTAACGATGCAAATTTGTGCGTGCTGTTTTTTACGGCGGTGGCGGGGAAAGGGGAGGGAAGCGGGCAGCTGCAGTTTGGATCGTTACCGAGGCAAAGGAGGCAGGAAGTGTGTATTGATGAGCGAGGATCGTGAATGCCGATGAAGTTGGAAGCGTGCCACCTCCCCAAAGGCGAACTGATGCCAGTACAGCCACAGCAGCTACCAACTGCGCCGACTGTTCGGCCTCTTAAAGAAGGAGGATAACTGTCTGGTACAGAAGAGAGAGACAGTCGTATTGAGGAAAAGTGCCCTATTTTTTTAATATTTACATATCAGAAGCAATCAAAGTACGGTACGGAAGGCTACGGACCACAACGCTACAGTAAAAATATCACGTTCTAAAAAGAAATCTGTAATCATGATACAACATCAAACTTGCTGGTAACTGAAGTCTTAGAAATTGATATTTTACCCAAGACAGCTACAATCATGACCATGTGCAAGAGGCAAAATATATTGACTCATTTTTAGCAGGTTTTTCATATAAGATAAGCATAAGTCTGACATAAACCGGCACCGCCAGGGCTTCTTTCGATACACACTACTGCGTGGGGGGGGGTGGGGAGAAGCAATCGGAACTCCCTACGAACTCGGGAACAGGAAGTGTTACGGAAAAAAATGAAACGGCGCTGGAAGCGCTGGAATATCACTATCTATTATTGATTGATCACTCTAGAGACATGCTAAGCGACGCGCGAATCATTTTAATCCGCTCAGAGTCATTCGCAAAAAAACGAGGAAGGGACCTGATCGGGTTAATGGGTTAGCTGTCTTCGAATTAGAAACATACACCAGAACGCTCTCAAATTCAAGTCATCCCAGTTCTCTGTTAACCAGTCATCGATTTTTGTGTGTTAAACCTACTGACTTAGTGCCCTTACAGCGCAGCGGCTGCCTTCCCTCTGGAGAAGGCCTTCGTGAACTCTTGCTGCATCATTGCAGTAATAGGGTGGTCAGGCAAGCAAGCCGGGAGAAGAGCTGTCTGTTCCAGAGAGAATTACTCTCCCACAAAAGTCACGCCAGGTGAAGTCCATTGGAAGCTGTTCTTTTAGAGCTACGGTCAATTGTCGGAAAAAAATACATATGACACCTTTGATTTATTGGTGTGTGTGTGTTTTTTGCTCTGTATCTTCTTTTTTTGCCCTGGGTGAATATGCGTAAATGCACACAATTGATGGTTTCTAAGTAAGGAAATTGTTCCCGAGTTTTCAAAGAATCGTTCATTACTGCGAGTTCTTAATCCGACGCCTTAAAGGCAGTGAAGCCTGACAAACAAGGGTATTGGTTTGGAGAGATTAATGGTTTCCGTTGCATTGGTCTAACAACCTCAAAAAAGCAAAACAGAATAGACGGAGAAAGAAGTATAACTGAAGCACATGTTCTATAAAATAATACATTTATTATGTACTTGAGCCTCCTTCTGCAAGAGGTACCTATTTTGTGACATCGCCTTATGTTGGCCAAAAAGTTGTGCAAAATAGCGCAAAATATGGAGGTTCAAAGCTGGCCACCTAGCCATTGGAAACCTACGAAATATAAAAGGCAAATGAACGCGAGAGAGGACAGTGTGTTGATAGGAAGGGGCCAGCGTGTTGTTTAGAGGCGGGCACCGCGTTTATTGGAGGAGGAGGGCACCGCGTTGATTGGAGGAGGTGAGCGGTGGTTCCGGCTGATTGTAGGAGGCAACTGTGTTGATTGGGGTAGGAGGGCACCGTGTTGTTTGGAGGAGAAGGGCAGCGTGTTGATTGGGGAGGGTAGCAGCGCGTTGATTGAGGGAGAAGGGCGCCGCGTTGATTGGGGAGGAGGGCAGCGTGTTGATTGGGGGAGGAGGGCAGCGTGTTGATTGGAGGCGGAGGGCAGCGTGTTGATTGGAGGAGGAGGGCAGCGTGTTGATTGGAGGAGGATACCGCGTTGATTGGAGGAGGAGGGCAGCGTGTTGATTGGAGGAGGATACCGCGTTGATCGGAGGAGGAGGGCAGCGTGTTGATTGGAGGAGGAGGGCAGCGTGTTGATTGGAGGAGGATACCGCGTTGATTGGAGGAGGAGGGCAGCGTGTTGATTGGAGGAGGATACCGCGTTGATTGGAGGAGGAGGGCAGCGTGTTGATTGGAGGAGGATGGCAGCGTGTTGATTGGAGGAGGATACCGCGTTAATCGGAGGAGGAGGGCAGCGCGTTGATCGGAGAGGAGGGCAGCGTGTTGATTGGAGGACGATACCGCGTTGATCGAAGGAGGAGGACAGCGTGTTGATTGGAGGAGGAGGGCAGCGTTTTGATTGGAGGAGGAGGGCAGCGCGTTGCCCAGGGAGAAGAGCATCGTGTTAATTGTACGAGGATGGCACCGCGTTGATTGGGAGAGGGCGCCGCGTTGATTGGGGCAGGGGGCAGCGTGTTGGTTGGAGGAGGACGCCGTGATGATTGGAGTAGCGTGTTGATCGGAGGAGGATTTTTTACAGTGCGCGTTAGTGCCAGACCCCTCTCCAGTGCGGGTCTTAAGCAGGGATGACCTCTGCTTGTGTATGTATATATTGGTCACAAGCCACAAGCAAACGAAACATCTGTTCGCCTTATGTTCCAGAGACGTTTTGCCCTGTCGGTTTGTAGTTTGTTTCCACCAAACGTAATAAAAACAATAAAAATAGAGCGGACAATGAAACAAAACAACAAAAGATGACAGGAAAACTATACGAGCTGTCTTAATCTAAACCGGGGATGGTAGCAGAAATAATCGCATTATTGTTTAAAATACATGCCTTCGGACCACTTGATATAGCATGGTATGGATGAGCTGTTTACTTGTTTGATATATTTGCATGAGGGCATGATATCTATATATATATATATACATATATATATATATATATATGTGTGTGTGTGTGTGTGTGTGTGTGTGTGTGTGTGTGTGTGTGTGTGTGTGTGTGTGTGTGTGTGTGTGTGTGTCTAGTATACTAATCGCACGAGACAAACTGCAGTGTCGGCGGTTCCGGCTGTTTCACAAATATCATTTCTCTACGTGTGCTCTGCAGAAAATGTTTCCAATGAATTTGGGATAATACTATCTATGAGCCGTCTTTATCTAAACCAAGGCGGGTTGCAGAAATGAATGCATTATTATTTGAAATACATGCCCTCGGACCACTTGATACCACACACGGAACTGCGCTGTTTTATTTGTATTTGAAGCACTGCATTTTTCTTTATTAAGTGCTTTTTAAATGCAAACATTTAATCCCATCAATATATCATAACCAAAAACGATCTTTGGAAAAACATCAAAAAATGTTCAGAAAAATATTTGTATGTATGTTCATATAATGCATTTTTGTATACTTGTAAAAAAAATAATGTAAATATTTTTCTTAGCATGTTTTGATGTTTTTACAAAGATCATTTTTGGCTATGATATATTGATGGGGTTAAATGTTTGCATTTAAAATTGACTTAATAATGCAAAAATACAGTGCCTCAAATACAAATAAAACAGCGCAGTTCCGAGTGCGGTATGAAGTGGTCCAAGGGCAAGTGTTTCAAATAATAATGCATTCATTTCTGCACCCACCCTGTTTGAGATTATGACGGCTCATAAATAAATTATCCCAAATTTATTGGAAACATTTTCTGCAGAGCACACGTGAATAAATGATATTTTTAAATCAGCTGGAGCAGCCGGCACCGCAGGCTGTCTCGTGTGATAAGGAAAGTCTCGGGTATCGAACTCAAAATAGCCAGGAACCTCATTATCATAATAATGACAGTATTTAAATGCTGCAACTACTTTGGCCATTGCCGTCCATGCTGCTAGATGAGCGTTTCCAATGGACAGGTAGCTCTTACTGGTTGGTAGGTATATCATTAATACACTGTCAATCATTATAAATTATTTTACTAAAAATGTTATGCTGTGGGATTATATTTCCTCTGAGGTATAGGTATGCTCAGTGCCCAGCTAAAATAAACCTTCAGGACTGGGTTGTTTTCTATCTCTAGATTTGGGGCATGTCTTTGAGGGGACTTGAGTGTTTTGAAAACAGTCCTTATAATACAATGGTTCTCTTAACGTTGTAGTAATTGACAGTTTCGGATTTGGGCGCCGCAAATGGTTTCCGAAAATCCACGTTAATGGCCTCGATCAATTGAAAAGTGCCTTGCTTAGACAACAACATTCCACCGGCTATGACTTTTGGGTTTCACCAAAAAGGCATATTTTTCGCATTATGATAGATCGTTGAAATGCGCTAAAGCGTCGACAATACTTTGAGTCCCGAATAAAGTTTTGTGCTTCTCACCATCCAACACGGAGCACAGCAACTGGACACCATATGACGCTAGATTTCGCAGCCCCCGGAAACCCCAAATATGATGATGACGGGGCAAAGCTCTCTCTCTCTCTTTCTCTCTGGGGCATTCCAGGACAGATCGACCAAGGCTTGACACCACCATGTCTAGAAAAAATCTGAAACTTTGTCTCCGGGGTAGTTTTGGGCCAGAAACACGCCTGTGAGAATCTCAGCCCCCTCCGACCAACGGTGACCGAGTTATAGCCCGAGGCACTTTCGGGAGGTCACGTTGTAGACTCATGTTTGATGCTTCATAACTCAACAACGCATCACCTGATTAACAAGTTTTGTATATCATTGAACTCGTCTTGAATTATAGTTTATTTTGAAAAAAGAAAATGTTAAAATTTGAAAATTTTTGACTTTTAATTTGTTTGACCTTTTCCTTTTTGACCTAGCTTGACCTTTTCCCAGTTGAAATTGCCCTTTTAGACACCTCAAAAATGTTTCTTCATAAAATATCTTTTGATAGCAAAAATAAAAAATGCGTTCTTGCTATAAGTTCCGAATATTTAGCACCTAAGGTAGGTATGTACACGGTTTTTGACCATTGCGGTAGTACAGCCTTATGTTTAACGCCGCAAATATAGCGATTGCTTTTGTAATCGGTCGCTGGAAATCATACTCCATTGTCTTTACGAAATTTTAATCGTACAAGTATCCGAATTTATGACAATTAACACGCGCCCACCCGAGGGGGTGGGCAACCGGCCTCCTCAGGTTTCCACAGGTAGTAAAAAAAACACCTTCGCGCAGCGCCACCGTACTTCATGTACCTCTAACTGGAAATTTTTGCAGCTTCTGGCAAAATTTTAGGTCTGGGTCATACCAGGTCAGACCGCCAACCCAGGTCAAGAGACCTAACCTCAAACTTTGGGAGGTGCATAAATCATATCAAATTTAGCCTATCGTGGTTAGAATCGCATTACATAGTAAGATCGCCTAGCAAGATAATTTTTCGTAGCAGGATTTCTATATCGATAACCGGGAGCAGGGCAAAGGTCATGATCTTTCCATTATAAATGCATGGGGCGATTGGTAAATTTTGAGATAACTTGCGAGAATTGAGAATTGTCGAGAATTGCGATGGAGGTTGTATTTTTACATTGTCGTGTCTGACTTGCCACTGCAGTTTGATTAATATTCTTTTTACCATACAGACCTAAGCCTGGCTCTAGGTCAAAGCAGGTTAATTTTGACATTTGACTAGACAATATTATAAGATACATAATCCGTTTGGGCTCAACAAGAGTGTTCCAATGGTGCTGAACTTTTCTTTCTACGGCTCTTCTCTGTCACCTATTATGCCACAAA
Source organism: Lepas anatifera (assembly GCA_034440635.1). Taxonomy (NCBI): domain Eukaryota; kingdom Metazoa; phylum Arthropoda; class Thecostraca; family Lepadidae; genus Lepas; species Lepas anatifera. The sequence goes on along the minus strand of JAOTON010001749.1, from coordinate 729,293 downwards.
ATTTAGGTTTCCTCTTAGTTCCCGTAAGAAATACTGTGACCTTGAGCAGCCTCAAAGGCGACACGACCAAACGATTGTATGTAACATATTCGGTAATGTTTAAAACTGGCTATTTAGCGGCATCACTCCCAGTGCACTGTGTCATTATTTATCTGGGATTCTCGGATCTGTGTCAGCTATGAAATGATCACCTTGTAAAAATATCATGAGGCAACCTGTTCAAGCGACCAAGTCGAATGCGTTACAATTTCAGGACATTTTGTCGAATATATGAGCAGATTCAGATTACTTTTTGGGAATGAAAGCCTTTCAGACACGTTTGTTTACATTGCATGAATCCTCTCAAACATATGCTGTGCTGCACTGGATCAGCTAGCATCGATACTATTTTCCATCTCCGGGAACGATGTAATTGTGTGAGTTAGTGGTGCTCATAGGATAAGTTATACTTGTTTCAATTATTGATAAGGTCGCGACATCTTTGTAAATTTTCGTTTAAGGCTGAAAGGTTCATTATTAATAAGTTCATTTGCCCTCGTCTCCCTCGAAACAAGGAATCCCTTTTTATCACTTTTAATGGCTGCAGTTTTTCTGTGTATAAATATTGCCCAAGTTGTTGCCAGTTCAGTTTTTTTATACATTTTGTACAAGTTGTTCTCAGTTCGATTGTTGAAGTCGGGGTCTCACTAAAGTCATCAATGGACTTGTCACGGAAACTCCGACCCCACCATCCGAACGAGCAACTCCCACAATGAAGGGTTGATTTTAGAAGCCAACGTTTAACGTCCCACACAGCACAGGGACGGCCGCCCCGCTCAGGTCACCCTCTCACCAGTCAGTTGCCAGCCGACCTGTACGTCGGGTAAGCTATTGAGCGCCGGAGCGTCTCAGCGGAACCGATCCCAAGCCTGGACATGCACTGCCACTGCATGCTTCTGAGCCGCGGGCCAGAGCCCAACGCTCTACCAACTGAGCTACCGGGGCGGCAAGGAGGCGGTTTTAGGAGTAGGTGTCTCACTAGAGTCATCAAGGGACTTTTTACGGAGACCCTGACCCCACCACCCAAACGAGCAACTCCCACGATAAAGTGTTAATCAAGGAAATTGAGTTGAAAGTCCCACAAGGCATAACGACGACCGTCTACCTCAGGTCACCCCCTCACCACTGAGTTGCCTGCTGGCCTTCAGCATTTACGGTACCTACCACCTCCCAGTTGACCTAAATTATTTTTCCAGAAGTTGCAAAATGTTGTGTTAGAGGTAGATGGAGTACGGTGGCGCTGCGCGAAGGTATTTTTTTACTACCTGTAGAGACCTGAGGAGGCCGGTTGCCCACCCCCTCGGGTGGGCGCGTGTTAATTGTCATAAGTTCGGATACTTGTACGATTAAAATTTCGTAAAGACAATGGAGTATGATTTCCAGCGACCGATTACAAAAGCAATCGCTATATTTGCGGCGTTAAACATAAGGCTGTACTACCGCAATGGTCAAAAACCGTGTACATACCTACCTTAGGTGCTAAATATTCGGAACTTATAGCAAGAACGCATTTTTTATTTTTGCTATCAAAAGATATTTTATGAAGAAACATTTTTGAGGTGTCTAAAAGGGCAATTTCAACTGGGAAAAGGTCAAGCTAGGTCAAAAAGGAAAAGGTCAAACAAATTAAAAGTCAAAAATTTTCAAATTTTAACATTTTCTTTTTTCAAAATAAACTATAATTCAAGACGAGTTCAATAATATACAAAACTTGTTAATCAGGTGATGCGTTGTTGAGTTATGAAGCATCAAACATGAGTCTACAACGTGACCTCCCGAAAATGCCTCGGGTCACCGTTGGTCGGAGGGGGCTAAGATTCTCACAGGCGTGTTTCTGGCCCAAAACTACCCCGGAGACAAAGTTTCAGATTTTTTCTAGACATGGTGGTGTCAAATTGAAATATTTTTGGTCGTTTTGTCCTGGAATGCCCCCTCTATCTCTCTCCCTCTCTCTTTCTCTCTATCTCTCTCCCTCTCTCTTTCTCTCTATCTCTTTCCCTCTCTCTTTCTCTCTCTATCTCTCTCCCTCTCTCTTTCTCTCTCTCTCTCCCTCTCTCTCTCTCCCTCTCTAAAGGTTAACTGCACGACCAGTTATAGAGAGAGAGAGATGACTAATAGAGATCAACCTTCGGATCAGTTTATAGTTTTAAGTGCGCCTCTCTCCTCATTCCCTCAGTTACCTTCGGGCCGGGCTCCACTCCTCTCCACTTAGCAGAAACCCAGTGGACACTCCTGACTTCAGCGAACTCGGCCGCCGGCTAGCCAGTGCTGACTCTACCGCCGTCTCGCCTGTACCTAAGAACGGCATCGGGTGTTGGAGCAGAAAATCAAGCTAATGGAGAGCAAAACATGGCGAAAAATGCTTGAAAAATATAACAATAATACATCGCCTATTTCATGCTTCACGCTTTATCATTTCCATCAACAAGTTTCCGCAACATTTCTCGCAATGCAAGCCACGCGCCTCCACCAATCAGCGGCCGCCATCCGCTGGCTACCGCTTGCCTGCGGGCAGAGAGGTTAGAGAGGTTACGCTGGGCGCCGCCGACACTGAGCTCCAGCCTCGGTGGGGAGGGGTCACGTGGCGGGTTGCAAAACCTACACGTGTGGTGTTGAGAATGGCGGTGGTCGTGCCTACTGTTGGACTAAGGAAGGGGGCAAGTGTAAGAGACAATCTGACACGTAGGTGGGTATATGGGTTAGGTGTTACCTAACCTGCTAGACCCGCCACTGGTTGTATTTTCCAATAAGTGTATGCCAATTGAAAAGTCTTGGAAAGCTGCATCATGTAACCCTGTGTAAAAAATATTAATGATTGGAAATCGTTGCCTGCAATATACCTGCCAAGTATATTCAGGCACAAAACTCATTGAACGAACTAACGTTTTTCAAGTGCTATCGGCACTGCACAAACACCTAACCCGTATATCCACAAACACCAGTGCACAGAATGTCTCCTGCACCTGCCCTATCTCTTAGTCTAGCAGTAGGCACAACCATAACCACTTTTCAACACGAGGGGATGAGGTGGCTTAGTGGATATCACCCTTGTCTTCTAAGCAACTAGTTCCGGGTTCAAGTCCCGGTGGAGCCTCCGAATGAGTTGATCTGATCCCCAAAATCCCTTCCAACAGGGTGAGAGTTGGCGACGCCGTGTGACCCTGGCAGTGGTGCGTCGTTAAACCCCAAAAATTGTTTAACCATTCCCAACATCACGCATGTACCTTTTATAATCTGCCACGAGACCCCTCCCCACCGAGGCTTGAACTCAGTGTCGGCGGCGCCCAGAGTGACCTCTCTAACCTCTGTGTCCCCAGGCAAGCGGCAGCCAGCGGATGGCGGCCGTTGATTGGTGGAAGCGCGTTCGCTTGTATTGCGAGACATGTAGCGGAGATTTATCCATGGAAATGATAGAGCGTAAAGCATGAACCAGGAGATGTATTAATATTATATTTTTCAAACATTTATCGCCATGCTTGGCTCTTCATTAGCTTAATTATGTGCTCCACCATACGAAGCTGGTCTTTGGTAGAGGCGAGACGGCGCCAGAGTCAGCACTGGCTAGCCAGCGGCCGAGTTCGCTGAAAGTCAGGAGTGTCGCGAGATGGGTTTCTGCTAAGTGGAGAGGAGTGGAGCCCAGCCCGAAGGTAGCCGAGCAAAGGAGGAGAGAGGCGTACATAAAACTATAACTGGTCCTAACACATACAAACCGCTTACTATCTGTTTGTCATCTCTCTCTGTAACTGGTCCGGCAGTTAACCTTTAGAGAGAGATGACTTATAGAAAGCACTGCCGAAATCCAATTAGATGATAAACCAGAAGAGGAAAGCACGTGCTGCTTCGCTCCGTAATCACCAGATTTGGGGTTTCCGGGGGCTGCGACACCTAGTGCCATATGGTGCCCAGTGCTTTGTTCCGTGTTGGATGGTGAGAAGGCACACAACTTTATTCGGAACTTTTTTCGGAACTTTATTCGAAACATTTTCGACGTTTTAGCGCATTTCACCTTTCTGTCATAACGCGAAAAATAAAACTCTGTGGTGCTACCCAAAAATCATAGGCGCGGAATGTTTTTGTTTATGGAAGGCACTTTTAATGGATCGAGCATGCTAAACGTGGATTTTTGGAAACCATTCGCGGAGCCCAAATCCGAAAGCTGTCAATTACGATAACCTTAAGAGAACCATTGTATTATAAAGACTGTTTTCAAAACACTAGAGGGCCCCTCAAAGACATCAAATTATGTTGAACAGCCTAATATAAAAATACTGGGTGACTGGGCACCCCATATCCAGAGAAAGAATTCAACAGCCTAGCCCTGCAGGTTTTCATTTAGCTTGGTTCTGAGCATATACCTTAAAGGAAATATGATCCTACAGCATAAAACCTTTGGTAAAAATGTAATACAATTGACAGTGGATTAATTCTATACCCAACAGTCAGTAAAAGCCTCCTGTCCACTGGGAAGGCTCATTTAGCAGTATGGAAAATACATATTTAGATCGGTGGATGCAAATTTTTGAACGGCACATTGTGTGGATGTTCAAAATGTTTTAAACTTGTTTGTAAAATATGTATATAAAGCACGGCACATGTCAGTCGAAACGGTAGCGCAAGCGGTCCCGAATAGTGATGGGTTGTTTCTCGGGCTTAAATGAGCGGTACTATGCAGGGGAGGGAACTTATTTTGAGGGGTGCCCGGGCACCCGCAATGAAATATCGAGTTAGCGCTAATTTTTGTTTTAAATGTTTATTTGTTAATCATTTGTTAGGATTCAAAAGGACTGTGGGATAGCTAAAACAAAGAAAGTAATATTCTGTACATTTTTTTAATTTGGGCAACCCCAATGGTTTTCGGAAATCTACACTCTTGAAAGGAAAGCCACACGTATGTTTAAAGCATGAGGATGAGGACATTCAAAGAAGAAAACAAGTAACATGTCAGTGTTTACGCATTCTTTGAGTTTGCTGGCTACCTCAATTCATCAAGCGGCTCTGATTCAATTTAAGTGGCGACTTGTCCATTAAACATTATTGCTAGTTCTTTCAGCATTTGGTTGCAGTCCAGAGGTCAGAAAAAATGTTGGTTATCCCAACACAGATCAATTGATACCCCGAGCTGAGAGGAATGTTTCCAGATGGAGAGGCAGCTTGTTGAGCACAAACCTGAACACAAACCTTAATTCATCACATTCATGTGATAGATAGTTCTGCTTTACCAGAAACCTGATTACTACCAGCCCGCTTTACTGCATCGCAGCATATCCTCGTTGCAATAGACAACACAGCCACATATCGGGTGAGCATAAGTGCGCCCTGGGGATCCTTAGTGGTAACGGAGAAGAATATGGAACTGAACCTACATGTAAGTACCCAAAATACCTAAATACCTAAAGCATACACTACATAAACGCGGGGCAGCCTTTTACCACTGAAAGCTGAGGACAATCCATATTGCAGTGGGGCACCCTAAGGGTGAAAAAGGGCGGAGAATCGTGAAATAGGGCACACGATCACAAGCTTTAGGACCCCCGGGAGGTGAATGAGGGTGGTCCGTGGGGTGCCCTAGGGCTGCAATCAAAGGTGCAAAGGTACGCACAATCATGCAGAGTGCCTTAAAGTGGATGAGAGCAATCAATGTCGTAGCGGGCCACCCTATTGCTCAAAAGGGGTACCAGTTTAGAAAACAGGGTCCACGTTTAAGTGGGGCACCCTGGGGCTGCAAAAGGGCGGTCAATAGTAGATAAGGGGCGAACAATCATACAGAAGAGGGCGGCCAAAAGTAGACAAGAGTGGTCCATGTAGAAGTGAGGCATCCTTGGGCTGAGAAAGGGTGGTCAATGGTGAAATATGGCTGTCTGACCACAATGAACAGGGCGGTCAAAATCGATGAGGATGGCCAACGTTGAAGTGGGACACCCAATGGTTTGCCGGGGTCACCTGACTCAAAACCAGGGGCGGCTCACGGTGCAACAGGTCAGCTTCGAGTGACCTTTTTGGGCTTTTGTCTAGCATTCACTGTTGGTGCCCAAGGTGTCGCCAATTTCGGGCGCCTTCAGCGACCAAAATCGGCAGGGGGGGTCTTGGGTCCTATAGAGGGGGCGATGCCCTCTTTGCCCCTCTTGGATCAGTCTTTGGGACAGGGTCAATCTTGTAATAAACGAAATAAATATCAAGGGTTTACGTCCATACAATATATTTCACAACAAGACGATACATAAGGCACATAGGCACTAAGACGCGTAACCATGGCACCCCTGGCGCAGGGCACCTAGATAACGCCGGGGGCAAAGGCGTGGCACAGCTCAGTGCTAAAATGCCGTCGGCAGAGGCAGAGTTTCAGGCCTTGCCATGCACAATAACCTATCCGAAGAACGCTCAGATCTGAACGCCACCAACTTAGTCTACAAATTGAACTGCTCGCTTGGTGCGGAGATAAAGTCTACAAATTGGACTGAGCGCATCGACCCGAATGCATCTGTGTTGGATATACGGCAACGAGTCTCTCAAGAAAGAGGACAATGCATTTACAAGACTGCGAACCGGGCAAAAACTTAAGATGCGCACATGACAAGACTGACATCCGTTTCTGCAGTACTGAGATTCTTGTTCATCGCCAAGATAAGAAGCTGCAGGTCCTGGGCCCTTTCTTCATCCGTGACGTGAATCCCACCATAACTCGCCAGATGAACCAGGGTACTATGCTGTCATTATTTGATGTGCCCCCTGGGGCCCAGCCGTTGATGAAAAGTGTAGTTAATGAATATTTTTGTGAATGTGATGAATTAGATGTTTGCGAGAATGTTGAAATGTGAGGCCTGAAAAATATGCTGTCGGAGAAATTTGTAAAAAATAGTGCTCAATAATGTGTTAGGATATATTTGTAGTCCTAATCTTACAAAAGATAGTTCCATTGTGTCTTTTTTACGGTGCCCTTCGGTGGTAACAGCATGCAATTTAGGCTAATGTTTGCCCTTGTCCTCTAAGTAGAGAATATAAATACCAAGACTATCTGAATAGATATATAGGCGAGTTTTTGTGAGTTTTAAATAGACGGAATGTCTGAGGATGTTAATGAATTACCTGAGAATGTTAATTTGATTATGTAAACGTTGAGAAAGTGTATCGTTTGATCAAGTATTGTTCGGGTTTTCATAAAAACGGCAACGAAAGCTAGTAAGAGGAATTGAGAGGCTGGATAGGGGGTAGATTAATGCTCGTATGCCATCATTTTTTTCAAGAATGTACAAGCTAAAACCTGCTCCCACAGCCCATGCTATATTCCTCTCCTCTCGACGCTTTCTCTATCCAGCTCATGCTATATTCCACTCCTTTCAACGCCTTCTTCATCCAGGTCATGTTATATTCCCCTCCTCTCGACACCTCGTTCATCCAGCTCATGCTATATTGTACTTCTGCTCCATCCAGATCATTTTGTATTTATTTGTATTTATTTGAGTTATCACCACGGATGGCCAATAAACGGCGAAGTACAGGAGATAAAACATGAACAATATGACATACACAGCATTAAAGCAAAGCCACAAGACCTAATTAAAATGACCTAAAAGGAAGTAGCGCATCAAATAATACCTATAATACACACAGGCAATACAAACCATAAAAGACAACAGAGGACATAAAATATAATAAAACCTTAAAAGTCCTAAGAGACAATAAGCCATAAAAGTTCCTAAAAGACAATAAAACAATAAAAATCACTAAAATCATCCCATCAAGGTACATCACGGTACATAGAACAGCTAAGCTACAGAGAGGCGACATAGGCTTAACTTGTGACCGAAATGATTGGTAGGCATCCGGAAAACATCACGTCGGGCACATTTGTAAAATAAATTCAGTTGCCCGGAAGTCGTAAAGAGGCCTTCTTGGCGGTGCCACCCGCATACGGCACTTCAGCAGGGTTCGTGGTTGCTGACGGGTAGCACGAGATGGGACAGCAAGTAGAATGCCGCGAGAAGAATGAAAGAGATACGCCCTCTCAGAATGTTTCGGACAAACATGAGGTCATGCTGTTTTCGCCCAGCTGCTACAGAAACAACCCCAAAGTGTTTGAGCAGGTTTACATAGGCCAGTGATGGTGATGGGTGGCACTGTGTGAGTTGAGCCATATTAAAAACTTTTCTACCCGGCTCAATCGCTCGGTGTGCGACACAGCAGCTCCGTTCCACACAACGCTACAGTATTCCATGTTCGACCGCACATAGGCATAGTATGAAGTAAAACAGATGAAACGTTGAGGTATCCTCTCGGGTTGGCCTTCTGAAAGGATCTAATGAGAACGCCCAGCGCACGATTGATTTCTTCACAGTTTGGTCAATGTGTGCCCTAAAGGTCAATTTTGTGTCTAGAATTATGCCTAAATCACGAATTTGCTCCACGTGCTCTAGCACAGTGTTTCCAATGTATAATTTGTTGCCAGTGGTTTAGTTTTCAGTGTCATCCGAAATGATTTGCATTTAGCTGCGTTTAGTTTCAGTTTCCAAATTTTGACCAATGGCAGAGATGAGATAGGTCCTGCTGAAGGGCATCAGCGTCCGCTTGGCGTGAGATTTTCCGGTAAATTTTTGCGTCGTCGGCAAACATAAGAACCAGAGGAGATTCCCATTGGCAGGTCGTTTATAAAACAAAGCACAACGCTGAGATCACACCACCTTCCGGTGTTCCCGACTCAACCACACCACTCGAGCTCTTTCGTTACAACAACTCGCTGCTTATGTCAGGTAGGAAAAACCAATTTAGAGTTGAGCCAGAGACATGATACGAGTTTTTCAATTTGTGGACCAAGAGAGCATGGTCAACAGATTGGAATGCGGCCAAAATCTTGTAGATACAATCTGTTTGGATGTTTTCTCAATAGATGACCATGCAGTGCTCAGAAGTGATGCCAGATTAGTCGCACAAGACCACCAGTTACGAAACCGTGCTGTCTGGTGAGATAACAGGTCTCACATGAGAAAGCAAACTATATAAGCGACTTTCTCGAGTACTTTTCCGAACAGAGGAATCAGCGACACTGAGCGGTAGCAGCCTGGATCTTCACATCCCTTTTTAAAAATCGGAACGACGTTTGCCCTTTCCACAAGTCAGGAAACACACCCTGCCGAATCGATAGCAAACATATCTTTGTCATTGGTATCACAAGGGTTCGCGCACTCATGAATAATCCGGCTAAATAATAAATCCGAATAATAAATAATAATAATATCATGTTATATTCCACTCCTCTCGACGCCTTCTTCATCCAGATCATGTTATATTCCACTCCTCCCGACATCCCATTCATCCAGTTTATGCTATATTCCACTCCTCTCGACGCCTCATTTATCCAGATTATGCTATAGTCCATTCTTCTCGACGCCTCATTCATCCAGCTCATGCTATGTTCCACTCCTCTCGACGCCCCATTCATCCAGCTCATCTGTTGGCGCTTTTTTAGAGGTGGTTGTTTCAGAAGTCTTGCGAAAGTAGCGGACCAAATGGGGCCTAAAGAGCACATCTGTCTGGAGAGGGGCGTTAAAATAGTCGAGTGTAAGTCTGCGGCTGACAGTGGACTGTTGTCAACGATCAATACACCCGCAAACAGAGCACTTCCGCCAGAATCGTCTTCTAAAGCTATTTTTAATGCACCTGTATTTGTATTTGTCGAACATTTCCACTTAATCGCAGTGGCTCTTCCAATGCCGTCGCTATGAAGATGGATAATCAGAATGCTATGGAAGGAGAAGGTGTAGGACAAGGATGGTTGAGAATGCGGGATTTTTCGATTTCGTGGCACTGAGGTCAGGTCACGAGGCGACCTCTCCCATTGGAAAAGCATGGGGAAAAGCTATTTCGTGATATAAAACCACAAAAATATTGCAAATACTCAGACTGCTCAGAACAACGTTTTTGGACACCCTTTCACGGATCCCAGGGGTCATATTTGGCACTTTTGACTTTACCAAGGTCATACCAATGGTCATCCCGGAGGTCAAAAACTAGTATTTTGACAATAACTTTTGACCTAATTGAGCTAGAGCGGTGCAACAAACAGCATCGTGTTTGTCGTGTCACTGGCTTTCATTTGATATACAGCAAGGTCACTTTTTGACCTTTCGTGACCTCAGGTCATATTAGGTCTCGAGGTGACCTCTGGCGGTCAAACCACTGGCGGGAGGTCCTTACGTTCCACATAACGGAAAAGTACTGGCAATTTGCTATCAAATGTACTTTACCAGGCCTCAATAGCTCTAATGACATAAGAGTTATGCCCAGTTTGCTTAATCATTGCATATTTGAGTGAAAATAGCCGATCTTGACCTAATTTGACCCCTGGAGGTCAAACCATTGACCTGAGCACTAAAACATGCGAAGTAATTTCTTACTGAATTCACGCGAGCTTTCTATTGCACTTTGCAGATTTGCGCTAACGCCCATATTTTCGGAGTTAGAGGGGGCCATCGATGGCCCCCGGTGGGGCGAAGGTGGCGCCGGACCCCCGGTGGGGCGCGGGTTAATCGCAGTGGCTCTTCCAATGCCGTCGCTATGAAGATGATAATCAGAATGCTATGGAAGGAGAATGTGAGGACAAGGATGGTTGAGAATGGGGATGGGTAAGGAGCACCCAGGGCGAGGCAGCGCAGCCACACATAGCTTATGTAAGGTTAGGTTCAGGGTGCCCGGCGTCTAAAAGTTAGAGGTCAGAAGATGTGGCTTCCCAGCAGAGACCATTTTTCACCAGGAGACAATAAAATTGTCCAAGAAAAAAATCTTTAATGAGGGAGTAAATGGCTATCTTCGGTGCAGATAATGAACAGATTAGCTATCAGAATTCAATACAGTGCCCAATTTTCTGCAAAGGCTGCTTTCCAATAAGAACCAATTTCAGTTGTGTAGATTCTTACTACCCTTAGAAATAGATAAAAATAGAAACTGAACATTCTTCTGCATCTTTCTTTATTAAACAAATCAAACTCCAGAAAGAAGCCTCAAATGTATTTAAATTAATCCGTAACACAAAACGATTTCAATAACTGCGCATGGGCCCGGCGGAGGTGGCGGTGAGTGGGCCAATCATTTGTTACCTGAGCGGCGGCACTGGGTGATTCCCTCTGTGGTGGTGCGGAATGTTGGGGACCAACCGTGCGAGAAGCGCCTCGCGTAAGCATTCGTGCTTTTGCGTCAATCGCGAACAATGTCTTATTTTTGTATTGTTTTATTATGAAAATACACCTCTGTCCAGTGGCGGATTCAGGGGGGGCAAAAAGGAATTTGCCCTCCCCAACGGAAAAGCTCGGAGCAAAACTTTGTTTTTGCCCCCCCAAAGAGATCGACCTCCTTTTTCCCCGACTCCTTTTTAGTTTATAAGCAAGATTTTCGTGCTTCAACTCACAATTGAAACAGAACCAGTTAAGTTCAGGGGAAATATGGGGCCATGGATAGATATTGAGCCCATATTTTTCAGCCCCTGACGTTTTTTTGCTTTTCGCCTCAAATACCCAAAATTCTACCGGAAAGTCATATTGTAGCGCGATTTCGCACTGCGTGATGTTTTTTTGCTTTTCGACTTTGGTTTGCCCCTCCCAAACCGACCGGCTAGATCCGCCACTGCCTCTGTCTGTCACGCAATATTTCAGCAAAATTGCACGGGATGCAAATACGTATTTGAATGCTGCCTTGTCATTAACCCCGCCACCGGGGGCCATCGATGGCCCCTAAGGTTTTCCGGGATAGCCGAAAAACGACGAGGCGCAGCACCCGGTTGAGGGCTCACCTCTCACTTCAACATTTTCCCATCATCCCTGAAATTTTTACCCCGGGTCACCCAAGGTCAGGTCACCAGACGAGGTCAACCAAGGTCACCTCACTTCACCTTTAGAGCTCTGTAAGAGCTACATTTCAAACTCGATCGATTTGAAACTTCCTACACTTCATGACCCTCCAGGGTCTACAAGGTGTATATCCGGGATTTTCGATTTCGTGCCCTGAGGTCAGGTCACGAGGCGACCTCTCCCATTGGAAAAGCATGGGGAAAAGCTATTTCATGATATAAAACCCACAAAAATGATTGCAAATACTCAGACTGCCAGAACAACGTTTTGGACACCCTTCACGGATCCCAGGGGTCATATTTGCCCTTTGACTTTTCCAAGGTCATCCAAGGTCACCAGAGGTCAAAAACAGTATTTGACAATAACTTTGACCTAATTGAGCTAGAGCGGTGAAACAAACACCATCGTGTTTGTCTTGTCACTGGCTTCATTTGATATACGGCAAGGTCACTTTTGACCTTTCGTGACCTCAGGTCATATTAGGTCACGAGGTGACCTCTGGCGGTCAAACCACTGGCGGGAGGTCTTTACGTTCCACATAGCGGAAAAAGTACTGGCAATTTGCTATCAAATGTACTTTACCAGGCCTCAATAGCTCTAATGACATAAGAGTTATGCCCAGTTTGCTTAATCATTGCATATTTGAGTGAAAATAGCCGATCTTGACCTAATTTGACCTCTGGAGGTCAAACCATTGACCTGAGCACTAAAACATGTGAAGTAATTTCTTACTGAATTCACGCGAGCTTTCTATTGCACTTTGCAGATTTGCGCTAACGCCCATATTTTCGGAGTTAGAGGGGGCCATCGATGGCCCCGGTGGGGCGAAGGTGGCGCCGGACCCCGGTGGGGCGCGGGTTAATTTGGACATCATTCAGATGGAGGCAGTTGGACGTTCAAGAAGAGAATACAGGGTGCTGGTGAACAGTTTAAAGTGCTAAGAAATATGGGAGCCAGGAAAGACGGACAAGAGACTGATGACTGAACAAAAGAGACTGACTGATGAACAAAAGAGACAAGGCACTGATGAGCAGTCAGATTGTCCTAGACAGGACAGAAGAGAGAGGGCAAGGAGCGGAGGGCAGTCAGAATTAGACAGGCAGCCATGCACGCAGGTTAGGACGACTGGTAGGGAGGCATGAACTTGTAAATTAGGGGCGCAGTGCAGTGGGTGAGGTTGGCATTGGAATTTTGGTACCTGTTCTTCATAATTATAGGCAAAAATTACTGGTGCACACTAGACCCTTCACTTATGAACACAGCATGCGGGACGGGTGGAAGAATATCCATTGCTTAGAAGCTTAAGATATGTCATGCATCGCGAGCAATCCCACTGCCAGATTTTTTATAGCATGTAGTCTCAGTAGAAGAGTAGCTGTTCTTCAAAACCAAATCTTTTCAACAAAGCTATGCACTACTAAGCCATCATCATTCGTCCTCTGATCTAAGCAGCCTCCGTTGGCTCCTCTTTGAGACTGAGATAACCCAGCCGTGGAGTGCGGGGCTGCCTGGGTAGCTGCAACGTCGAGGACAATCGCTGCCGTCACTGAGTTGCCCCCGACGTCCTGTGTGCTCGAGATCGATGACGACGGACGCCGGTAGAGTATAACACCGGCCTGTAAGTGGCCTCCCGTAACGACGTGAATTCAATCGAGGCATGGATGAGAGATGCTTAGGTGGGATGGAGCTTGGAGTGGAATATGAGCTCCATGAATGAGACGCAGACAGAGGTTGAGGATAGAATGTGCTGAATACGTTGGTGGAATGAGCTGACAGTTGACCCGGCCCAGCCGGCCGGGTCGGTTCTTCCCCCTCTCTACCCGCCCCCGCTCCGCCCAGCCCAACTCGTCCTGCTATTCGGAGCTGCAGCCGGCTATTGACTTCTGACGGAGTGAGAGAGAAATACTGAGATGGCGGTGGGCGGTGCGGCGGCGGCCCTGGATTTGGAAGCTACATTGTTGCAGTGCGTCAAAGACCTCGATTCTTCTCTTGTGCTGCGGGATACACCAATTATTTCAGAGATGCAAATTCAATAGTCAGAGGGAAAGAGCCACTTCGACGGAATGCTAAACAGGATCATTTAAGGACAGGGCATTTTTGAAGGAGAAGTCAGTGGGGGGCATTTCTTGTGCTGGTCATTATAGTGTCTTCGGAGGACCAAGACCCCATTTGGAGGAGGGGGTTAATAAAACTTAGACACGTTAGTGTTAAAACAATGTTTCCCAATTTTTGTGCTATTCCATATTCTAGAGATTATAGATACTGCCCAGGGCTGTCAGGTCTTTTTGGCACAAAGAGGCCAAACCGAGGTAGAAAAATGGTAAAAAGGGTCCAATTTTTCTCTCTCAGTAAAATGGCAAATGAGTGCCACAAAAGCCAGATTTGAGGCTAAAACAACCCTTAACGTTAGTCATAAACCCACAGAAAAACGACATGTATCACTGTTTAAAACTAATTGTTGACAGTCTGATATTGACTTGACGCAATATTTTTTGGCACTCTGCCCATTTAATAGAAAGTCAGAAGTGCCCTTCGAATCCCGCGGGGCCTTCAAATGAGTTTATCCACATAACCAGAAAATTGATTCGCATCATCAATTGTCTTGGCCGCACCACTCCCCGCTAAAATTTTATATTTTTCCTGTTTTCTTTTTTAACTGCGAATTTTTTGCTATCAAACGGTGGCGGATCTAGGATTTTGGTAAGTGGGGGAGGGTGGAGCCTCAGAGGGCGCTCTTTTCTATCAACTTTTCACCCAATAGGTGCCAATACTATCGCATCCTTTGCGTCCGGTTTCCGGTGGCTGTCATTTCTGTCGATCGTGTTTTTAACAAATTTCTGTCAACGAAGCCACATTCACACAAGGGACAAACCAAAAATGGCTTAGGTGCCAGCTGCTAGAAAAAGGGCCGAAAAAGGTCAGATTTCAAAGAAGGGTGAACCGAAAAAATGACAGGGCCGGACAAGACTAAAAAGGCCAAATTTGATATATTTAGCCACAAAATGAGCAACCTGGCAGCCCTTATGCTGCCGCGATGTGTTCCAAATGAATAAACCATTTTCGTATTTTTCGTTATGTGTGTGGTAAGGGCAGTAAATTCCTAAAGTATCAAAAACATGTGGCTTACATATATATTTAAAGTACCATGGTGTATAGTCCGAATACCTACTTTGATGTGTGACTGTTGCTGTCAAAATCATCTTGGGAATGTAGTGCAAAAACCACTTCATAATTTTTGGGGCTTATCCACGCACCAGCTGTCAGGGTCATATGGCATTGGCAACTCTTACCCTATTGAAAGGGTTTCTCGGGGGCCAGATTGATGATTCCGACGAAGGGCTGTGGCCGAATGTGTTAACACGCGCACTGGAGGGGGGCCTCGGAGGCCCCCCCACCTGTTTTTCCGAGGTGGCCGGAGAACCGCTTGTAGCCGAAAAACGAAACGTGGCCACATTTAACAGCATTTAATAGCGCGTCGATTGGTGAAGACTTTTTGAAAATCGGCCGAAAATTTTTTGACTTATAGGCTTTCAAAGTCAGACCTGCATTTTGAGATCGCCGTAAACGCGCGGTCGGACCAGTTAGCTTGCATTGAAGACCGAGTGGTGACGTCATAACGTCATATAAGCGGGACTATATGTCAAGGTCACTTCACATGAAAGTTAAGGTCAAGGTCAAAGGTCATAGGTCAAGGTCATATCTGCACTTTCAAGGTCACTGACCACTGTGCGTCCGGCCAAATGACGTTACCCCGTCTGACATATATTATGCTATGACGTCATCGGTAGGGTACCCCAATACAAAAGTCAAAGTCAAAGGTCAAGGTCAAAGGTCATTGGGAAAGGTCAATCCTCATTTCCCGCCAAACAGTGGCTACAGTGTTAGTCAAAGTGTAAATAATAAGTAGTATACCATATGGTGACCTTAAAGGTCAATGACCTTGAATGACCTTGACCCAAAAGTTGTGGAGGAGCCTCTTTGTGACCTCTTCTCTATGAACCTTGTCTGTCTTTAGCTTATTCCCGCCATTTCCTGCATAATCACAGCATTTACCAATCGATCCCAGCATGGCCAATATTTGACCTTTACGACCTCGTTTGACCTTGAAGATATTGACCTAGGTCAATGAAAATTGGTCATCATGTAGATCATCATAGCCCCCACCCACCTACCAAGTGGTCTTTTTCTAACCCTCTTAGTTTCCGAGATCTTAGGGGGGCCTACAAGGCCCCCCTCCAGTGCGCTTTAGTGCCAGACCCCCTCCAGTGCGGGTGTTAAAACAATCTCTCCCTATTTTTAACATCAAGGGATCGATGGAAAGGCCAACTAACAACTTATCAACTTTACAGAAAAAATTAACGCAACGATCTCACTATAAATCTCATATTTGCTGCCACCACAACAATAAATAAATAGGCCAAGCACTTCACACCGCCACATCAGCAACCAGTCTGACGTGCTTTGACTACACCGTGTCCCGCCTAATTCACGAACGACCTCTGAGTGCTGAGAACTGACCGCGTGTGAAATGAGAGCAGCATACAATCCCACGGTGCTGGCGGGGGCGTGGGCTTCCGGTCGTATAAAACACGATGTTAGATTGGTTGTAGGCTATCTCCAGCTTTGTGATTAGTTGATGCTGAGGCTGCTTTGCCGGGATTTCCCGTAACTACGCGCTTTGTTTCATTTTTTGCACAGTGGAGTAGACAGCCACTGGTGTAATTTTTTAACACAATCTTTGTGGATTGCCAATATGGGACAAGCAATATAACAACATAACTATAATCGGGTGGTGTTCTGTCTTATTTGCGTTAGGTTAGTTTGCGTTTGTTCAAGTTTAAGTCATATCCTGTCTATTTCACTGGGGGGGCAATTTCCGGGCACTGGGGGGCATTCCGGCCGACTGGGGGTCAAATGGCCCCCGTTAACATGTTAAAAATTGCCTGTTAATGGAAAAATTATATCTGAATATCAGGAAAGCATATTTCCTTTCCTCCTTCAATCACTCACAACAAAATATTACCTCTTGTCTCACTACCATGAGCTGGCCCAAGTATCGCGTGTAAATACAAATCTGGCTGCTTGCAACAGACAGCAGCATGTAACGTTGCGGGGGTAGTGCTATTCGTTAACATTTATCACGTGACATGTGCTGTCAGATGTAAAGGTTCCCTCATGGTATAAAAATAGTATAATATCTCCCTATGTTTTGAACATTAAGGCGTGCTGAAATTGAATACAGAGAGCTGTGAGTGAAGTGAAAGATGTTGATAGTGGTGTCTCGATACGGTCTACACAACTGCTATCTCAGCTCAAAGGGCATAATACAAGCGGGACACTCCCTTGAATATTCCATAAAAGGTATTTCCAAAATACTCAGACACTTAGGGACATTCAGACGACCTTCAAACACAGCCATGCCGACTCAACGGGCTATGTATGACTGTGGTCCGTTCATGCTTATGTTCTCCAACGTACACCCTTAACACGCGCACCAGATGGGGGGCCTCGGAGCCCCCCACCTATTTTTCAGAGGTGGCTGGAGAACCGCTCGTAGCCAAAAAAAACGACACTTGGCCACATTTGAGAGAATATAACGGCACTTCGATTGGTGAAGACTAATAGGCTTTCAAAGTCAGACCTGCATTTTGAGATCGCTACAATCGCGCAGTCGGACTAGTTCGCTTGTATTGTAGACCGAGTGGTGGCGTCATAACGCCATATAACCGGGATGATATGTCAAGATCACCTCACATGAAGGTCAAGGTCACGTTAAAAGGTCACAGGTTAAGGTCATATCAGCAATTTTAAGATCATTGACCCCAGTGCTTCTGGTCAAATGGCGTTACCCGGTCTGACGTATATTATGCTATGAAGTCATAGTTAAGGAACGTCAATGTAAAGGTCAAGGTCAAAGGTCATTAGTAAAGGTCAATCCTCATTTCCCGCCAAACAGTTACGATAGTGTTAGTCATAGTGTACATTATAGGCAGTATAGCATATTGTAACCTTATATGTCAAGATCCTTGAATGACCTTGACCCCAAAATTGCAGGAAAGATTCTTAGCGACTTTCCCTCGATGACCCTGGTCCGCCTTTCGCTTATTCCCGTCTTTTTTTGCATAACCACGGTATTTCCTAATAGCTCCCCAGCATGGCCAAGATTTGACCTTAATGACCTCGTTTGACCTTGAAGATTGTGATCTAGGTCAATGAGAATTGGCTATGATGTAGATAACTATAGCCCCACCCACCCCCCCAGCGGCGTTTTCTACGTCTCTTAGTTTCCGAGATCTTAGGGGGGCCTATCAGGTCTCCTCCAGTGCGCGTTAGTGCCAGACCCCTCTCCATTGCGGGTGTTAACAAATGTACGAGAGGTTCCTCGAATCATGCTACCAAACATTTGCACCATGATCGTAGCTGCACTGCATACAGAGTTGTATTAATTAAGTTAGAAATATATGATTTATGGTTTTATCGTTTACGGATGAATGAGGCGACGGAAAGAAAGCATAACATGAGCTCGACGAATGAGTGTGGAAAGAAGTTTAGTATAAAATAAAGTGGATGAATGACGCTTCGAAAGGGGTTGGAGCATACCATAGCTGGAGGAAGGCTGTCCCGCTGGTAATAGGCGTGGAATATAGCATGAGCTGGATGAATGAGGCGGCGGTGGGATGCAAACCTCCCCCTCCGCTCTCACTGGCAGATATCATAAAAGTCTGGATATTACTAACAGTTAGGGGAAATCTTGGGTAATAAGAATGATGAATCTACACAACTGAAATTGGTTCTTATTCGTGTGGAATATCTGTAGAAAAGTAGGCATTGTATCAAATTCTGGTACATATATAATCTACTCATTATCTGCGTCTGGGATAGCCATTCCGTCCCTCATTAAACTTTTTTTGTTATTGCAAATTTCATTATCTCGTGGTGAGAAATTGTTTCTGTTGGGGAAAATACATGTTCTAGCCTCCGCCCTTTGGACGCCAGGTACCCTAAACCTAACCTTACATCAGCTATGTGACACAGGTGCATTGACGTTAACCTAAGGAGGCAATTCTGGCGGAGGTGCTCTGTTTTCGGGTGAATTTATCGTTGACACCCGTTCACGGTCAGTCGCTGACTTCCTCTCCACTATTTGAACGCCCCTCTACAGACAGCTGTGCTCCTTAGGCCACATTTGGTCCGCTACTTTTGCAAGACTTCTGAAATACCCACCTCTTAAAAAGCGCCAAGAATTTGCATCAAGAGGGCGCCCCTCGGAAAGCACAAAAGTGACCATCGGGTGTCATAGGCTCTGCCCTTGGGGCTTAGCCCCGATTCTCCTTTCTTCAGAAGCCGTAGATCCGCCTGTGTACCGACTGGCTGCATGAGGCAGCACGGAGAGTGGACTATAGCGTGAGCTGGATGAATGAGGCGTCGAGAGGAGTGGAATATAACATGAGCTGGATGAAAGAAGCGTCGAGAGGAGTGGAATAATACATTATTTCGATGAATGAGGCGTCGAGAGGAGTGGAATATAATATTATCTGGATGAAGAAGGCGTTGAGAGGAGTGGAATATAGCGTGAGCTGGATGTAGGAAGCGTCGAGAGGAGCGGAATATAACATGGACTGTGGGAGCAGGTTTCCGTACATACATTCTTGATTAAAAATGATGGCGTACCGGGCATTTATCTACCTCCTACCCAGCCTCACAATTCTTCTTACGAGCTTAAACTTCCCTTTTTATCAAAATTCGAGCAATACTTGACCAAATGATACACTTGTCAACGTTTTTTTAATCCAACTAACATCCTCAGCCGTTTAGGGTATTCAGATAAAGCTCATACAAAAACACTGCTATCTATCTCTTATTCTCTCTTTAGAGAACAAGGGCAAACATTAGCTTAAACTGCATGTTGTTACCATTTAAGAGCACCATCACAAAACACACGATGGAACTGTTTTTTACCAGATCAGGACTAAGATGTGTCCTAGCACATTTCATGAACACTATTTACTACAAATAATCTTACATACCTTATTTGTTCAGGCTACACATTTCAACATTCTCGCAGAAATCTAATTCATCACATTCTCAGATATATTTATTAACTACACTATTCATCAACGGTTGGGCCCCAGGGGGCACATCAAATAATGACAGCATAGTACCCTGGTTCATCTGGCGAGTTATGGTGGGATTCACGTCACGGATGAAGAAAGGACCCGGGACCTGCAGCTTCTTATCTTGGCGATGGACGAGAATCTCAGTACTGCAGACACGGATGTCAGTCTTGTCATGCGCGCATCTTAAGTGTTTGCCCGGTTCGCATTCTTGTAAATGCATTGTCCTCTTTCTTGAGAGACTCGTTGCCGTATATCCAATACAGATGCATTCTGGCCGATGCGCTCAGTCCAATTTGTAGACTTTATCTCCGCACCAAGCGAGCACTTCAATTTGTAGACTAAGTTGGTGGCATTCGAATTTGAGCGCTCTTCGGACAGGTTATTGTGCATGGCAAGGCCTAAAACTCTGCCTCTGCCGACGGCATTTTAGCACTGAGCTGTGCCACGCCTTTGCCCCCGGCGTTATCCAGGGGCCCTGCGCCGGGGGTGTCATAGTTACGCGTCTTAGTGCCTATGAGCTTTATGTATCATCTTGTTGTGAAATATATTGTATGGAGGTAAACCCTTGATATTTATTTCGTTTATCACAAGATTGACCCTGTCCCAAAGACTGATCCAAGAGGGGCAAAGAGGGCATCGCCCCCTCTATATGACCCAAGGCCCCCCTGCCGATTTGGGTCGCTGAAGGCGCCCGAAATTGGCGACACCTTGGGCACCAACAGTGAATGCTAGACAAAAGCCCAAAAAGGTCACACGAAGCTGACCTGTTGCACCGTGAGCCGCCCCTGACTATGAATCAGGTGACCCCGGCATACCATTGGGTGTCCCACTTTAACGTGGGCCAGCATTATCAAGTTTTGCCGCTCTCACTTTCTGATAAGACACCCATAATTCACCATAGGCCACACTTCCTCACTACTACATGGACCGATCTTGTCTACATTTGGCCGCCCTCTTCTGCATGATTGCTCGCCAGTTCTCTACTATATATCGCTATTTTGCAACCCGAAGGTGCCCCATTTGAGCGTGGACAGCCCTCGTTGACATCCGGCCGCTTACAACTTTCTGGCCGGGAACCCCATTTTCACGATTGGCCCCTTTTTCAGCAATAGAGTGCCCCACTGGAACATTGATTGCTCTTATCCACTTTAAGGTACCATCTTCTGCATGATTGCACGCACCTTTGCACCTTTGACTGCAGCCCTAGGGCACCCGACGGACCGCCCTCGTTCACCTCCGGGTGTCCTCTACTTTGTGATTGGGTGCCCTATTTCACGATTCGCTGCCATCCTTTATAAGCCTTAGGGTGCCCTACTACAATATGGACTGACCTCAGCTTTCAGTGGTAGAAGTTGTCCCGAGTTCATGCAGTGTAGTTATGCTTTAGCTATCGATCAGTTCCATATTTTGCTCCGTTGCCACTCAGGATCCCCAGGGCGCACTTATGCTCACCCGATATGTGGCTGTGTTGTCTATTGCAACAAGGATATGCTGCGATGCAACAAAGCGGGCTGGTAAAAATCAGGTGTCGTGTAAAACAGAACTCAAACGCGTTGATCAATATACTTCATATATATGTTCCGACAATATTCCGAATCTACTGATAACCTGTTTGTATGCTGTTGAGTTCGATCATTTACTCTTACCTTGCCAGGTGCTTTTTCGCTCTGCACTTATAAAAAGAGAGATCTGTGATAATATAGGTCTGATCAGGTTCCCTGTATTGTGTGCTTCGATGATACCATAGAAGTACCCAGAGCCAAACGCACCGATGACGCGCTGAAACTTAATGTCCCCTTGAACAACATTTTCCGCATCTGTCAGCTTGTTCAGAGTCTTTTTCTGTTGTTCTATAGGGTTTCTTATTATTTTTCTCAAACTTTGAAGCATCACTAAGCATAGCATTCACCTTTTCTAGATAAGCACTTCGGTTCAGAATCACTTATATGGTAGCCTTATCTGGGCACCTGATTATGGCGTTATTATTATCCTTTAGTTTGTATAAATTTGTGTAAAATGTATTGCATGTTTCGGCTTTTGGGATCGAAGCCTCACTGACATCATCAAGGGACTTGTCAAGGAGACTCCAGCCCTCCCATCCGAACAAGCAATTTCCGCAATGACAGGTTAATTTAGAAGCCAAAGTTTAACGTCTCACATAGGACAGTGACAGCCACCCCGCTCAGGTCACCCCCTTTACCAGTCAGTGGCCAGCCGACCCACGTCGGGTAAATATTGAGTGCTGGAGCGTCTCAGGGGAACTGATCTCAAGTTTTCTCCTGTGCGCTGCCGCTGCACGGTTTTCTAAGCGCGCCGAAGCCCAGGACTCAACCAACTGAGTTACCGGGGCGCATTCGGTATTAACGCGATTTCAGTCCCCATGACGGAAGACCGCCTTTCGTGTCTCATCTGGGCAGTTGGAAAGGCTCCTTAAACAACCACGTCGATACTCCCTATATATAGCTGGGAAAATTGTGCCCGTTGGCAGTCGCCCGAGTAAAAATACTACAATACTCTCAAGTGTCTTTTCCTAGAACTACGAAAAATTACTGGTTTATTACAAAAACATCCTGCTGTTAGGGAAATTCCCGTTGAATTCCAGTATTTTACTTCTCCTGACATTGTTTTCAGTGGAATTGCGTCTGGATTTTTTAAAATGAAAGCCATTTTCCAGAAACAATCTAAGGTAGTCCGGAATTATTGAATTGATTTTTCAAACAAATTATTTCATGTTTAATTATTATTATTATTTTTATAAATTTTGTTCAAGTTGTTCCTGGTAAGGCTGCTGGAGTCGGAGTCTCACTAAAGTCATCAAGGGACTTGTCACGGAGACCCCGACCCCACCACCCGAACGAGCAACTCCCTCAATGGAGGGTTAATTTAGAAGCCAAAGTTTAACGTCCCACAAAGCACAGGGACGGCCGCCCCGCTCAGGTCACCCTCTCACCAGTCAGTTGCCAGCCGACCTGTACGTCGGGTAAACTATTGAGCGCCGGAGCGTCTCAGGGGAACCGATCCCAAGCCTGGACATGCACTGTCACTGCATGCTTCTGAGCAGCGGGCCGGAGCCCAACGCTCTACCAACTGAGCTACCGGGGCGGCGATAGGTTGTTATTATCCCTATTTCGCCAGAGATAGGTTGCTGTATCGGCATTTTACAGAAATTTCAGAACATTGTCTACATATCCTACTTCATTCGTCCATCCCAAGGCCATTGACAAGATTCAGGCAACGGAGACTGATACAAGGAGCATCACAGCTGTCATGATTACACTCAAGCGATACAAACCTTACCTGCACTAGATAAGCAAGTTTTCAGCCGCGAATAAGGGTTTTAAAGGCACATCACACTAACATTTTTCTTGAAGTGTGTCTTAAAACCGTACAAGGTACCAAAAAGGACGTGGTTCCGACCCTCTTTGTAAGAAAAAAACTTGTTTCACTTAATTTTGACTCTTGGGATTCCCAGCTCTGATCATAAAAAACGGATGCGAAGAAACGAGAACGATCATGGAAGCTAGCGGTCCAATGTGAGGCTGCTCACCATCACCTGAAAGTAGAGAAAGAGTGTCAGTTTCAAACTAAAATATCCCTCCAAAACCTGCTTACAGCAGTCTTCTGATGAGGAACCTATCTGGTTTGACTTTTGAACTCTTGGTTTGGAGCCGTCCCCTCTGACATTTGGATGAATACCTATACGGGTTGTGTCTGGGATGTGTATATCCTCTATTTAGTTGCATTGGCAGCACCATTCTCTTGCACTGTATGGCATGGTTGGTACTGCCACCGGTCCATTCATCCCTGTATCGACCCCTGCCGTCTGTCAGCCCTGTTTTGTGTCACGCACATTGCGTGACGGCGCCGGTTGCGAGGCGCTGTGCCACCGCGCACTGTCCCCGTCTGCCCTCGTCGACGTCGTCATCGTCGTCGTCGACGGCATGGCAGATGCGGCGTTGCCGCTGCCGGACGGCAGTGTCACTGTGCACGCGACTTATTGGGCGTTGGCTCGACGGTGCCAGCGCGGCCCCCGGCGCGCCAGGCCGGGTCGACCGGGCCAGCGCCGGAGCCAACATGAAACCCTACGCTGGCACGGCGGCGGTGCGCCGTTTTAGGCCCTGCGGCGGTGGCGGCGCGCGTCGCTGGCATCGTCGGTGGGTCGGCCGCTCTGACGATGAGGCGCGGCAGCACCAGCTACGTCTGCCCTACGCACCGACCTCGGTTGGCCTGAGCAAACTCTGGTTTGGCTAGTTTTTCAGCGGGAGGTGAGATTGATGGTGAGATTTTTCCCCCACAGATTCCGGTTTCAGGTGGGCGCTGAACCATTTTTCTGGCAGGATTTGGCTCTCAGATGCCTTTCAAATAATTTCCGGATAAGACTTTAGCTTATGCCACAATGTCAGAAGGGAATTAAGATGTATAGCGTAGGATATTTCTGTCCGGGAGAGACTTACTCGGCTTTCGGGACATGCATTTTTCGAGTTTTTCGAAGCCGTCCTTAGGATAACTATCGCTCCTATTGCTGATCAAGTGCAGTTAAATAGAAAGTTCCGAAAGAATCCAACTATGGTTGTGCACTAATATATCCTTCAAGCAATTCCTGTCGGGGCTCCCCGGCTGATATCTTACAAATCTGTTTCAGGCGCCTTTCGAATAATTTAGAAACAGTCTATGCTTATACCTACAGTCCCTGCCGTTGCGTCTAACTGATCTAGCTACTGCTTATCAATATCAATCCGCAGTGTCAATTCTGCTTTGTTCATGTGCTGGATAAGACGGAAAGGCTACGGCTACAACATATCAGAGGGTTCAACATGTAAGTAAGCGAGCGGTGCGTGCGGTGCGAGCGAGCGATAAGTAAGCGAGCGGTGCGACCCGGCCCGGCCCGGTTGGAGCCGCTGCCCTGGAGCGGAGGGACGGCGGGGATGGAGAGGGGGGGTCAGACCGCAGTGCGGCAGCATCGGCCTCTGCCGCAGCCGCCCGCGGCCCAGTCAGCTGACGAGGCGCTGAACAGTCAGCTGACCAGCCTGTGAGCTGGGGTCTGCTCCACCACCGAGGTAACTACACATCGCGATTTATAGGCCCGTCCTGGGCCGGGTATTAGCTGTCTGAAAATGTGGCTCCATGGCTGGGCCAGTACACCGCGACTTTCTGTTCCGCGACGACCGGATTGGCTGGGTGACCGTTAGCTCTGAGATCGAATGACAAGGGTTATTGTAGTCCCTAGTGGTTGATTCAGGCTGAATGATATGACGTGGTGGAGCCTCTTCTATACAACATTGTTTCGCATTGTTTATGTTGTTGATACAGATCTATACATCTCACGAAGTTACTTATCTGGAGAATCTGCTGGTGCAAAAACAAAGCTACTGGGGAAATTCGGAGGCAACACTTATACAGATCACAAAAACAAGAAATAACGAAGTTATTCCAGACACCATTGACATACTGGAGCAGCGTGTGGACAGAAATGCACTCACTCTTTATAAAGTTTTGAATAAATCACACCTCATGTAAGCCATAATTTATTTGACTTCACATTTCCGTTTCAATATGATGATAATAACTTATATTATAATAACCTGCCACTGACTGGGCTCTTTCGGCACCCACGACCGGTTCGAGGGTCGCTTCTGACGCCCCCCGCATCTATGATCTCGGGAATAATTTATGGTATGGAAAAATTGAAACTGTAACGAGGCTGTTCTTACTTTGTCCTACTCTTGAAGAAAGTTTGAACCGTTTCCCTTGAGCTGGGACGTCACAGGGGACAAATCTAGAAAACTAAAATTTTAAACCAAATCTAAGCCATTTTAGAAACTCTCTTAAAGCTCGCAAGCCATCAGGCCTAGAACAAAGCCAAGGGAATCAATGTGTATTTCTTAGCGGAATGTGACGAATGATACGCGGAATTGCCTTTTTGGTCACTATGTGACCCATGACCTGTCACGATGTGACATAGTGAACGGGCAAAGTCAAATGATATTTTTGTTAACTTCATGTTGCAAATCATTCAAATTCTTAGATCATGCTGGTCACTACGGCACCAAGCAGTTTTGCTGTTACTTCCTTTGTTCGAAACTAAGTCGCAAACACATTCGAAAAACAAGACCCCTAGATCCCTAGTGACCTAATAATTACCCCTAGTGAATTATTATTGTCCTGACCTCAAAATAGTAGACAGCACAGCAATTTTATTTCCGAAAACCTTGGAATAATGTTTATAAGCTCAGAAACTTGACCTCGCTCTTCTCTTTCATGTACTTTTGATGTGCATGCTTAGGTGACATTTTTTGCGCTAAAGGCTTTTTAGAGTGCTGCCAGTTCCGATTTCTCGAATATAAGCTGACATGTATTACGTTTCTTGCATCATTTTTTCGATTACATTTAAGAGAGAAAAATACTTGATGCTAATAAAACATGTTTTAAAAATTCCCAAAATTTACCATTATAATGACCATTTTTTCGACAGCTTCGACAGCTTGAAAGCTAGTCCTTTAGTAAACGTTTAAAAATATCCTTCTTTCTGAAACACCCTGTACTGAACTGACCTTACTGACCTTATTATTATTCATTTTTGATAATAATACAAACTATTGATCATCTGACTGGCACGCAAAACAATGAATTTTTTCGCATTAGCTCGAAATCATTTTTAAAAATGCGAGGAGGTTTACAAATGACCCCTCAGACGGTGACGCAATGAGTCTCCCATAAAACACAAATTAGAGATGACTTCAAAGAGGCAACGGCGGACATCCTCTTTGGTTCTTAAAAGTGCCCTTCGTGGACGTTCGGCGCCCGTGGTGACACCGAAGGTGGCCCACCTGAACATTGAACACCAATATTCCTGCAGTATTCCAAACACGTGCAATGCAGGCCCCTTAATAAACATTACCCGACCAAAAGCTATAGTAAATCCGTCACTGGTGCAATCAGATATAGTGAACACGCTAAAAGCAACGAATCATGGCACAAAACCACTCGACTGACTCAGATAACGCATTAAAACTCAGAAGACGTACATACCTACCTCTGTTTTTGTCACTCTGTTAGATTTGTAGCTTCCAAACATATGATCCACAAATTTTCCTTTTGGTGCCTTTTTTGTAACTTCAAATTTTCTGTCATTCTTTTGGGAAGTTTCTGATAATATTTTTGCGCATTTCTATGCTCCTTATCATATAAAGTATGGTCTCTTACATGTGTGATGTAACTAAGCTCGATCAACGGTTGGTTGAGTTCAGCGACAAAAACATTCAAGAATGGTAAATGCAGCCAATGAATGATATCCCCGAAAAAAATTAATAGCTAGGACACAAAAAATCGTGAATTACCCTTGAGTCTATGACAAGACAACTAAGCTCAGACGTGCTGGATTGGGAGAACTTATGTGGGAGGGGCTTTGTCTATTGCCCCGCTGCTTGCAGGTCTTCACGTGGCGGTTGGAGCCTTTGAAGGTATACAATGCCAAACCGCTAGGTTGGTGATAAACAGACCTCACCCCAATCTGCGGGCCTAGCCATCGTGGCCTTCTTGTGAAAGGGGATGGCAGTTCTTCTCACTCGATGGTACTATTCCATTTTCCTCACATACGATTTTTTTCGAGTGGGGGAATGAGTGTGATATTATTAAACTGTGGATCACTCATTAAGAATCTACTTAAGAGACTTTAACACAATCGAGAAAAACCCGAGTAGGTGGTTTCTGTGATTTTATCTACTCTATCTGATGCAAAGTGTACTACAAGTGATCGGATAAATAAACTGTCTGTGCAACGTTTTTTTAGGTCAGATGGTTACTTGTTGGTGGGTTTACGTTTTGAACCCCAGTGGAACATTCAAAACTCACCTGAATGGAACATTGAACAATTTTTGCACCAACTGATAGATCCAGGAGGCACAGGAGTCATGCTCCCGAAGGCTGAAATGGTATTCCCCCTCCCCAGAGTAGTTCGCTCAATAATTGTTAATCAGCTTTAAGCTCTGATAATATGTAAGACACATCACCTTACTCTTTCTCAAAAGTCCCTTTAAACCGAATTATATGGCGTCGCAAACTCTTTACCCATTGAAGGGTTTCTGGGGAGTCAATTGGTGCCTTGTTGAGGCAATAAGCCGGGTCTTGAACCTGGGTAGGCGTGTAGAAAGCGACAGCGCTAACCAATACACCATCGCACCTCTCTTGGCGGTTGGTGCGTCAATAAGTCCCAAAAATTGTCATTAGAGCCAAAATTATGCATAATCGGACACCAAACAGCAATTTCATCACCCACTACTGGGGTTTGAACATCTCAACCCCACCTCTCACGTCAATAGTTTTTTTACATCCAGGGGATCATGCTGCGCTCCAGAGCAGCTAGCGTACATACGTTTTGCCGTTGAACAGCCTGATAAACGGTGTGGCAGAGTAAGGGGTGACAACAAAGGTTAGGTCTAGATTCAGGTGGAAGACAGGAAGATGACGAAGTTCTTGATGTGGGTGTGGGGCAGCAGGGGTGGAAGTTCCTCACTCCAGCACGTCTCAGAGCGCTGGAACCTTGATCACACAAATGGTACGTGCACTTCTATACATTATTGAGCAGCAAGCCCTATACGCTTCAGCACTGTATTATTTCGTGTGTAGCTTTTGCATTTCTACCTTCAAGTTGGATGGTCTGGGTTTGCATTGGTAGAAAAATGTGCATATAGTGTATAGGCAATGAATTAAAAAGACATTATCCTGTATTCATGGCGTGCTGAAGCTTTCTTCAGAGGAGCCGGAACCGAGCCTTGAAACGTGTAAGAACTGCTCAAAATGGAGCAGAAGTAGAACTGCAAAACCAGTTTTTACCTTTCAGAAAGGACTGCAAAGTTAAGCCAGATCTGAACAGTTTCGTTATCTCATGAAATAGCTGATTAATCTTATTATAGTTTCATTACCGAGGATGGCAAATCTGCTCCCTTTAAAGTGAATGCTCATAAATAGAGCCATTCCACCACAGATCGACACAAAACTCAAATAATACCGAACATCTCGTATTCCGTTGAAATGTTGTCCACGATATTATTTGGGGCGTAGAATTCCCTAGTGACAGTAAAACTTCCGTAGGATAAACGCAGGGCAGAAAAAACTCAACATGTCCCTAATCAAATGTAAAATATAGCAAGTTATCACCTTCTTCGCTGCAGCATTTCAAAACTTACCAAGTTATCACCTTTATAAGATAATACTTTTTACTTACCTTTCAAACGCACTTACTGAAACCACACACAAATAAAAAACGGTACATCAATAAAATAACTGGATAATCATATTTCTATCTAGGCAATGTAGCATAATGAACATTATCTACTTATGCGTAATTGTTCCTCCGTTGAAAACACGTCGAGCCACCAAAACAAACTGCAAAGCAATGCTGAAGAAAAGCGAATATCTGAGTCGTCGGGTCTCGGACGCGCTACCAAGTAATTATACTTATCGATTGCGTTAATCAACTCACGGCATTTCTGCGCGCGAAGGGAATCGTATCCATGGCAACGTATCCTCAATGTTTGAGCCAACGAATTCCGCTGGGAAATGAAGCCACCAAAGAGCGTTCGTTTTGTAGTAAAAATGTTGCCGGTCGTCCCGCAATGAAAACGTGACCTCTAGTATGAGCGGTAACTTTCGACGGCCGCACGCAGCCGCTGCCGCGCACTGCAAAAATAGCAGCATGAGTTCACTGGGAGAGAAGATGTACAACTGTTGAATATACAGTTGACGTCTATTCGAACACCTTCTTGCCACATAACCATATCTATTACATTTCGAGGTTAGCCGTATGGGTTCAAATGTTGAAGACATGAATCGATGGGCTAGTGGCAGGGTTATGTAGCATGATTGGGTCAAGGGAAAAACGGATATAAATGCGGAAGTCTATTTCAATTAAAACAAACTTTGGGCATGCGCCTTCGATACCGGGGACGAGGAATGCAAATTCTAGATGCCCAACTGCAGAATCCCACTGAAAGGGTGAAATCGTAACACGTGTTCTAGTTAATTGCGGAAATCATCCATTAAACCGGCACCAACTGGGCTCTGCGCACTCACCACCACCTAAGGGGAGGGGGGTAAGGGGGTCCGATCGGGCCCCCTGCAATCTCGGGAACCGGAAACGATGCGAAAAAATTGAAACTGTGTTGGAAGTGCCTTACCGCCTTTTACCCTAGAGTCGAGTTTGAACCATATCTGTTGAACCATGACCACACAAGTGAGCCAAAATGGGTCAAATTTAAATCCATTTAGAACATTCCTTATAACTCGGGAACCACAAAAATTAGAACAAACCAGAAGACATCAATGTGTTTGTGTTGACCCAAGTATTTAAAGGGATATGTGGAGGACTTTGACCAACCTCAGGTCAAGGTTAAATAATGACCTTACAAAGTCTTGTTGCACATCATTGAAACACTTATGTCATACGCATTACTATAACACCAAATTTAAAACTGTTTTGAATTCATTCAAAAGTTGAAGACAGAAACAATTTTGAAAGCCATGACTTTTAGTGACCTCTAGTAACCTTGATATTGACCTGACCTCAAAATGGATGGCAGCGTGCAGATTTATCGTTTCAAGAGCTTTTGAATGATGTTTAAAAATTTGATCTAGCTCTTCTAGAAGCCGATTTACACTTTGATTTTATCAGCCTCATTTTAGAACAGAATCGCCTTACGTGGGTTTAGAAATGATGTCATAACTCTTTGACCTGACCTAACCTTGTATCAATTTTTAATCATAAGTTATAAAAGGGATCGCCCCAGAGGCTTGCAAAGGGACGCGCGTACCATTCGAATCGACCCAGAATCATTCGCAAAAAACCAAAGGGGCGTCCGATCGGACCCCCAGCCGGTACTGGGTTACCACACTTAGTGGAGAGGAGTCTGGCGTCAACGTGCAGTGGAGGGGGTCTTAAAGTGGCCCTCCACTGAGACATAAAAAACCAAGAGTTTTAGAAAAACTCACGTATGGGGGTGCATGGGGCGATGGTGGTCTACATTATAGCTAAGTTTCATTGCCATAGGCCAACATCTTCAAGGTCAAAGAGGTCATAAAGGCAGAGAGGTAAAAAAAAACATGCCCAGATTTTCAGTCACTCGCGCCTCATCTTCGCCTACAAAATACATAACAGGTGAGTATAGACTACGTTTTCTTTTCAGTTTTGACAGACATTTGGCTCGATAGCTAGACGATAAAATCATTAACACGCCAACGGGGGCGGGACCCGCCCCCTCGGGTTCGGAGAAGAAAAAACGGCGGCGCACGCGCCGCCGCGAACCTTTCCCCATCATTTACAACTCGGAAAATTTAAGGTAGGCATCTCAGGTCAGGTCACCAGTACAGGTCAAGGACCCGACCTCAAAAAATAAGATAGCAAAGTCGGAGGAGGGGAACTACCGATAAACTCATATCACAAATGCCCCCACCGAGTTCTCTAAAAATGTTCCGGTATTGATAGATACCAAGGTCAGGTCGAGCATGACCCATGAAAACAGGGAATGGTTTTACGGAAAACTCAGAACGGATGGTGATAGAGCATTATTTAGCCATAGACTCGCCAGGCTTGCAGTTCAATGATAGCATTTATAAATACCACCGACCAAGGTCAGGCAAATCCGATTACCAGCAAGGCAAATAAACATCGATTCGGCTCAAGAGGATTCAAAGTTAAGTCGTTCCATCTACTGCAGATGTAATGGCCAAAAACAATACATGTATCCCAGACGGGCATGTTTGACCTCGACCAAATGACCGACAAAAAGGTTCAAATTTGAGGGGGGGCAGCAACGCCGTTACCGTTTCGCACCACCGTGGTTCCGAGATCTGGGGGCGGGACCGCCCCCCGTCAACGAAGGTGGCCAGACCCCGTCAATGCGCGTGTTAATTCTTTCGTTGCCCTTGAATGCGGGAACAATAGGTTTCACCTAGGTTGCTGGCCCGATGTGGCAACGGAGGAATATACCCATTTATGTTCACATTTTCAGCTTCTCTCACCTCTTCATCATCCAAAAATATATACAAAACACGTCACTGCATGCTGGGCATTGTACATGTCTGTGGTTCAGCACCCGATGTCATGCCGCGCACTGTGATGTTTCCACAAGAACAAACATCATACAAAAATCGGGCCGTGCAGACCTTTGGGCAATGCCAGATTATCCGGCAAAGCCAGGAATACACCAAAGCGGTCTACGGTTATAGAGCGAAGGCCCCACACAATGTCCGAGAGTTTTAGGTTAAGGTCATTCCAGGTCACTGACCTATGATGTAACAATATGGCATGTTCCCAATAATGCAAAATATAACTAGCACTATAGCAGCCTTTGGGCGGGAAAAGAGGGTTTGGTCCTGAGATGGACCATTGACCTTGACCTGTGACCTTAATCTTGACACTGAGTAGTCTTAACAATGAATTCATAGCATCACATACTTCATAATGAATATTGCCATCTGACCGGAATACTGCAGTTAATAACCTTCATCTCTAGTCTTTGACCTTGACCTTCATGTGGGGTGAGCTTGACATATAATCCGATTATATGACGTCATTACGTCGCCACTCGGTGTACAGTGCAGGCGAACTGGTGGGACAGGCGATTGCGACGGTCTCAAAATATATATCTGAATTTGAAAACTTATAAGTAAAAATATATATTTATTTTCAAAATGTATTTACAATCGACGCGCACATAAATTCTTTCAACTGTTGCCAAGTAACGTTTTCCGGCGGTGAACAGTTCTCCGTCCACCGGGGAAAATAGGTGGGGGCACTTTAGCACCCTCTTCTGTGAGGGTTGAAGTACAGCTTTCCTGAGACATTTTTAATTGACCCACCAGACTGATTCGGGTTTCGAATATGTATTTTCCGCTGCACTTCACGTTGCAATGCTCGAGGTCTGTCGTGAGCCACGGTCGGCCAACTTATAAGGTTTTCCACCCCTGAAAAAGGGGGTTCTGATATATTTCCTGAGGCAATTTTAAGGCTTAAAAACCTACCGCTCCCCACTCCACTAATATATTTTCCCTCCTCTACCACTACTTAAAACTAGTCTGTTTTCTCCGGGACGCCCTCGAAAAATTGGCCCAGCTTTTACTCTCCAGGAAGCCAAGATGGATCGAAGTGTCTTCTTATCAGTTATTACTCCGATAACAATGTTATTTTGCTATATGTGATTGTATACCAGATATGCTAATCAATAACGACCAGAGTGCAAAATTGGTCATTAAAAATAGCCACATATGAGGCCTTTGATCTGATTTTAAGAATACTTGATAACCTAAGCTCATAGAAATTCGTATCAATTGCTACTCTGTCAGAAGTCAGGGCAAAATGTTGGCCAACATTTTGCCTTAACTTAGGTATGATTTTTTGTTCAAAATGCCTGCATAAATTGGTCTGCCTTACATTTTACTGGCCAGTGCCATTGTTTAGTTTCCGGAATTTCAAACAATTAATCCACGTGTAAATTATTTGCGTTGCAAATACCAATGTTATTTCGATGTGAAAATGCATATTTTTTTAAAAACTTGAATATTGATCCAGGGCATAACCAAAAAAGCATAGATATCTACTATTACTGTTATTGTGCTATAACTGTTATTGTAGATCTCTATGTAAAAAAGGAATGTATCACATGAAAGTTTAACGCCCCAGCAAACCCTTTAGACCTTTATCAAAATCGGACTATTAGGGTGTTTTGACCTGGTTGATCCGTCGTCAAATGGTTCATATTTAGTCAATTATTACCTATTACTAATGCCGTTGGCCGATACTGCCAGTCACAAAACACATAAAATGCTAATTAAGGACAAGGATCGGATCCGATTTTAAAATCACGATCCACAGTAATCAGAGACGAAGCTTGCGCACCATTCCGTGTGCGGCATTTGATCTCGACGCAGCAGTCCCACTGTCTCAGCCAGCATTGGGCTCCGAATCAGCGGAAACTCAGCGGCATTCGAATCAGCGCTGCCTCTCTCCGCGGCAAATGCGGTCCAAACACGGTTCCGGCGAGCACTCAGGGCCCATTCGTACCGGGCTCACACAGCCGAGGGTCTGATCTGCATCCCAATGCGCGGCCGCGCGCATCCGCTCAGAGGCCACACTGTCGCCAAACGAACCACCGAACCGCGGCAGACGAGCCAACCTCAACATTTGGCGTATAGCACCACGATAACGTGGAACTGTGTGCAAACTTAGACTAAAATGTAGATCTCTCTTGTTCTTGCATCTCGCAAGGAGTGTTTGCATCAGCTTGTTTTCCAAGCTGAGCCAATTCCGCATGGTTAACCACAGCCAGCCAATGTATACCTTGTTGTTGAGAGATAATTGGATTGTTTAGCGACTTTACGGCCCGTCTGGAACCGCACTATGAATGTATTGGGACCTCAGCGAGGCTGTGTTCATATACTGCTGACGCCAAAACACAAACAAAGGCTGGTGAAATATTAAGTCAGTACTTTTTGCCTACCATGAATTAGGAAACTGCAAAAGACCAGATGAGAGTTTGTCAAGCTCCGCTGATCTGAGATTCTCGGAGAGCTTTCTTTAGAAATGGCACTCTAAAATATTCAGAGAGAATTATCTTTCGACCCCGAAAAATATTTATAAGATAAAGAGACAGAGAGTCGAGAATAGGAAAAAGTATTCAGATGTTGTTAATTTTCTTGATAAGCTCCGCTGAAACATGTTACATTTTTGCTCGAAATACGCTTTTATTTCATTCTAAGCATTTCGTAAGCAGCAGGAGCCTGCAATGATAGCTCCTATGAAAGTTCTGATCCCTCATAAAAAAGTTAGCCCCCGGGTAAGCAAGCTCGGCCCACGCAGCCCCCGAGCAACCTCATCCACAATGTATGGAATCAGTGAGACAGCTTTGAAGGAGCTGCAAGATCAGCTGGGTGGGGCTCCGACTGGAACCGACAGCAGTATTTTTAGGTTAGAGGGGATGCTACACCGGGCTGTTCCGGCAAGCCGGAATCGCACTCAGCGTGCATTTCATTGAAACATTATGTGATATATATTTTGCAATATCAAAAAATCCACTTACTTTAATTTATTCCAGACCGATGTATCAGAAATTACAGCTGCCGTGGTCAAATTATCAGTTGACAGCTTAAGCCATCCATGCCATTTTTCTCTCTTCTGCCTTTCTCTCTCCCTCTCACTATTCCTCTCTATCCTTATTTCCCTACCTCTCTTCATCAATGCCTATGCCAGCCTATGCCGTGATATCTTACACCCTTCCCAATGTTTGGTCGCTTGGAGAATGTTTGCGTGCCTGTTTTTCCTTCCAGTATTTGAGCCTGCTGAACTAGACCAGTATCTTGCAAGCCAAGTTGTGGCCTACTCCTCTACAAATAAGGCTAGAGTCCCCATATGGCTGCTCTCGCGTCTCGTCTTCGCCAGCGTCATCACTGTGTGTCGCTGCCTCTAACAACGTTTCATTTCGTCCGTTTCTGCTCCTCACCGGGAGGAGCTATTTCTCGAACACTGCGGCTTGTGGTATCATTGATTGCTGAGCTCTCGGTCTCCAGTGCCTTACAACTCCACACAATAGAGGAAACAACACGCCCATCTTTTAATTGAAGATCGAGTCTCTCCGGCATTGGAGGGTTGTGCTGAGCCAGTTATAAATGATGTTGTAGGCAGCTTGTGAAATAAATATGCAGTTAGAACAGCACTATACATTGAATTTGTGAAATGTTTTCAATCTTGGCCTGGTTAGGGCCTTATGTTTACCCCTAGTCTAAGGTTTTTCCGAGCTGATCTGAAAACGGCGGCGCGCAGGGTCATCGCACTTATTAAATGTATACTTTAAATACTTTTCACATATTTTCTCTGAGTTTCAAGCTAAGGCCAGGTCAGGGTATTAGACTAGGTTAAGTGAATTCACCTCTAAAAAGTCGAAGCCTCCACTACTAATACAAATTTAAGCTGAATGATCTGATATCCATGGTGTGTCATGAGAGTGACTGGGGCCACAAACCTACTATTTGAGATTTTTCATATCCAGTACCCAAGCTCAGGTGGGATCCATGATCACCACTTCTAGTGCTATGGGAAAGTTTTGAAAAGTCTGTAATTCAGTGCATACATAGCATGATATCGCCACGGGGAGGCCAGGTATGCCGTTCTCTTTCTTCCCACTATTTTCATATTTGACCCCGGTTCCGACAAAACTTAAAGGCCTCGCGGACAGGAGGGAGGGGTACAAGACCCCGAGTCCGAGGAGATTTTTGTGTCTAGAAAAGAAAATTTTGTATTAGCGAGAAGTTAAAGCTTCGCTGACAAACCCTGTCCCTGCTCTTTTTGCAGGTAGCAACATTCTTGCGTCTCAGATCAACTTGAAATTCAGCTTCATGAGTTTGGGACCAATTCCTGAGGTTCAGGCTTAGACAGTTTTTTTTGTCACGGCTGACAAGTTGGAGGTCAAGTGAGCGATCAACGCTAATCCAGCAATTTTCTGTCCAGTGAATAAAGGCACGGCTTTCGCCTTAACGGCATTGGATTTGGTTTATCTCTGGGAGTCGATTGATGTATATTATGACCATACCAGGTCGCTTTATCAAATATTAATAATTGTTGGGGTTTAACGACACACCAACTGCCAGGGTCATACGGCGTCACCAGATTTGGAGGTTTATATGGACTTATTCAGAGGCTCCGCCGAGACATAAACCCGAGACCGGTGGCTGAATAGACAGACACGCTAACCACTAAGCTACCCATCCCCCGGTCACTTTGTTGACCAGAGGTCAGAGCCTTGAGTCTGACCTACCATAGTTAAGACTTGAGTTTGACCTACCATAGTAGATTTATACATCATTGAGTTGGTATTGACTAGAATATTACGATGGTGCACCAAAAATTATTATATATCATCTAATATGTAAGTTAGTGGATTGTAAGCACTCCACAGTACCAGTCCCTTTCGTTTTTCACCTCGGTTGACCTCAATATAGGCCTAACCTGAAAATGGTAGGCATGTTGGGAAAGGAGAATAGGGGTCAAGTGCCCAGCCCCTCCCCTCTTTCACAAAAAATTACCCGACTTCTGCAAAATTTGAAAAACGGACAACTGTGTGACCAGTATGAGGGAAAGGTAACAAAGAGCGCGAATCCGGAAAATTTTCAGGCTGTCCCCACTCAAGAGGTTAGTGTATTTTCCCCCCTCTCTCTCTCCTTCATTGCATTTGTGGTTGTGCCTTGAATGGATTCGTTTCCACAACCGCAGGTGATTGAGCTATAATCACAGACGACGCCCGGACTTATGATGGAGTTCGTGCTTCTAGGGAGAAAGTTTCTTGTTACTATAAGGTTGAAGACTGACTCACGCCGTTTTTTGCTGTCGGAAACGTGTATGATGGTACACTCTGTATCGATATATCTTTAAGACAGCTTTCAGGCTCTCCCAAAAATACGTCTCGTCTTTTTGGCAGAACAGATGGCGTGAAAATGTAATCTGCATGCAATTCATTGCAGCTGGAGGGTATTTTATAAAATAAGTCATGTTCAGTTACCTGTATTGACGCAGCCTTTGCCCTAAACCAAAATTCGAGGCATTAGTGCTGAAAGAGGAATTAAAGTACTATTGAACAGCTGGACCTAAAGCATTGCCCATGTCTCCAAAACTAGTATGACCGTCTGTCTTTCCTCTATCAATTCATGGAAGATGCTGTTAGCTCTGTGTTAAGAGCGAGTATCGTAATGGTTTACATGCTGTTTAAGTTTAATTGATTTTTTTTGGTCAAAGTGCAATTCAAAAACAAAATATGCAGTATTCAAAACAAAATATTTCGTTCCATTCCATGCCCAAATAGGACCTAGAAAATGTCTTCCAGTCCCGTCTTGCTCCATTCCGGTCCTTGATTTCCATTCTGTGTCTCGTCCCAATCAGAAATTTAGTAGCTGATCAGCTTTGGGGTTCTGTGGTGACTCCAAGAAGAGGCGGAGGCAGTAAGTGATCAGCTCTGGGGGTGCTGTGGAGACTCTCCAAGAAGCGACGGAGACCGTAAGCATCAGATCTGGGGTCGACGGGTTCTGTGGAGACTCTCCAAGACGCGGTGCGGTAGATAGCAAATGATCAGCTCTGGGGTTCTCTGGAGACTCCTCCAGAAGCCGTGCGGAGAAACTTGAAGAATTGATGGAGTTCTGTGACCACATCGCAGAACCAATGGCCCGCTATCGAGTTCCGACACATTCTGGCGCTAGTTGCATGCGCTGCTGCTGGACTCTGCATCTTCGAGAAGCACTGCACGTCTGATGACACTGCTTCCAAACGATTGGGCTGCAATCTGCACGGCGTGACCCAGAACCATCCTATGCATCTTGTTGTTTGTTGGATATCAAATACATGTTCTAAAATAGTCACAATCTTGTTGCAAACGTGGGCCATCAGACGTGCAGACGAGCAGGCTATCGGACGGCTTCAGTCTTACCAGACTAAAAAACGAGGTAGAGCTTGCAGACTCGCCAGATACTATTACATCACAACTTGGCAGCCCTGATGGTAAATTTGACAGCCGCGCAGGTCACCCTTAACGACCACAGCTGGTTGAAGGGGACCAATAGATCAACATAACTATTTGGCCCGGTTTCAACCAGCTTGGATCAATTGAGGATTCATTTGCCGTCTTATCTTGAACCTGTAGTTTTCCAAAGTATTTTTGGTTTCAACCGCTGCATCACTTAAGAATCTTTCATATCAATCTAAATCATACGACCTGATGTGCCAGGTTCTTGCATTTGAGTACCAAACACTCCTTTCCTGCCAGGAGGGGATCCTTTTTCCTTCAAGAATGGGTGATGACTGAGTTGCAGGAAATCCATGCAAGAGTTCCTGATTATTTTTTCCAAAGAAAATTACCAGGACGTGGTCCCCTTAAAGACCTCAACGCGTGCCTTTTTCAAGGCAATATTATTCTTTGTTCTGTTTATTTGAACAAGTACCAAAAATTCCGGTCTCGGTCATCCCTTGAGCGCTCATACGACCATCAAAAATGTTGACGTCACTATTAAGCGTCAGCCCATTGCTTATTTTGTTTCCGGTCAGGCAGATGCTTGGTAGGATGGAGAGGATAATACAAATTGTATACAGGGCTACATTTTTAGATTTAGACTGTAAAAATGTGGGAACAGGCCCATGTGCTGTAGAAAATTTCCCCGACGGAATTAATCGCAAGAAGTGTTCAGGGAAGAGAAACATTACTTCCTAGCATTTGGCATAACTGATGAGCAAGTGAATTGGTGAATATTTTTTGCACCAAGCATCTTTGATGAATACAAAATTTTGCATGGCTGTAGAGGACATTAATCAGGAAATATGTCTATATAAGAAACCCTATGAATATTTTATCCTCTGTTGGCCAACAATGAAGACAAAGATGATAAAGTGTATTTTTCAGGCTTCCAGGCTCGGTGATACCCATGACCGCGCATCAATAGCTTTGGAAATGCACACATCAGCTTAAATTCAAAAGTTTCCACATTTTTAGATTTTTCTTTATGCAAAATTATTGAGTCCGAAAAACGGCACAGCATAGTGTGTGTCATTCGACACTGCAACCAGTGGCGAAGGTTTTGTATCGCTGCCATCAATAGTTTTTGAGCCATAGAAATAACCAAATTTTAGGATCATATCCCCTACCCCGGAGATGTCTCTGTTAATGCCGAAAGCACGTTTTTACGGTACTTTGTCTCACCACATAGCAAATATTCATAAGAACAGCTTAGTGCGACACTCACGCCACAGCATCTGCTCGGAATATTGTGTAACATCCTTGGAATTTCCCGAGAACGTCATATTTTCATTATTTAAGGGGCGTGTACGTGCGCAGGTGAGGCATGTCTCTAATGTTGATCGGTGCAGCTCAGTTACTTTGCTTTTGCAAGTATGCGTACCAAATTTCAGCCTAATCAAGCCAGCAGTTTCTGCGATATCA
This sequence comes from Lepas anatifera, assembly GCA_034440635.1. Taxonomy (NCBI): domain Eukaryota; kingdom Metazoa; phylum Arthropoda; class Thecostraca; family Lepadidae; genus Lepas; species Lepas anatifera. The sequence continues at coordinate 689,339 of JAOTON010001749.1, read as the reverse complement.
AAGATGGGTATGTACACCTGCACGTGGCGTGTGCCATCAAATGTGCCTAGTGTTATCTTGTTCTTACATCAGTCCAAATATGCGTTGTAAATGTCATTACGATTGAATTAATAGTTTTTGAGTTATCGCGTGGGGGTGAAATCTACTTCTGTACCTGTGCGCGAGCGTTTTGACTTAGTTGACCCTCACCGCGTAACTCACAGCATTGCTGCTCCCTGCACACCAAGCTTTGGCCTTTTCATATAAGCAAATACCCAGTTATGACGTAAAAAGTGCCGGAAATTTGATGATTTGACATCCCCTGCTTTTGCACGTGCCACGAGCTTCACCAGAATCCCACCCATCCCTGATGTGATCAGTCAGTAATTGAATCGATGAGGCTTTAACGTGGTGAAGACCTCGTTAAGATATGGTGCACTCTTTCGGAGATATCGACTTTTCGTTCGCGTGACGGTCGGGGCGGGCCGTGTCGCTCGTGTGTGAAATGTTATCCATATGTAGACAGACCTCGCGGGTGCTGCGCGACCGCTTGGTAATAAAGGTTAAGGATATATGCTCAGACGCATGAAGGCGGAAGGCCCCCTGTGTTGGCGCGGCTTAAAGATATGGCATTTGTACTCATTGAACAGAACTGCCTCTAGTGCACAATGAGGCGTCACCACATGATATTACTGGGGTGGGGGGATTGGGAAGGGGGGAGTGAACAGACGAGTGGGATGGACCGTGAGGCGTGGGTGTGAAGACAAATTCTAAACGTGCTGGCTGTCTTTGAAAATACTACCAATGCACTTGACGAACACTAAAATTGTTAACATTTAGGTAAATCCACGCTGGTAATAGGGAGAAAAATGAAAAAAATAGATCAAGGCCCCTATCCCCCTTGCAGTCGGCGCCCACCGCCAAACATCATTCTGGATCTGCCTTCTCTGCTGAAAGTGCCGTTGCAAAAACGCCCACGAAAGGTCAGCCAGCAATTAGCCGACTTGGGCGTGCCCAGCGGCACAGTGTAATTGCAGGCGAGACTCTGCGGCACAGTGTAATTGCAGGCGAGATCTGCGGCACAGTGAAATTGCAGGAATGACACTGCGGTGCAGTATCAATGCAGGCGAGACTCTGCGGCACAGTGTAACTGCAGACGGGAGACTGCGGCACAGTATAACTGCAGGAGTGGCACTGCGGTGCAGTATCAATGCAGGCGAGACTCTGCGGCACAGTGTAATTGCACGCGGGAGACTGCGGCACAGTGTAATTGCAGACGGGAGACTGCGGCGCACTGTGGTTTCAGGCAAGACCATCCGGCACAGTAAAATTGCAGGCGAGATTCTGAGGCACAGTGTAATTTGAGGCGAGGCTCTGCGGCACAGTGTAATTGCAGGCGGGAGACTGCGGCACAGTGATAACTGCAGGAGTGACACTGCGGTGCAGTATAACAGCCGAGACACTGCGGCACAGTATAACTGCAGGCGTAACGCTGCGGTGCAGTATTATTGCAGGCAGCACAGTGTAATTTCAGGCGAGACTCTGCGGCACAGTGTAATTGCAGGTGACAGACTGCGGCACAGTGTGTTTTCAAGTGAGACCCTGCGGCACAGTATAATACCAGGTGAGGCACTGCGGCACAGAATAGTTGCAGGCGAGATCTCGAGCAGGCATCACAAAAGGTCACTGAATTTGTAGGGTATCGCGCGTGTTGAAACCTTAATTTGAGTGTTTCAACTTTAACGGAAGAACCATTCGACAATGGAGACCACGGAAGCTGAAAATGTCGAAGGGCAGGGTAACGTTCCCGAAATCAACTAGATGAGTTCCATCGAAATTTGAGGTGTAGGATCTTATCATCTGTTTGATTTGTTGTGGAATGCTGACTGCTTTATTCACATACGTCAGAATAAGGGCTCAAGGAGAGAGATCTGGTCCCGCTCCTTTCAACCGAAAATGTTCCGATTTCAGCCATATCTACCCTCGTCCCTGTGGGGGTGTTTAAACACCCCTTCCAGGGTTTCCGGCGACATAAGAAAACAGCGGCGCAAATCGCCAACGTACTTGGTACACCTTATTCTTGAACCATTCTACAACTTTGACCTGACTTTTAAGGTCAGGTCATCTCAGGTTAGGTCACCAGTGCAGGTGAAGTGACCTCACTTCCAAAAAGTTTAAGATAGCATAAGTAGGAAGAGGGTTAATATATACAAATGAAACTCATACCACATAATGACCCGACCGAGTGCTACGAAAACTATTCCGGGATTTTTATATCGATGAGCTAGGGTCAGATATGGATCATGACCTCTCCATTGAAAACAGGGAAAACGGGAATTGGGCAAAAGATGGCTCTTTCTGTGTAGATAAACCTAGAATGCATTCACATTCTCCAAATCGCAGTATCCTAGGCCCTTTTCCAGGTTCATGTTGCAATTTTGGACCTATGACTTCTGAGAGCTCATCTGGGGCTACTTGAGCAAGTTATCAGACTTTGGGCAATACGTTGGTATGAAATGATGGTAAAACTTTTATTTTGGTATCATTGCATTTCGATTATTATTGCAAGTCGATTGATATGCATATTGACTACGCTAGGTTAGATGGTGACCTTACTTGACCTATGGTCAGGCCATTTTTTATGTTTGGATCTAGTATAGCCATATCATACACCATATGATTTGATATAACGAGAGGAAGCGAATTTTGCCTAAAAAATAATTCTAACTCAACTTTGTCAGAATACTATTGACAAAAGAATAAGCAGATACGTTGGGCCGATAATGCTAAGTGTAAATGGACTTTAAATTGAAATAGTCTGTAACCAGTCTGTAAGAAAGGCAGCGATGTATCCAAATTTGATGAGTTTCCTTCCTATAGAGACACGTTTTTTGTCAGCCGCTAGCTGAGTATTGTCTGGCCCCTCACACTGCTGCTGCTGGCGACGCTTGTGCCGTGCCTATATCTGATTCAAACTGTTCTCAAATGCCACACAACTCACAGTAAATATCACTTCATAAGCCATTTCACCATATTTGGCGTGCTTTGATCAGATTTCACCTAATTTTTCCAGCTGACATTTGGTCAGGCTCGTCTCCTGGGCGTCGGGCGCGCCCCGGCCGAGCCCGGCGTGCCCTGAGGCGATAAATCCCCAGACCGCCGCCGGCACCGGCGCTGGAGGCCCGACAGCCATACAGCAGCTTTACGATCGCATTGCCGACTAGGGCTCTGATGCTCGCGGCCGCTGTTGGGGGGGGTGAAATCCTTGGGGGTGGGGGGGATATGGAGGCTGTCCGTGCCAGAGTCAAATGAAGGTCAGATAAGCAGGTCAGCAGACATGCAGTTTGTTCATTTAGCGTGTCCCGGGGTCATCATGCGCCGACAGAGCTTTGAAGGATAGAGCTATGAATATGGGCGTTGGTGGAAAATGATACCTGCGGGGATTTGCTCCCAAATCGACAGAAATCCCCCTCCCCAGTTGAGACTCAATCGAAATATCTTTTAAGTGGAAAAATACTAGGACGAATAAACGACACGGCAAACGAAAGAAAACAGAACACCACCAGTCTGAAACAGCATCTGTTCAACAGTTCGTCTTGAGTCAGGCTTAGTGCATCAGCACCTGACTCCTCTACGGTCTAGCATGAGCCAGGCTTACAATAGTACTTGGCTCTTCTACGGTCTAGCATGAGCCAGGCTTACAATAGTGCTTGGTTCTTCTACGGTCTAGCATGAGCCAGGCTTACAATAGTGCTTGACTCTTCTACGGTCTAGCATGAGCCAGGCTTACATTAGGGCTTGACTCTTCTACGGTATAGCTTGAGAACAGTGCAGGCCGGAGGTTTTGAATGATCTTGTCTCCTTGACCTGTCCGTGGATGAATTTTGCTTTATTCGGTGTTGAAACCAAATGCAGAACGAATATGTTTGTCACATTTATTGAAGGAACTATACCAAAATACGCATGTGCATGCATAAAAACCCTTTGATTACAATAGCTGAACATCGCTATGACATCAAACTATAATGTTTTTTATCAGTTATTGATAGTTATTATACAGTTACTGACATTTAACATTATCATGTTAATAGTCAGGCTGGAAGCATGGTGTTGTTTCTTTATTCCTCCTTGCTGTCCTGCAAACAGACTATTTACTCAGGATGAGTATAACCCAATGCATTAAAACCATATTTTGAGTAGCTGTAACCGCCTCTTTCAGAAAAAGATATAAAGGTGTACATGAACTATCACCTAACATCACGTTTTATAATATTCAAACATTCTAACTGCTCTAAATGATATTGTTACAGACGGTCGCCCCACTATCCCCTTCTCCGCTTCACTGGGTCTGCCCCTAAAAGGCATTTAGTTGATCTGTTCATACCATATCAATGAAGACAGGTTCGGAAACAGTTTGAGTAATTGGAATTGCTTTTTCATAGAATTCCGAACGTTGAGAATATGCCTTGTGCAATATGAGACTGGATTCTTATTAAAGCCATTCTTAACCTAAATTGATCAATGATCAGGCTGCATTCAAACTGAATGGAAGTAATAATATAAAAACGACCGAATATTTTTTAGTTGGACAACATCTAGAACCTCCTCCCCATTTACTCCAAACAGCAAGCTGTCCGATAAAATTTTCGAGTCAGCCTTTCCTAGGCCACATTTAATGCAAAATCGTTTGACCGAAGCCTGAATGTCAAACGTCCTGAACAGTGCTATCACGATGAGTTATTTGACGTCAGTCTAGGGAAATCTCCAGCGATTCAGGATGATTCCATCCCCCGCTGACTAAAGCACGTCAGTTATTTGCTGGAACATCACCCTCCTGCTAAGTCAACTTTCCAAGCCGCGGTTGGATCGCCAGCGGCATTGATATTCTGGAGGCACAGGCAGCAGTGGTCATTTTAGGCAGAACCGCCAACTCACGCCCAGAATACCAAACTCACGCGAGATCGATACCGATACCCTGAACGGTGCTGAAAAGACAAAGTCAGAATCCAAGCATTATTTTCATCATGTGGATGGTAAAGCTAAGAAAAATCCCTAAGTCACAGGGAAGGTGCTTGCATATGAAGGAGACGTCATCAGCTCACAGTCCGTGAGAAGATTTGAAGTTCATGCAACGTCTTTTAATCTTCAAATACACCTCCTTAAGTATCAAGATAGAAGTGTCATCAAATGATTTAAATGGTAGCAAAATTTGGAAAAAGGACTGCATGGTGGTAATCGTTTAGCATTTTCAAATATTTCTAATGGAGATTAGAAGCAACCAATGCTGAGTGTAAGACGTTAGGCAAATCATTTTAGCTGTATATGTACTATTTCAATTTCTCAAAATCATCAATTGCAAAATCAGTATATCGTCTACTGAAGTGCTGACTGCTTCTATTTAACTATTTTCTGTCTCTCAATTTTCTGTCTATTTTGTTTTCAGTCTTTACTATTTATTTGTTGTCCAAATTTTAATGAGAGCCACTTCGCTTTGGACATCTGTCGAGTAATCAATTTGACAGCTTTTAAGCCAAAATTGGTACCAAATTAGGTCAGGCCAGCAAATTACGACGGCATTGATAACCTGGTAAGTTGATTTTTATCTTCTAGAAGAACATAGATCAAACTTCCAAACCTAGGTTAGGTTAGGTTAGATTAGGTTAGGTTAGGTACTCAGTTTCCACGGAGAGATAACTCAAATTTAAAGCATAATTTAAAAGCTCTTGGAAAGACAAATTGGTACGTCGCAGCTATTTTTAAGATTCGACTAACAACAAGGTCAGTAGGGGTCAGTGTCACACTTTTTTTAAAGTTTTTGTGTCTAAATATTGAACGCGACAAGAGACAGCAAAGGTTTGATCCTCTGGCGGCTGACATGGTGTAAGGATTCGAATGCTATGCAATATGACTTAGAAAATTCCTTATGTGATGAATTGACATGAGGCCAAAGCCACTATGTAACCGAAAAAAATGTGATGATGATTATGATGATGATATGATTGGATTCATTGTGTCAAAAGAGATGAATTCATTCCCTTTGCTTTGTTCTATGCATAGTGGTTCCCAGGTCATAATGCATTCCCTAAATCGGCCTAGATTTGACACTTTTTGGTCCCGCGACGTTAGAGCTCAACATACATGGTACAAAATTGGACACGAAAATAAAAGGCAGTAGGTCAGTTTCAGCACCGTTCTGGTTTTTTCGTATAACCATTAAAATCCAATGTCGTAATTCCAGATCCCAGATCGGACATGACCTCCAGATGGTCGTGGGTGCAGAAAGAGTGCAGGCGGTGGCATGCTATGACCAAAGACCAGGTCAGATCCGAGAACTGAATGCGGTATATACTAAATGCAACCAAAGACCTAGTAATGTAATACTATTTCTCATATGACAAACTAATAGAGTTATTATGAATAATACTCTCATCAAGCAACTTAAAAACCAAACTCAAAAATATATATGTACTTACAGAGTATGGCGTCCTCCAATCCGACCATCTTTGCAGCGAAAGACAAGGAACTTGTAAAGGATAGAACACAAATAATACTGCCCGCTTAACTCTGGTTCCTAGTTGTATTACACGATTTTTGTTATATCATTGACATGTGATTTGGCTCAGTCGATTTCTTGGTGAAATATAAGGCATTGAGGCATCAAACCCTCTAACTTCAATACGATTCCAAAATGGCACAGTGCAAAGGACCATTTTACCTACGAACAAAAATAGAGATTCTGAGGGAGGGTTATGCCCCAATATATAACCAATAACTTAACATAAGCTTCCATATCAGATTTGAGTAGTTATTTCCATAGAACGTGCCTGCTGGTCGGTCCTGGGACCTGACCTGAACCATCAGTCGGGTCCTATATTGGACTGGCAGCGCGAGCGCCAAAGGGAGCCAACCAGTTTAATTTTCGAATTACGCTTCAAGCCTTGGTCTGTTAGAAACAAGCCTTGGTCTGTTAGAAAAATACAGAGAGCTATAAGGGGAAAGACTTAAGTAAAAGTAAAGTCAGTAAAAGAAGTAAAAGTCACAGGCTTATCAAATTAGGTAAATGTGTGACAGACATTAGCTAGAAGTCATCCGCTTTCATCATTTTAGGTCTGCCAGAAATTCGTGTTGAATCATGCACTTTTTCCGTGGAAAAGGAGACCAGCACTGTGATGCTTTGCTTCTCTTGTGAATTACTTTGCCTTAGTTGGTTTACAGTTATTTCCAGTGTTTTTTTCATGCTTGGATATATCGATTACATTTAAAACTGAAACTAGCAGACGCAGAAGGGGGCCATTAGAACCACAGCCGCTCACTGTTCTTCCACAGCTCAAATCTTTCAAGATTCTGATCATTCGGCGCCCCAAAACCACCCAAAACCGGCGCCTTCTGAAAGCACCAACAGATAAGCCTAAAAAAGAAAAGGTCGGGCAGATATTGATTTTCAGCACTGTTATTCCGTTTACGCTATCCTGTGCTTACTGAGGCGAAAGTATGACGTTACGTCTTATCTATCCCGCTTTGTCCCATTTCACCACACTCTTTCGTGCATAGAATCATGAAATGAAAAAGGACTGAAAATCCACATAATGCAGACTGATCTTCGTCCCGGAGGCACCTATCCTCGCGCATCCTGAGCTGGAGGATGGAGTGAAAACAGCCTCTCACCATAAGCTTTGAACGGCACTGGAGCTGGTTTAGATTACTTACATAGACTCGACCAGGAGGTATCTATCCCACTCCTTTGCTCCCTGTATCCACTTGCACCTCTGAATCTTTTGTGCCAGGGCTCAATCTTCGATGTGAGCTGCCTTTATCTATTTTTTTAAAATAAATTTTGTGCACGTAGTTCTCAGTTCGACTGTTGGAGTCGGAGTCTCACTGAAGTCATCAAGGGACTTGTCACGGAGACCCCGACCCCACCACCCGAACGAGCAACTCCCACAATGAAGGGTTGATTTAGAAGCCAAAGTTTAACGTCGCACAAAGCACAGGGACGGCCGCCCCGCTCAGGTCACCCTCTCACCAGTCAGTTGCCAGCCGACCTATACATCGGGTAAACTATTGAGCGCCGGAGCTTCTCAGGGGAACCGATCCCAAGCCTGGGCATGCACTGCCACTACATGTTTCTGAGCAGCGGGCCGGAGCCCAACGCTCTACCAACTGAGCTACCGGGGCGGCAAATTATTAAGGCTGTACATCTGGTAAACAAAAACTGGATGATCCATGGCTGAGGCGGCGGTAACACAATGTCTGGGTCCCGTGATTCTATCAGAAACAGTCTTATACAGATTTACATAATTCGCGACAGGACTTAAGACTTACAAAAGGAAAATGTCCTAATTGCACGCCGTGCTTAATTACACACGATCGTCAGAACAGTTTCTCTAGATGACACCGAAGTCGAACTAAAGTCAGCTGACTATGTTTACCACACTGGATGTATCTTCTGCTTAGCCGTCAATGTGTATGAATATGTAAGTAAGAAGTGACGTTCTCAATGGCAAGTTTTGTTTGGAACAGTGTTTTTAAGATTGCCGTAACAATTGGCGTTTTGTCAATTGCAGTGCCTCAGGTTTCACTGTTTTCTAAGCATCCAGCGGTTGCAAATTTTCAATAGCAGCTACATAATGGAAAACACGAACAATTTTTTAAAACATTGTAGGGCTGTATGGACAAAAAACGACAAAGCTTAGCAAAAATGTTTTTAACATAAGACTGAGCGCATTTAAGACATGCTTCCATGTTACGCACAATGTAAATGTTTCACATTGTGGAACTACTAGTTAAAATTACAGAAAGACCGTTTGTGGCATAAGCCCTGCCAGCATCAGCATTCCAAAACACATTCAATGTTTGATACATGTGAAAATTGAGCAAGCATGATGTTTTGAAATATAAATGAGCTATATAAATGCTATAAAATAAATTGCTATATAAATGAGCCAGACAACATTTATATAGCATATGCGTAATTAGATGTGCCTATTTGACAATGTGTGTATAACTAAAGGCGGAGTGTTCTTAATCATGAACAAATCCAGACAGAAGGGAGGTGCGTGGCTCAGTGATAGAGCACCTGTCTTCTGAACCACAGGTCCCGGGTTCAAGGCCCGGCAGAGCCTCTGAATAAGCTGATCTGATCTGATCCCCCAAATCCCTCCCAACAGGGTGAGAGTTGACGACGCCGTATGACCCTGGCAGTTGGCACGTCGTTAAACCCCAACAATTAGAATGCAGACAGATGAGAAAACACTTCTCTAGCAAATGACGCAGATAGCGAAAGCTTTCTAATCTTGGGAGAGATTAGCAATGCATTGAACCATGAAATGCCATTACTCATTTTGATGATTAGTAAGCGCTCCTTTATTGAAAAATACGAATTTAGTATTAGGTGTGCGTAGTTAGGGCACTTTCCCTTAGCCAACGATTTGTGTATTGGACCCGCACGCGCCACAACTGCGCCATCGCTGGCAGAAACATATGGGAGAAACAGGGAAGTCAATGTAGTTTCTGTTTGGCCTCTATTTTACAAGACGGTAAACTCAAGTATTCTGGAACTGAAATGTCTGGAGGTAAAATGAAAATGGTGCAATTGGAATCGATTAAGATTGAAGACACTTAGTATTAGCGTCGACAACGAGAAAACACGAGGGGACCAGTGATTCTTAAACCTCCACGCTGACAGGAGCTTTCCCCTCTAGTAAGGAAAAAACTCATCAGGGTTAATCTCTTTGCTACCTTCCCCGCATTCTGGTAACAAAACTTTCTGATTTCCCTCAGTTTCACTAGAATTGATAATTTGTAAGTCTGAAGTTGGGGCCTGACCCCTGACGCTCTCATTGTTTCGACACGTAGAGCACCAAGGGCCATTACGGGGCGAGAAAAAGTTATTCCAGCAGTCTGACATGGATTGCAGCCCTGGCTCCTTCCATGGCATGTTATATTGAGCTGTTGTCCCTCCTGACGCGTAGCCGAGGCGCTGTCCCGCCCAGAACTATTGCCAGACTCAAGAAATATATCAGGAAGATCAGAGTCTTTTTAATGACGTAGTGGGAAACTTAGCGTCGCGCCTTAGGAAATGCAAAAGTGAAATGGAAGCCATCTCAAATGACTTGTCAGGGATATACCAAAAATTAAGGATTCCCGTTTTTTTACTATAAGCTATGAAAACACCGAGCTGCATTACCAGATTAGGAGTCGATTCTAGAAAAGGCTAAGAAGATGCAGGTCGAAAGTTGGGACCCGTTTTCTTATATGACACCTCAACATGATCTAATATTAAGACAAAATCTGTCTGCAGGCAATTCTCGTGATAAGCGATGGTTAAGCATTCGGTAACGATTGTTCACCGTAATGTCACCTAGGAAACGATTTAGGGACCACGGGATTAAGCATAAAACAAGAGAATAGATATCGAACAAAGACAAGGCAATTCGGACAATTTTAGGACATCTGGACATTTAAGCGAGTTCCACTAAACTGCCAGCTATATCAACCAACACGAAACGTGTGACAGACCTCAGCCGGGCAGCACACCTCACCTCCGGGCAGCGACTCCAGACTTCCTCCACCACACCCAGCCTCCGCTCACACGCGCCCCCGCCACCGTCGCGGCCCGCCGCCCGGACGCCGCAGCTCTGCGGCCATTGGAACGTCGACGCCGTCGCAGCCGCGGCTAATTCTGGCCGCGTCGGCGCCGACGAACGCCGACGGAGGCGCGTCTCCGCCGAAACCGGCAGAGGATCGGGTGGCCTCTGCCGGGCTCGGACTCGGACTCGGACTCGGACTCGGACTCGGACTCGGACTCGGACTCGGACTCGGACTCGGACTCGCGCCTGCGGCCTGGTCGCACGACTGGTCATGGAGAGCTAACGCCCCGCGCGAATCTCCACCACATGTTCAACCCTATTTTTATCAGGGGCAGGTAAAGGGTTTTGGCCACCCCTCATGTATTCCCTGGTTATCTCCCAAACGGTTCAGATAGGCTTCTGGAGCCTTCTAAATTATTTTTAAAACAAAATTAGGTAGATTCCCTGAAAGTTTTGAAATGATGGCCTGATCAGGAGCGGACTATGGCTTCCTTTATAGTGAAGATATATGGCGAATCGCGTTTTATCGTATACAGTACGTTCTGTCAACAACCAAGCCGTCGGAACAATATTGAGAGCAGTTAGAATGCTCGAATATTGTGAATGAGATGCCAGGGGATGGTCATTTACATTCCCATGTTTCTGAGGGAGGTGATGACAGCAACTCAAAATGGGAGGGGGTTCAAATGTAGTCGGATTATACTCTTGGGGAGTGAAATGCTGTAACTGTACAGCCGGAAGGAATAAAAGTGACTACAGCCGTGCTCTAAAACATATAATTCATAATCATTGAATGTCATAGGCGTGCTTAGGTTATGTAATTTAGAGGGATTTCTCCCATGCGCAAGCGTATTCAAGCTTGTTAAGTGTAATGAATGAGACGGACAGATCATACATGCCTTTGGGTCCATGAACGACTAAAGAAAGCTTCATCTATAGGTAGATCAAGGAAGCAAGATGATATTTACTGCCCCCTGGGTTTGGCATGGGTGGATAAATGTTGTGCAAGATAAAAAGCATCAATAACTGTGAAAAATCTTAGAAGTTTACAATGTGCATCCTGCTTCACTAGCTTGCTTTCCTACGTCCCCCCCATCCCCATATTTTATATCATTTCAGTGATTTTCCGCTGTTTCCTATGTGTACTAATCCATGCAACAGAACAGAAAACTGGTGAAACGCCGATACTCCACCACATAAATCTGACCCGGCGCACCCGACCCCGAGTGGCATTCGGCCTTGACTAAAGACGGCAAGACGTCACCATCACCAACGCCGGGTCCCTGGCGACCCCGTCTCCAGCCGACCAGTCGTGTACCGTCGTCGCGCGATCGTGCAATCCTCACGCACGCCTTAGCCGACCGCAGGAGCCCGTCCGTCACGGTGCTGGCCTCTTCACCGAGTCCTCGACAGAGGAGACCGAGTGCCTTCGACCAACTCCAACAAATAGCTTTCAGCTCTGACACGGATGGTGTCGCCCCCACAGATTTGCGGCAGAACACCTGTCCGCGTCGGCTGAAGACCGAGGCTATTTTGGCACTGCTTATTGGACGGTGTGCGGCGAGCAGAAACTTGAAGAAGTGCTGCTTCCCCGGGATCAACGATCCAGAGACAGACAACGGGACCAGCTCAGACCCGCCCCTCTGGCTGTGGCCATGCTGTCCCCTGCGCTCATTCCGGGTGAAGAGCTCGATACGGTGCTCAAAGGTCAGCCACACACAGGGCGTCAATGCACCATCTCTGCGCCATCTCGGTACCCGAGAGCTGTCTCTTTCGGCCTGTATTGATGCCATGGATTCATTGATGCCAGAGGCGGCATCAATGAACGCCGAATTCTGGGCGTCATTTTCGGAACCGAACATCATTAACTCTAGTTTTCAAGAAGCTGGGAGATACCTTTGTGACTAGCAGGGGCATAATTAGTACCGGGGCCGAAAATACCGCATTTTTGAGAACGCCTCCAGCTCAGTATTTGTTTGTGTTTAACAACATGCTGAATCCAATGATTTTACATAAAATTGTTACAGAAGTTGGCTATACTTGGCGGTATTCTACTTTATAAAACCCTAGTCTCAGCGTTTGTCACATTTGCTATAACAGCTTTCACAAATTTTAAATAGGTAAAGTAGTACCTGTCTTGGAATATCTTGACGGGAAATATTGATTTAATCGAGTAGGAATCTCAATAAAAGTATACATTGAATACGTTACTGGACGTTGAAGTTGTTGCTGCCCTGCTGTTTCCGTTTTATTCGCTGAATACTATACAACGCTACAGAAAGTGCTCTTCCCTGCCAGACAACCGCATCAAACAGTATTTAACGAGTGGGTGGTCCTAGCAGGAGCTCTCAAAGAGTTAAATAATGTTCAGCCTATCACAATGTTGCACCAGTGTCAAAATAAATGCGAAATATTTCTCCTCGGTCATCGCAAAACTCACCTTCTTGGGCGGCAGAATAAGCGCATTTCAAGTCTTGATAAAGGAGATATTGGATATTATTGTCGTGTGTGGATAGCTTTTTTAATAAATCCCGTGAGCTTCTTGAGTTGTGCCATGCATGAATGTATATGTTTGCAGAAATAATTCAATTTTGAGAAAACGAGCAAAAAGAACACAAGGAACAGATACCTATCTATGCCTGACTTGGAGAGTCAGTTCTTCAGCAGAGCTTCCAAGTCAGATCGTCGAGCGCAATAGTTTGGGACAAAATTATTCGAGTGAAGAAAGGGTCGAGCGCCTCCTTTAAGCCCAAGATACTACCTAAAGTTGTTCCAATCGCTTCTTCATACGCAGCATTGTGGTCCTGCTTCACAAACCCAGTTGAAAGTTATCCCTGGCTCCCATTTCAATAATCGGTCTCTGATAATCCTGAGCCCATCTTTTGCGGTTGTGTCCGTTATAGAGCAATTATATCTGCAGTGAATGCCTGTCACCTGTTTGCACGTTGCATTTGTGTTCCTGGCATGTATTTATAGGGACATTGGCAAACCGCGACGTTGAACAGCGACTGCCTTCAAAATATCATATTTCCTTATATCATGCTTAGTAAAGGTGCGTTGCTTATATTCACATAAAACGACTGATTTGTTTTCAGCACCGCCACTGTCGGCCGTCGCCAGCTTTTAACTTTTTTTAGGCAGCCACAGGCTCTTTATAATGTTTTTTTATAGATAATTCATTGATCCGTAAATGCATTCAATTAATCTATACATAGGGTCTTCGGGCGGGGGCAGATCTATGAGTCATAATTGACTCAGTTCATTCATGTTCAGCGATCAAGGGGCCCTTCCGACGCAAAGACATGTGCACTGGGCACGACAAAAATAATGTAGGGCCTCAACTCAACAAGTGAAAATAATTCCAGGGCCACGTTCCATTCAATTATGATTGCTCTTACTACTATGGGGAAAGTAAAAAAGAATAGGTGCACCATCGACTTCTCAGACTATTTCTCTCCAATCAGCGTGAGGGTGTTCGGGTAAAATTAAGGGAGGGGTAGGGAGGATGACACCTTTCCTGGTGCTAACTAATGCGCAGCTTACTATTTCGGTGACCTGTTTATTTTTCCCAGCGTGGACCGACAGGATGTAGTTTCTGCTCAAGCCCTTTGTTTCGCAATATTTTGTCATGTGATCAAAGTGTGCAGGAATGCTCTCTGAACAAGTGATAGAGCTGAGCCGGGGTACAGGCACGGAGGGTTGATCTGACCGCAGACGGTGGGGTTGAGCGCCGGGTCGCGGAGTAGCGCGTGCTACCTGAGCAGTCCGACGCTGCGGCCTACCAGCAAATAGACGCGGCCTTCTAAAAGCGTCGCGGATTGTGTGCCAAGGCCGCGCCATCAGCTGACGCCGGCCGGTCCCGTGCCGCCCTGAACAGCATCTGCGCTGCAACGGCCGGCGCCACGTCACTCACTAGCAATTGCACACCTGCTGGAAACCTTAGACACAGCGGATTCTTGAGGGAGGATAGTTGCACAGTTTTTAAAGCTATCGAATCATTTTTGGATACCGAACATGTTGTTGTGTGATGTATTTGAATTGATTGGTGCATTCGGACCAGAGCCGGGACCTGGAAGACCTGCGAACCCAGTATAAAAACCCGGCTCACACTCAAAAGCCCCAGCTCCACTCCCAGGTTTGACCTTGCCTGGAGACCTGGTTCGGCCCAGGACCTGACTGATGCTCGGCTTACCTTGTTTCAGGACCCGAAATCAAGCTTCAGGGGGAGTGATTCCTTTTACTTCAACATCAGGAAAGTTTAACAAATGCACACGTTTCCAGCATATGACTCGGGCTCATAAGTAGTGCAGAGTAGCATTTTTGTTTGTTTATGATAGCTCATGGTTTGACTCACTTGACATTCATCTCAGGTTGTGATGGTGTTTAACTCGAAGGTGAAGAGATGGTGGTAGATGATGCGAAAGATTGAAAGCTGATTCGATTTGCGGTACTCCAAAATCTCTCTCTCATTTTGCACAACCTCAGAAATTAAACGCCCGGATAATAGTATCGGTAACATTGTAACCACGCGAGCACGTTCGGCAACACAGTTTGGGTGGCGACTGCCCGCAATGGCGGGTGCCTCGACCCGGGGACAGGTCGGGCTACCAGATGAAAGTTGGCAGCTGTTGATCGTAAGACATACGTGGGGGAAGGGAACGCTTCAAAACGCTTCAACATACCAAAACACTTGATCAGAGTTAAAGAAGGGAAAGAAAAATGACGTAGTCATCCCGCGAACATAACACATCAAATCGTTTCCACAACACAGGTAAAATATTGCTTAGTTGTGGTCAATTTCAACTGCAGCCATCAGAGAAAAATGACAAAAGATGCAGCATAATTAAGTACATGTCACTTCATACAGAGGACGAACCTGCTGACAACTTCAAACACAGTTGTATCATGACGTTTGGAAATTGTATGGTAAATTAAACTATAAATGCCCAATAATGTTTTTAAAAAGTGTTGCTAATGTTACATATTTATCACCAATAATGACACCTAACCTGAGGGTTTGTTACCTCCAACGCTAAAGATTGACTGGATATCTAATGCCAGAACCTTATAAAAGAGCAGGGAAAATATTTGGTTCACTTACATGGTATGAATAGTGTTATTCGTTGGAAGGGAAACAAATAGGTGAAGCGTTTCCACTTTTTTAGCACTGTGATGTTCAGTTGACAATTTGCTATTTCTGGGCAATTGATGTATATTAACAGTGAATAGTCTTAGGTTGGAATATTAGATATAATTAATATTGAATTGAAATAAATTTATCAATTTCTAGGTAATACTAATGTGGTAGGTAATTTGAAATTTCTGTGGGAAACATGTAGTTTGTTTTCTTACTGCGGCGCTAAGGCTATCCCTCAGGCTTATCTTAACACGCACACTGTAGAGGGGAGTGGCTCGAAAATCCCCCCCGACCTGTGTTCCAAGGTGGCCAGAAAACCGTTTGGAGCCGAAAAACGCTATTCGCTGACATTTTGAGGGAATTAATGAGCGGGCTGATTTGTGAAAAAATCGGGGAATATTGTTTTGCTTCTAGGCTCTCAGTCATATCTATTTTTGAGCTTGCTACAAGGCCACTGTCGTACCAGTTCGAATGCAGTTTAGAGCAAGTGATGATATCATAATGCCATAATTGGGGTGATCTGCTGATTGACTGATTAACCCCGCCCACCGGGGTCGGCGCCACCTTCGCCCCACCGGGGGCCATCGATGGCCCCCCTAACTCCGAAAATATGGGCGTTAGCGCAATTCTGCAAAGTGCAAGAAACTCGAATTCAGTAAGAAATTACTCGCATGTTTTAGTGCTCAGGTCAATGGTTTGACCTCCAGAGGTCAAATTAGGTCAAGATCGGCTATTTCACTCAAATATGAAATGATTGAGCAAACTGGGCATAACTCTTATGTCATTAGAGCTATTGAGGCCTGGTAAAGTACATTTGATAGCAAATTGCCATTACTTTTCCGCTATGTGGAACGTAAAGACCTCCCGCCAGTGGTTTGACCTCCAGAGGTCACCTCGTGACCTAATATGACCTGAGGTCACGAAAGGTCAGAAAGTGACCTGCCGTATATCAAATGAAAGCCAGTGACAAGACAAACACGATGGTGTTTGTTTCACCGCTCTAGCTCAATTAGGTCAAAAGTTATTGCCAAAATACTGTTTTGACCTCTGGTGACCGGATGACCTTGGAAAAGACAAAGGCAAATATGACCCCTGGGATACGTGAAAGGGTGTCCAAAAACGTTGTTCTGAGCAGTCTGAGTATTTGCAATCATTTTGTGGCTTTTATATCATGAAACAACTTTTCCCTATGCTTTTCCAATGGGAGAGGTCGCCTCGTGACCTGACCTCAGGGCACGAAATCGAAAAACCCGGATATACACCTTGTAGACCCTGGAAGGGTTATGAAGTGTGGGAAGTTTCAAATCGATCGACTTGAAATGTAGCTCTTACAGAGCCTAAAGTGAAGTAGGTACCTTGGTTGACCTCGTCTGGTGACCTGACCTTGGGTGACCCGGGGTAAAAAATTTCGGGATGATGGAAAATGATGCAGTGAGAGGTAGAGCCCTCAACTGCGGTGCTGGCCTCGTCGTTTTCTGCTATCCCGGAAAAACCTTAGGGGGCCATCGATGGCCCCCGGTGGGGCGAGGTTAATTATTTGAGATTTAGGCTGCGCCAACCTGGATAGTCATAAAGCGCCAGGTATGGTATGCTAAGGTCACCTCGCCTGACAGTTACAGGCCAAAGGTCAAGGTCTTGCTGTATTTTTCAAGGTTGCTTAACCCGGTGCTTTCAGTCATGCGATCGGTATTCAAAATGACATATGTTATGCTACGTCACAGCTTAGGTTAGGTGCTCTATGCTTAGATCAATATCATACTTCAATGCCAAAGAACATGGTTCGAGGTAAAGCCCAATGACCTTGGATGATATTAAGAAATACAAATTTCGGAAAATTTTGCAAGAGACCTTGCCCGAACTATCAGTCAATTTTCTGTGGATCGTGGCCCATTTCCTCACAATCATAACTTCTGACATGGTCGCATAGTTCTACGGTATGACAGATATTTGACCTTGATGACCTCGTTTGATCTTAAATATATTTAAACCAGATAAAAAACATTGATTTCCAATGCAGAACACTACAGCCGTGACAAGTGCCCAAGCAAGCGTTTTCCTAATTCTCTTCGTTTCCAAAACCTTAACACCCTCTCCGGTGGGCCTCCGAGGAGCGAACAACGCGAACATTGGTGGATAGCCCATACAAGTTATGAAGAAACTATATCAGTCACTTCTTGGCGCAGGTCAATACTGAGGTCATGGAAGGTGAAAGGTGACATGTTAGAGAATAGTTTCTGGGCTCTAGCGTCTGATAGAGTTGAGTTAGAATCATTTTTAGACACTATTCGCTTCCTCTCGTCACGGAAAATCGAATGATGTATGACATGTTTATACTACATCAAAACATAAAATGACCTGACCGGAGGTCAGGCCAAGGTCACTATCTGATCTTACATAGTTAATACGCACATCAATCGAATCGTAATAGGAATTTAAACGGTATCAAAATAAAAGCTTTATCGTCCTTTCCTACAAAGTTATTGACCTAAGTCTAAAAACCTGCTTATGTGGCCCCAGATGACCACTCTGAGGTCACAGGTAAAAAAGTGCACCATGAACGCAGGAAGTGGCCAAGGATACTGCGATTTTGAGAATAAGAAGGTATTCTTAGCTGCATCTACACAAACACACCCCAATTCCTGCTTTCCTTATGCATTTCCAATAGAGAGGTTATACTCTATCTGACCCTAGGTCATTGATATCGAAAAAACCATAATATTTGTGTTGCACTCGACAGGCCCATTATGTGATGAGTTTCAATAAGATAGATTAGCCTTATTCTTACTTATGCTGTCTTAAATGTTTTTGGAGGTGAGGTCACTTGACCTGCTTTGGTGACCTGACCTGAGATGACCTGACCTTAAATTTAGGGAAAATTTGCAAAGTCGATCAAGGATTAGGTGTACCAAGTACGGCAGCGTTTCGTGCCGCTGTTTTCTGGTGCCGCCGGAAAACCCGAGAGGGTGTTCAAACAAACACACCAAAACAAACAAACAGCATCAAACACCGCCCCCTCCAACGGGGCGAGGGTTAAGGCAGGCCACCCTTATCCTCGTCCAGCGCGCGTAAGTGCCAGAACCCTCTCCAGTGCCGGTGTCAAGCCAAATAGAGAGGCCTGGGGCAACAAGGCAAGGCATTAGTTTACATTTATTTAATGGAGAGGATTCCAGCTCATGGTATTACTAATGGTGCTATTTCTCTTCTCTTTTGTAGACTACAGCACGGCTTGCACTTTCTAGAATCTCTCTTCCTGAGCAAGATAAATCATTCTTATAAAAATAATTTGTTGCAAAGAAGTTTGGTTTCAACAACGATTGCATGAACAGGTAATTCAGCATTGGACTTTGACTTTGACACAGCATTGCTTTGTTGACACAGTGAGGAGCGATAAAATATTCATCACAACGCAGCATAAGCGACACTATGTCAGTTCACACACAAAATGTATGCTACTTAAACAACGATTTAATGACGAAATTAGTGACAATACCAGGAATTTAAGCACTTTCATTCTGAAAATGCTTATAATTCGAGGTGAACTGGACCCTGCTTTTCACCTTACAAATCGAAACATTTAATATTCATGTTTTACCCAATCTGCCCGCTCCAAATTCCATGACAATTTACCATGCCAATTATTTGGTCATGGCTTTCTATTGCTTTTAAGAGTAAAACACAAAATCAGCTACTTGATACCCTTTTAAAATATCGGTACCTAACTCTTTGACCAAAAATTTACATCAGGTCGGGTCAGGTCAACGAGTTATTACGTCATTTCTAAACCCATGTAAGGCGATTCTGCTCTTCTAAAATGAGGCTGAAAAACCATGGTGTAAATCGGCCTCTAGAGCAGCTAGATCAAGTTTCTAAATATAATTAAAAAGCTCTTGAAACCACACATCTGCACACTGACCATTTTTAGGTCAGGTCAATACAAAGGTCACCAGAGGCCATGAAAGGTCACGATTTTCAGACTTTCTTGTGTCTATAGCTTTTGAACGAAACAAGATACGGCCATGAATTTGGTATTAGTAATGGTCCAAGGATTATGGTCCATGGTCCATCATTGGTATCATGGTCCAAGGATTTGAATGACATATAATATGACCTTGAAAAGTCATTATTTGACCTTGAACTAAGGCCTTGGTCCTGATTTAACCCTAGAAGGTTCTGATGGATATCATTGAAACCTTTGGGCTATGACAAGCACAGTGGTGTCTTTTCTTTGTTCTAGGTCAATTTTACTCAAGTTCTAAGATTTTGTCAATGCGTCCAAAGTTGGCACATTTTGGCCTACTGTGACATCGCAGGTCAACAGATATGGTTCAAACTCGGCTCAAGAGAAGAATACGGTAAGGTACTTCCGGCAGTTTCATTTCGTTCCGTATCACTTCAAGTTCCCGAGATCGTAGGTGTCTAACCGGACCCCCATGAAGTGGTGTGTACGAAAAGAGCCCAGGCGGTACCGGGCTAGATGCCAGTGTTCTGCGAAACAGAGGTTTCGCACGGTTATTTACCTGATAGCAATAGCATCTGCTTCCTCTGTATCAGTGACGGATCAGATTTCGTTAAGGGGGCCGGCTCGGGGCGCCGAACCTGGGGGCGCCGAACCTGAGGGCGCCAATTTCAGTCGCGAATCTAGCCGGTCGGTTTGGAAGGACAAACCACTGTCGAAAAGCAAAAAAACGTCACGCAGTCAAAAGCTACGCCACCAATATCACTTGCCGGAAGAATTTTGGGGTATTTCAGACGAAAACCCAAAAAAAGGGCTCGAGATACTTCTTCCTATCCAAGGCTGGCTATACCATAACTGCTATATGGCCTTACCAGGCTGGTGCGCCCCTAAGCCCCTATACTATAACTGAGAATTATTGATATTTACTCCATGATTCTGATGAAGGGTTGTGCCCGAATATATAATCTTCAGTGTTTTTACATTTCCGGCTTCGAGGGGACAGGCCAGGGAACATCTTATCAAATTATGTTCTGTTTGAAGTTGAGAGTTGAAACACCAAAATCTTGCTTATAAACTAAAAAGGAGTAGGGAAAAGGAGGTCGATCGCTTTGGGGCGAAAACATAGTTTTGTCCCGAGCTTTTCCGTTTGGGGAATGCCATTTTGCCCCCTGGATCCGCCACTGGCCAATTTACCACCCAAAAGGCGGCCAGTGTCAATGAAAAACGCGTTTAAAAGGATTTGTAAATGCTTATTTTCATGAAGGCTTCCTCTTAGTGAAGACATCTTCGCGTTTACCATCAAGCATATTTCGGGCCAGCTAACGACTGGTACCTTGGTAGAAAATGCTGAAAGCACCCGCTGACGCTCACTGAAGCACGATGAGCAAATAATACATTTATCTTCGGTCATGGCAAAAACTGGGGCGTAGTATCCACCACCTCCACTTATCACAGTTGTCCTGGCTAACGGCTCCATACTGAAATACCCGATTGACGCTAACCTGAGCCTCATAGGCCGCAGAACCTCTGCGGGCCTGGGCCCCTGAGTTTTGGTGACTTCCCTGAGTTTATATCGAGTCCCCTCAGCTGATCTAGGACCGCTTTAGTTAACTAGGCTCTCACACTGAACTTGAAACCTATATGTCGCCGCTGAAGCCTATTAAGCTTTTCGGGGCCCTTTATTGATATAGGGCCCCATCAACAGGTCCCGGCCCTCTGAGCTAAAAACTGGAGCTCTGAGCTCTGAGCCCCAAGCTGGATTAGTGTCCCTTAAGCTGGTCATTGTCCCTGGGCTGGTATCGTTTTCGTTTAACTGATATAGATCCCTTCAGCTTGTTTGGGGCCCGCTGTGCGTATCTGGACACTAGTTCGGCGAGCCACCCAGCTAGTCTAGCCCTATTAAATTTATGGGCCTTCTGAGCTTCTGCAGGTTCCCCTCAGAGTGCCTGGGCCCCATGAGTTGAAAACTGAACCCTGGGTTAGTTTTGGGTCCCTGAGCCTATTTAGAAACCGTTTAGATAGGTAGGCACCCCACGCTGGTCTTGAGAATCCTGTGTTGGCACTGAGGTCAAATGAGCTCGTCGGGCGCCCTTATCTAGGTCCCCTTAACTGGCACGGGCCCCTCAGCTGATTTTAGAGACCCAAAATCCCTCCTCCCGGATTCCACCCACACCAGATTTCCTGACTCCCTGAGGGCCCCTGGGGGCATTGCGGATTTTCCAGGGATCAGCGCTGGGGTCCCTCCCCGAGACAAAGCTTACAACATGTCTCTGTCTATATACTCTAGCATCTGCCAGAGTTGAGCTAGAATCATTTTTAGGCACACTTCGCTTCCTCTCGTTACGGCGAATCATCAAATAATGCAAATATGACTATACTAGGTCAAAACATAAAAATGACCTGACCTATGGGTAGGTCAAGGTCACCATCTAGCCTAGCATAGTCAGTATGCATATGAATCAAGTCACAATAGCAATAAAAATGGTATCAAAATACGGGTTTTATCAATATTTCCTGCAAAGCAATTGACCCAAGTCTTAAAACCTGCTTAGGAAGCCCCAGATGAACTCTCAGAGGTAATATGTCTAAACTTGCAACATAAACCGATAAAGAGGCCGAGGATACTATGATTTGAGGAATCCGAAGGTATTCCAAGCGGCGTCTGCAGACATAGAACAATTTTTCGGCAAATTTCCGTTTTACCCCACGCATTTTCAATGGAGAGGTCATGATTCCTACCTGTCCCTAGGTCATCGATG
Organism: Lepas anatifera; assembly: GCA_034440635.1. NCBI lineage: Eukaryota > Metazoa > Arthropoda > Thecostraca > Lepadidae > Lepas > Lepas anatifera. The sequence continues at coordinate 666,920 of JAOTON010001749.1, read as the reverse complement.
GGAAAAATCCGGGATAAATCTATTAGTACTTTTGGGCCCATTATATGGTACAAGCTTGAATTCGATAGGTTCACCCTTTTCTTACTTACGCCACCTTAAACATTTTTGGGGTGAGGTCACTTGAACTGCGCTGGTGACCTGACCTGAGATGACACAACCTTGAATTTTGAGGAAAGTAGCGGAATTGATCAATGATAAGGGGTGACAAGTACTGTGTCGCTTCGCGCCGACGTTTTTCGTGCCACTGGGAGACCTCGAGGGTGTTCAAGCACCCCCAACGGCCGGAACGGGGCGTGAATATTCTAGAACAGGACTGAGGCCAAAAGGAAGGCTCTAAACAATGTCTGCAATTTTTGAGGTCAAGGTCCTTCAAGGTCATTGACCTATTACGGCACAACCCAACAAATTAGGCCTAATTTACGCTATAACTAGCGCTGGCCCAAGCTTACCAATGACCTTTGATCAAGCATTGATCATCAAGGCCAGTGACCTTTAAAATTGACCTGTAACCTGGATCTAAACACTGAATAACCTTTACTTTGATGTAATTGCATGCGTCATAATAGGTGTCGTAACATTATGCAACGTCATTTAGGGGCTGTCCCGGAGTACCTGTGCTCATCAGGGACACTTATGCTCTCTGGAGGGGCCTTTGCTTCGATGAGGCACCTGTGCCACCCAGGGGCGCCTTTGCTCCCCAATGGACGCAACCTAGCTATCCAGGGGCATCTTTGCTGTTCCGGGGGTGCCTTTGATACCCAGTGGCCAAGGGGAGCTTTTTCTATCCAAGTTCACCTTGGTATTTAGGGGCGTATTTTTATTCAAGGTAACCTATACCACCCAGTGGCGCCTACCCCTATGCAAGGAGCGCTTAGGCTATCCAGGGGGCGGCAATTTGCTATACATAGGGCGCCCTTATGCTCTCCATGGGCACCTCATTCAGAGGGTGCCTCTGATATTCAGGGGCGCTTTTCCTATCAGCAGGGTACCTGTGCCATCTTGGGGCTATTCTTATCAAGGGACGCTGCTGTTATTCAGGAATACCTACGCCACTGTCGAGGGTCGCCTTTGCTACCCAGAGGCGCCTTTACTTCTCAAGAAGTTTGGCGCCCGCGCTTTAAGGAATGCTTTGGCATCGATTGATTGCTCTATTATTGGGCTTAGGTGCGCGTGAACCTTGAGCTCATGTAGCGCCCATATTGTTGCTAAGGAACGCTTATGCTATCAAAGGGCGCCTTTACTATCCAGGGCCGCTGTTTTATTCAAGGCAGTCTGCTCTATCCACGGGCATCTGATATTTCGGGGCGGTGCCTAGGTTATTCAGGAGGCGGTTTTTTCTCCACAGGGGCGCACTATTGCTTTCCAGGGGCGCCGTTACTGCCCAGGGGTGTCTTTCTATCCAGGGGCGCATATGCTGTCTAGATGTATTTTTCAATCACAGACATGATTGAAATACATGCCCCTACGTTATCCTGGGTGTTTTTTGTCTCCGGTGAGGCGCTATTTTTCTCTTTCGGCACCAGTTTATTAAAGGGCACCTATGCTGTCCAGAGAACCTTTGTTATCTGGGGCTGCCTTCGCTGTTAAGGGGCGCCTTTGCTACCCAAAGGGAACATTTTACTTTAATGGAGTGCCTATTTCCATCTAAGCGGCGCATATGCTGTCTTGGAGCGCCTTGGCAAACATGGGGCGCACTTTTCTATCCAGGTGCGCCTTTGCACTTGAGGGGGCGCCTCTGCAATCCAGGAGGAGCCCAAAATAGATGGAGAATAAAAATTCTGAAATAAGGCGCTCGAACACTGAAATAAAGTGACTAGTTATCAGAAAGAAGCGCTTATCTGCTTAGCGGGGAGGACTGCTGGTTGGTGAGGGCAGCGTTCTCGGAAGTGGGGCGCACATACTGAAAAAGACACCCGGTTGCAGCGATGGAGCACTAAGCCTTCAGTTATAGGTTAACGAAATGTGGTTTAAGGCAGTCCATGCTCAAATTGAGCGCTCGAGCCCTGTAACAGAGCGCGCGACTGTCGGACAGGTGTGCCAAACCATAGACAATAGGAAGCTGAAGATGGAAAGGGACACCTATGATATACCTGGGGGCGCCTGTACTCTCAGGTGAGACGCTTGTTTTCTTTCTCAGGCGCCTAGTTTATCCATGACCGCCTATGCTGTCCAGATCATCTATTTCAAGAAGGGTTATTTTTGCTGTCCAGGGGCGCCTTTGCTATCCAAGGGCACATATGATATATGTAGGGCGCCTTATGCAGAGGGCGCCTAGGCTGTCCAAGGGGGCCGTCCTAACCAAAGGCCGCCTTTCACTTCCCTGAAGTGCCTATTTCTATGTAAGGGGTGCATATATTATCTAGGAGTGCCCTTGATATACGGAGACGCCTTTTTGTCCAGCGGCGCCTTTGCTCTTGAGGGACGCTGCTCCAATCCAGGGTAGCTGAAGATGGATAAGGGACATCTATGTTATACAGAGGGAGCCTGTACTTTTCAATGGGGCGCTCATTTTCCTTCTCAAGCACCTAGTTTATCTAGAGAGCGCCTAGGCTATCCAAAGGCGCCTTTACTATCGGAGGGTGCCTTCCTAGGGGCACCTTTGCTGTCCAAAGCACTTGTGTCCAGGGTTGTCTTTGCTGTCCAGTGGCGCCTCCAAAAGTGCATATGATATCCGTGGGCGCTTTATCCAGTGGGTGCCTGGACTATCAAAGGGCACTTTTTCTATCCAAGGGTTGCATTTATTTTCCTGAAGTGCCTATTTCTATCTAAGGGTCTCCTATTCTGTCCAGAACACCTATGTTTCCCAGATTTGCCTTTGCTGCCCAGGGACGCCTTTGCTATCCAAGGGCACCTTTCTTAACCAAGGGGCGCATTTTGCTTTCCTGGAGCACCTATTTCTATCTAAGGGGCGCATATGTTATCTAGGAGCGCCTTTGATACCAGGAGGCGGCTTTTTGTCCAAGGGCGCCTTTGCTCTTGGGGGCGCTGCTCCAATCCAGGGCAGCTGAAGGTGGATAAGGGGCATCTATGTTATACAGAGGGAGCCTGTATTTCCCAGTGGGGCGCTCGTTTTCCTTCTCGGGCTCCTAGTTTATCCAGGGGGCGCCTAGGCTGTCCAAAGGCGGCTTTTCTATCGAAGGGGTGCCTTCCTAGGGGCGCCCTTGCTACCCAGGGGCGCCTTTGCTGTCCACAGCACTTGTGTTATCCAGGGTTGTCTTTGCTGTCCAGGGGCGCCTTTGCTATCCAAGGGTGCATATGACATCCATAGGGCGCTTTTTCCATTGGGCGCCTAGGCTATCAAAGGGCGCATTTTTCTGCTCAAGGTGAGCATTTTATTTTCCTAAAGCGCCTACTTCTATCTAAGGGGCGCTTATGCTGTACGGGGTACATATGTTACCAAGATTTGCCTTTGCTGCCCAGGGGCGCCTTTCCTAGCCAAGGGCGCCTATGATATCCGTATGGCACTTTTCCAGTGGGCGCCTAGGCTATCAAAGGGCGCCTTTTTCTTCCCAAGGTGAGCATTTTATTTTCCTAGGGCGCCTACTTCTATCTAAGGGGCGCTTATGCTGTCCGGGATACATATGCTACTAAGATTTGCCTTTGCTGCCCAGGGGCGCCTTTCCTAGCCAAGGGCGCATATGATATCCGTAGGGCGCTTTTTCCAGTTGGCGCCTAGGCTATCCAAAGGCGGGTTTCTATCGAAGGGGTGCCTTCCTAGGGGCGCCTTTGCTACCCAAGGGCGCCTTTGCTACCCAGGGGCGCCTTTGCTATCCAGGGGCGCCTTTGCTACCCAGGGGCGCCTTTGCTGTCCACAGCACTTGTGTTATCCAGGGTTGTCTTTGCTGTCCAGGGGCGCCTTTGCTATCCAAGGGTGCATATGACATCCGTAGGGCGCTTTTTCCAGTGGGCGCTTAGGCTATCAAAGGGCGCCTTTTTCTGCTCAAGGTGAGCATTTTATTTTCCTAAAGCGCCTACTTTTATCTTAGGGGCGGTTATGCTGTACGGGATACATATGTTACCAAGATTTGCCTTCGCTGCCCAGGGGCGCCTTTCCTAGCCAAGGGCGCATATGATATCCGTAGGGTGCTTTTTCCAGTGGGCGCCTAGGCTATCAAAGGGCGCCTTTTTCTGCTCAAGGTGAGCATTTTATTTTCCTAAAGCGCCTACTTCTATCTAAGGGGCGCTTGTGCTGTACGGGGTACATATGTTACCAAGATTTGACTTTGCTGCCAAGGGGCGCCTTTCCTAGCCAAGGGCGCATATAATATCCGTAGGGCGCTTTTTCCAGTGGGCGCCTAGGCTATCAAAGGGCGCCTTTTTCTGCCCAAGGTGATCATTTTATTTTCCCAAAGGCGCCTACTTCTATCTAAGGGGCGCTTATTTTGTCCGGGGTACATATGTTACCAAGATTTGCCTTTGCTGCCCAGGGGCGCCTTTCCTAGCCAAGGGCGCATATGATATCCGTAGGGCGCTTCATCCAGGGGGCGCCTAGGCTATCCAAAGGCGGCTTTTCTATCGAAGGGGTGCCTTCCTAGGGGCGCCTTTGCTACCCAGGGGCGCCTTTGCTGTCCACAGCACTTTTGTTATCCAGGGTTGTCTTTGCTGTCCAGGGGCGCCTTTGCTATCCAAGGGTGCATACGACATCCGTAAGGCGTTTTTTCCAGTGGGCGCCTAGGCTATCAAATGGCGCCTTTTTCTACCCAGGGTGAGCATTTCATATTCCTAAAGCAACTATTTCTATCTAAGGGGCGCTTATGCTGTCCAGAGCACCTGGGTTACCAAGATTTTCCTTTGCTGCCCAGGGGCGCCTTTCCTAGAACAGGGCGCATGTGATATCCGTAGGGCGCTTCATCCAGGGGGCGCCTAGGCTATCCAAAGGCGGGTTTCTATCGAAGGGGTGCCTTCCTAGGGGCGCCTTTGCTACCCAGGGGCGCCTTTGCCGTGCACAGCACTTGTGTTATCCAGGGTTGTCTTTGCTGTCCAGGGGCGCCTTTGCTATCGAAGGGTGCATATGACATCCGTAGGGCGCTTTTTCCACTGGGCGCTTAGGCTGTTAAAGGGCGCCTTTTTCTGCCCAAGGTGAGCATTTCATTTTCCTAAAGCGCCTACTTCTATCTCAGGGGCGCTTATGCTGTCCGGGGTACATATGCTACCAAGATTTGCCTTTGCTGCCCAGGGGCGCCTTTCCTAGCCAAGGGCGCATATGATATCCGTAGGGCGCTTCATCCAGGGGGCGTCTAGGCTACCTGGGGGCGCTTCATCCAGGGGGCGCCTAGGCTACTCAGGAGTGTATTAGTTCCCCATGGCGCAATCTTGCTATCTAGTGGCGCCTTTTCTTTGCCGGGGCGCTTTTGTTAGCTTTCTAAATTTCATCTGCAACATTTTACTGGGGCGCAAAAGACCAGTAAAGGCGTCTAATGTTTGGGCAGGGGCGCTTTGCCATGGTTTTAAGGAGTATGTGTTAATTCAAGTGGAATAAGTGGTATCTACCACCTTGGCGCACGAGATGGGTACAGGCGCGCCACTCATATCGGGCGCCTTCGGCGCCCGATATGAGCTAAGCTCTACTGGGGCGCTTGGGAGCTAAGGGGGCCCGGGCCCCTGGGCCCCCTTGGATCCGTCACTGCTCTGTATGGCTTAGCAGAAAAATAAAGTAAATTTGTCTGAAAAACACTCGCCGGGTGATCTTTTTAAGCCATCCTCGATTGTCAGCTTAACAATTCCATACAAGTAGGGGAGTCTTGAATACCCCATCAATCAGCTCCATGAAGGTTAAAAAAGAAAGAAAGGTAGAATATGTTGTGAAAAATCATGAGAAAACTTCCATGGCCACTTTTAACACCCACGCTAGAGGATGTCCTGACGCCAACGCGCTCGGACTGGGATCAGGACATAGTCCCAGAAATATAAAAATAAATAATATTTACGATGAAAATAATTTCAAGCTCTGGAATATCAGAGTCTAGAGGAGAATCAGCATACCGATTGTTAACCCGGCAACGCCTGGGCTCTTTTCATGCACACTACAGCCAAGGGGGTTCCCTTACGAATTCCGGAACCGAACGTGATGCGGAAAAAATTGAACGGCGCTGGACGCGCCTTGTCGTCTTCTACTCTAGAGCCGAGTTTGAACCATATCCGTTGACTCGTGACGTCACAGTGGGCCAAAACGTGTCAAATTTGGATCCATTTAGATAATCCCTTATAACTCAGAAATTATGAGACCAAGAACAAACCAAAATATATCAATTTTTCTTGACCCAAAGATTCAAATGATCTGACATTTTATTTTAAGGTCCAATAGTGATCTTGACTTAAGGTCAAAGTCAACTAATGACCGTTTGAGGTCATATTGCATATCATTCCAACTCTTCAGTCATGCTTATTTCAACAATATCGAAGTTAAAGGGAATGTGGCACCTTGGTCGAATCCTGGAATTTAGTGTAATTAGGCGAACTTTTAGTAAAAAATAATGAAACCACTCATGATTTCTCTGAAAAATGTACAATAAGCTCAATATTTGGTTTTTAAGAAATGCTCCTCTAGAAAAAGAAATAAATATCGGATTGTGGATGATGTCACGATCTGGCAACCACTACCATACTTGAAACGCTTCAAGGGCTTCGATTGGCTGATGCTCATCGTAACGTCAGCATATGTCGTCACACCAGTAGCTCACAACAATGGCCGCCGGAGACGGGGCGCTGAGGGGGCTGGTGTCCGGTAGGTTTCAGCTTTTTTCTACGGAAATATCGAGTTCCAAGTCAAATGAAATATGGAGTACCGGGTTTTCCGACCTGCTTTACAACTTGGCTATCTCAGTTAAAATCACGTTGTGAAGGTGCCACATTCCCTTTAAGACTGCATCTTGTTTTGTGCACAATTTGTAGGCACAAAAAATAATTTCGAAAACCGTGACCTTTGGTGACCTCTGTTGACCTCGGTATTGAACTGATCTCAAAATGGATGAGAGCTTGCAGATGTGTCGTTTCAAGAGCTTTAGAGTGATAAGTTTAAACATGATCTTGATCTTCTAGATACCGATTTACACCCTGGTTTTGTCGGCTTTAATTTAGAAGAGCAGAATCGCCTTACATGAGTTTAGAAATGACGTCATAACTCGTTGACTTGACCTCATGCCAATTTTCGGCCATAAGTTGTCAAATTGATCATCCTAGGGGCCTAGAAAGCAAAGCGCGTCCTATTTGAATGAGCTCAGAATCATGCGCGAACAACCCAGGTGGGGGGGTTCGATCGGACCCTAGAGGCGGTGATGAGTTAAAAAGCTTTTTATTTGCAGTACCAATCTTGTTTGTGGGGAATCTATTGTCAGAGAAGAACATATTTTTTAAGATAATTGAGATCATAACCAAATGTCATGAATCTATCATGAATACGCGAACGATTAAGAGGCACTGGCCTCGAACTGAAACTGTTTCTGAAGATTGTGTGAATGCGAATATAGTGTAAATGGTTTCAAGTCCGATGTTTGGAAGGAGCTGAAAGCCTCTTTTCATAACATCAGGGACCTGAAAGGACTGGGAAAATGTTGACCAATCCTGATAACTTCGATTAGAGAACATTCATTACAATGTGAAACGTCCATGATGCTAGATAAATTCACGTTTATAGAGAGGAATCATCAAATGGAGATCTTAGAATTTGTTTAACTCTTTATTCAAATGGAATGAGACCAGTTTTAAACTCGATGTGCTCCGCATGCGCTGATCGTACTTGCTTCACTTCAAACTTTTCCTTTCCCAGCAATTATTTTTCTCTCCGTGCTCACTCATCCTTATCAACTAACTGAAAATGCTGGTGACGAAACCGGATTCTTAACAAGGCCCTTGACCTAGTTACCTCAAATGCCGGGGCGTCACTGGGACAATGGCACATCCCATTCGCCAATTGGTATCGCACTTTCCGTCGCATGTGGACCGCGGGTACGCGCGCGCAGTGAGCCACTTCCCACCTGAGAAGGCAGACTGTGCCGCACACCTGCCTGGTCGGGCGGCGCAGTATCCCTCTTTCAAGCCTTCATTACGCAACGCTTCATTTTGCGGGCCAAAATAGCAGGCAACGCAAGAACAACACGAGGAATGATGGCGGTAAAATCAAGGAGCCCTGATTTGCTTTTTCTTTTTTGTTTTGATGTTTTGCCGAACAGTTTGGGCTGCACACCCCATTTGTTCACCCGGCACGATGTCACCTTATGCAATGGTGCAGTGGTGCACACACTGGCGGACGCAGAAGCGCTGTTTCGGGGGGCGGAAACTCATGAAAAATCGTAAAAACATAGAATTTTGAAAAAATCGGCCCAAATTTTGTCATTTTGGAGGGACCATGGCTCCTTGGCCTCCCCTCTGGATTCGCTGGTGGGTGCGCAGCCCACGGCCACCTCGTTCCATAGTTCGCCCCCTCCCGTCAAAGACAAGCTGCCTCTCTCCTCCCTCGAAAATCCAGAGATCTGACGAAACAATCTCAAGATCCATCGATGATTTTTTCCTAAGTGATGATTTTGGTGAAACAGCGAAAATTAACGGATTTTTACTGCTGAAAATTAAGCACCACAGCACCACGGTGTGGCTTAATTATCATTCTGAAAAACGGACACCATGTTGTGACTGCCTCGTCCTCTGAGTGTGAGACGAGAGAGCGAATGCATTGTTCTTTGTGGAGGAGAAAACAGGGCGGACGCGAGACTTTTTATCTACGCTCTGTTATTTTTTGCAGTAATCGCCTTGCAACTCCGAGTGATTAATTGCGACGAAAATAGTTCCCTCATTGCTTAATCAGGCGGAGAGCTTGCCAGCTAAGCAGAGGCGTTGCCAGATATTTTGGAGTAAGAGGGCAGAAAGAAATTGAAGCTCGGTAGTGAAATTCTGTGTCCACCTGTTGTGTCCTGTGTCCAGAATCCTGTACCCATCAGCAAAAGCAGAAGCGAGTATCACAAGAAGACATCCCCTTTCGTATGCTCGGCTCATGGAACTAAAGTATACCTCCATAAGTCCATAGAGGTTATAGTAGACATCTACGGTTTTGTTTTTTTACCCATTTAAAGCCAAAGAGCTCCTCAAAAAATGACCCAAGCAGTTTAGAACGAGAAGAAGGGCAGCTCTCTCACTTTTCAAGAACAAGGGCCACTCTCTCCCATGGCAACGTCCCTGCCGGAAACACAACGCATGCGCACGGTTGACTAGATGGCACCACAGTATGGCAGTGGAGATCTTGCTTGGTAGCGCCAACATGCAACGCGGAGAGTCCCTAACTACAGGTTTCTCAGCTGCTCAAAGGGAGCAGCACTGTCGGAATTTGGAACAGCTTATTGGCGTTGCCATTTCAGTCGTTGAAATTTTGCTCGAAAGTTGAGCTTACTCTGCTCAATACAACGGCTGAAAAATGTACAAAATGAACTGTTCAAACAAGCTTTCGAATACATTTTTGATGCTGAAACGAGAATGATCTGGATGAGGCTCTTCAAACAGCCTGGCCTGCATCTGGGCCAGGTTTCTGTCATCACCCTCCGCCGCGGGAGCTCGCGGGTGTCGGTTTTCATCTGCCGTACTCATCTGGCCTTGGCGAGCGTTCTGTAGCACGCTGCAGAGAGGCTGGTGATGTCAATGTTTCCCCGATAAACTCGACCAGAGGTACACCGATTTCGAGAGAGAGTCTTAGCCTGATGTCGAATTACCCACAAAGAGAACTTGGTGCCGGTAGGTACTCCCTCCTCGAAGTAAGTCATGCTCGGGTGTCACTGTTGGATTCGGCTTCCGCAGTTCTGGTCTCAGAGGTCAACATTTTGACAAGATTGGACAGTCAGTCGTCTTCTGAGTCATCAGTTTTATGGAGCAGCGCTCTCGGAAAAGCGCCACGTGTGTCTGCGTCTGAGTTAGAGATGCAATCTCTGAATATCAGGGAGGTTTGTTCCAGCCAAAGGGAGTGTTCCACTTTTGTTCAGCAGCAGTTTGATATTGAAATAAGATTACGGCTTTGTCGAGCTTGTCGAGAAACCTCGATTGATACATTTCATCTCACGCAAAGCCCTCTATATTAGTTTTCCGCACACTCTAAAGTTAAAAACGCAGGGGCTCAAAACTATGATCGAATCTTTTTCCATTTTTCAACGCATTTCCCAAGATAAATGTAAACAAATAGCATAAGTTTTGCAATGTTACATGCTGAATGCAGCCAGCTCAGCTGAGCCACGTAGCTGCACGCAGTGGTTAGGCGAACCCAGGGCTGTAAGAGAGTGGCAATATTGCTGAGAGGGTCTATAATAAATCGCAGGTGATGCATAGTAAACAATAAAGTGTACTTCCTAGTACCATTTCTTTGGATGTTAGTTTTTCCATTTTGTTCTGCCGCCCAGTGCACTCCTTGTGATTCCGTTTTTTGGAAGGGGAGGGTTGAAAGTGACGATTGAACCATCAAACCTGTGACTGGAAACGTGTTTAAAATAGCAAAACTTACAGAGTTTGCCTGTAATATTCTGTAAATTTATGTTTCCTTATGTGTGGACATTTTATTGGATCCGGAAAAAATTGTAAGGCACTGGAGCTAGAACAAGTCATGACAAGACAAGACAAAACAAGACGTTTATTTTATCAACATACGAAACAGATTATTTGAGTTTTATACGATTGGCGCATAAGCACTAGGTGTTTAATTCGGAGCACCTCTCGTGTCGCACAAAATTCAGCATCACATGCCACACATCCTGCCGCAGGTAGGGTCCGCCCGTCGCGCCCCCATTCAAAATGTGACGGCGCTACGCCGCGCCGCCCAAACAAGACCCGGGAAGGCGATTGAGAGTCAAAACCTTTTAGTATCGCATATAAACCTAAATACACACCGTGCTACTGCCAAAGGCTTATGGTTGTCCAAATCTGCCCCATGTAGAATAATTTTAAGTTTGTCACTACTGCTCATAATATACATATTTCGGTCGATTGTTTGGGTGATAGCGTCTATCATGTTTCCTCGCTCACGGCGGTACCTCGGACAGTGGAGTAGGAAGTGGGCAGTGTCCTCTCGGCTACTCCCACAAGAACATTTTGGGGAGTCCTTAGCTTGTATTTGAATCTGGTGTGAATTCAGATGACTCATGTTGACCCTGAGTCTAGTGAGGAGAGCATTTTCATTTTTTGAGCCTAGGGAGTAAAATAAGTGTGGCTGCCTATCACCAAACAACTTGTTAATTTCATTTTTCAATATTTTTATTGAGGTTGAATCCCGGAAATATTGTGGGAGGCTATTCCAGCAGTTGATGACAACGAAAACTGATACTCGACCCAGTCAATGCCCGATGTTACACCGACAAATACCTTGTTTCAAGTAATATCACCTACAAAACATGTCAACCGGGCCAAACCGCTTCCACTCCACGAACGTCCATCCAAAGCCAATCCATATCAGAAAATGCGACAAAATTGATCATCAACAAAATTGGGCCAAAAATCCTACCGAAATGCATACTACCAAACTTTTCAGGCCCATCTAATCCGTTCCAATCCATTAATCGGATTGGATCAGATATCCATCCCGATGACCAATCCAAAACGTGGTCGGACCGGAGTTGAACTCACCTGTTCAGCTCACTAATCGGGGCTGGTGTCCTCCTCTGGCCTTGGGAGTAGGATAGAAGGTCGGAATGAATAGCAAACTGGGTTCCCAATATGGAGGCTTAAATCCGAAAACCATACACTTCATTACCAGAAACATCTAGCAGATTTGTTTTAAAACATTGATATTTATTTGCGGATACAATATGGTCGAAGAGACAGCGTCAAATGCCGACAACGCGCACACAAACAAAATAAGCTTCTCTGCACATCTGTCTAGTCGCTCAGCTTGTCTTGAATAGCTTTAGAAAGCACCCTTTTCTCATCACAGTTGGATTCGTTCGATTGACCTTTTGACTGGGTAAAAAACATTCCCCTGACTCATATACAGGCGGAGTCGCACACCAGCCATGCTGACGTAGAGAGTACAATCAGTCCAGAAGAGAAATGCAGGCCATCGAAAGTTACAGCCTAAATACGTTAGCTCTGGTCCTGAAAATATTTGGAAGCCGTGTTGAATCCCATCGACTCTCTGGTTACTAGGGCTGAGACGGCGGGGGCAGGGCGGTGGCCACAGGCGCCCATGTTTCCATCCCTCACCAGAACAGTTACACCAGCTCAGCAGCTGGGGAGATCAGCCGGCTCCAGGCTAGATCAGCACGGCTGAAATATACACCCAGTTCTCCGGACTCTTCCCGCGCAGAGTTTTCTCAGACTGCTGTCTGCAGGACTGTGGGAGTTTTCTTATTTAGCGTTAATCAATTACGGATTATTGATAAGAGGTAAAATGTCCTACAAGCAATTTGGCTTCCACATAGGCTTAACGTCTAGCTTGATTGAGGTTGAATAAAATATAAGTCTAAAGTCTACAGAAATAAACTTATTAGACTATATTAGACTTGTCTAAAATAGGCCCAATATTAAAAGAGGTCAAATATTAGGGTCCTGCAGAGTCAAAGCATGAAGTTAGAAGACATATCACGATCCTTGTCAACGGATAAATTTCGATGATGCGCCGAACCCTTGTGAGCGTTACAGTTCCCGTGGGCTGACAGCCGAATGAGAGGATGTCTGACATTAAAGGAAATGGACCACGATATCGCAATTATGAAAAGTACTGTACCTATGCAGACAAAATATGTCTGATAAAGGAAACCATTATTTGCTTCCACTTCCAATTACACAAAACAAAAATATCGCTTCTTTTCATTGGCGGATCCAGAAACAATTTTTGGACGGGTCTAAACCAACGTTTTGGGGAACTTAAATTGAGAAAAAGCGTGAAATATAGTATTTTGAAAGAAAAAACGGCTAATTTTTTTGCATTTTGGGGGCGTCAAATGATAATATTTTAAGCTTTGGAGGGGGCCCACAACCCTTTGACCCCCTTGGATCCGCCAGTGTTTCTTTTACTTCCATGCGTAGGTACTACCATTCAGTTTAATTGCCAAGCTCAGCTTATCTAGAGCTAGCTAAGCAGCTCTGCTTTGAGCATGTAACGGTTCAAAAGCCATGTCATGTGTTAACATTTATCACGTGCGTGCGTTGCCAGGTGGATAGAGATTCCTTCAATGGTTTGAAACCCGGACATAGTTCTCTTTATGTTTACGTTTAAAGTGTGCGGAAATTATATATGTAGAGCTTTGAATGAAATATGGTAATAGCGGTTTCTCAACACACACTACAAAGCTGCTATCTGCACTAAAAACCCAAGGACATTGGCTTTGGATTGGTTTTAGTTACTAAAATCCCACAGAGAATATGCCTTAAAATGTTTATTAGTTCTGCGGGATAACCTTATTTTGTTGTCATTGGTCGCTTAATGGTTCTTAGTTTTTGTCATATTTCGTTATTTGTCAAAGTACAATAGGTACACCGGTATCGAAATTCCTAGCGTGAACACAAACAAAGGTAGTTCTGCTATGGTAAACAACGCCATTTTGACTTTGGCGAGTTGTCACTCTAAAGGGAATGTGGCACCTTCATAACGTGATTTTAACTGAGATAGCCAAGTTGTAAAGCAAGTCGGAAAACCCGGTATTTCATTTATCATTTGTTCTGGAACTCGATATTTCCGTAGAAAAAAAAACTAAAACCTACCTGACACCAACCCCTCCTCGCCGGGCGGCCATTGTTGTGAGCTGCTGGTGTGACGACATATGCTGACGTCACGATGAGCATCAGTCAATCGAAGCCCTTGAAGCATTTCAAGTATGGTAGTGGTTGCCAGATCATCACATCATCCACAGGCAGATATTTATTTATTTGCCTAGAGGAGTATTTTTAAAAACAAAATATTGAGCTTATTGAACATTTTTCAGAGAAATCACAAGTGGTCTCATTATTTTTGGCTAAAAGTACGCCTAATTTCACTAAATTCCAAGATTCGACCAAGGTGCCACATTCCCTCTAAGAGGCACACCTGGTACATCTACAAGCCTATGTGACGTCGGCGAGGAATCCAAGATAGGGCCGCCCACTCCTAGGACCTTGGAGCCACCCCTTTGTGGATTTTGGCGCCGATATCGATGTTGGGCGCTGGCGGCTCCCTAACCACCCTTAAAGCGAGCAATTCAAGCACAGGTGCTTTAAAATTGGCTTTATGTGACCCTGGAAGAGTTCACTCTGTTTTCCGGCGTATTTTAATCCTCGCCGCCCGTCCACTGCCAGCTGCAGACCTCTGCTGGACTATTTGGCTGCCACTCCCCAGGGAGGTGCACTCCTTTGGAAAAAATATTTTCATATAGCCCCAAATATGTTTGTTGGTTAGCGCCTGTCAAATTGTACAGAAGATCCATCCAACTCCCCAGATGACATAGTAGAAATAATAGCCTAACCACTGTGTGGTAGTGAAAAAAACGAGACCCGAGCTACTGCAGCCAGAAGCGAGTTGAGGCACTCGCGCGAAACCCGCCGTTATTGAGACATGGTAATGTAATTGGAAATGTGCATGCACCTATCCAATACCTACCGTTCTTTTACTTTAAACCGTTGTGTTAGCTAGTGGTCGGTTTCAGGTATGAAAACGTGTTTTTGCATACCAAAAGTAAAATTGATTCAGTTAAAGCATTTTGAAATAGCTCTGCAGCTATTTTTGACAAAGTGTCCCCTCCTGTGCGAAAAAACTGACCGAATTTGCGCTTTATTTGGGTCAGACATTTTGAGAAATAGGCGCTGAGAATCAATCTCCGTGTTAGTCATTTCGACAAGCCAAACAAGTATAGATTAACGCCGTACAGCGAGCAGGGTATGTATTTTTCATGGGAGCCAAATGCCAAGGCAGCCTCCCATCTATTATCTTGAGGAGGGCCTCCAAGTTTATGCGGGACCAGGGGCGTAGCCAAGGGGGGTTGGCAGAGACAGCACCCCTGATGGCCCGAAGGGCCCCCTGAGGACACGGGCCGCGCGAATCGCGGCTCGCCCGCACTATGCTCTGTGGCCAAATTTTAAATTTCATACCAGACAGGGCTCTTCAGCACTCTATTCTGTAACAAGCAGGGCCCTTTTTACCCATCAGGGCCCTTTCGGCGCTATCGCAGGGGCCCTTTTCGGGGTGCCCCCTTCTCTGAGCGAAATCCTGGCTACGTCCCTGTGCGGGACAGATGTTCATTGTTGCCAAACATAGGTACAATTGCACCTAGTCAAAAAAATTGCCATGCTTTATCCTACCTTGATAATAAGAGGCCTCCTAAGTTTGGTTTTAGTTGTAAAGCAAGTCGGAAAACCCGGTATTTAATTTATCATTTGTTTTGGAACTCGAGATTTCCGTAGAAAAAACTAAAACCTAACTACAGTGCACCCCTCATGTACCTCTAGCAGCCGGCACAGTTGTCATGGCTGTTGGTGTGACGGCATATGCTGACGTCACAATGAGCATCAGCCAATTGAAGCCCTTGAAGCGTTTCAAGTATGGTAGTGGTTGCCAGATCATGACATCATCTACAGGCAGATATTTATTTCTTTTCCTAGAGGAGTATTTTAAAAATCGAAATATTGAGCCTATTGTACATTTTTCAGAGAAATCATGAGTGGTTTCATTATTTTCGGCTAAAAGTACGCCTAATTACACTATATTTCTTTACTGCAATATTCCTACTATATTCCTTACTTTTAGCCGAAAATAATGAAACCACTCATGATTTCTCTGGGAAAATTTACAATAGGCTCAATATTTTTATTTTCAAAATCAAGAAATTTAGTGTAATTAGGGGTATTCTTAGCCGAAAATCATGAAAACGTCCACGATTTCTCTGCAAAATGTACAATTAGCTCAATATTTTGGTTTTAAAATGCTCCTCTAAGGTAAAAAATAAACCTCTGCCTGTGGATGGCGTCATGATCTGGCAACTACTACCATATTCAATGGGCTTCAAGGGCTTAATTTGGCTGATTACTCACCGTGACGTCAGCGCTGTCGTCACACCAACAGCTAACAGCTGTGGCCACCTGGCTAGGGTAGATTTGGAGTACATTTCGGTTAGGTTTTTAGCTTTTCTCCACGGAATTTGTGAGTTTCAAGACAAATCATATATTGAGTACCGGGTCTTCCGGCATGCTTAACAACTTAGCTATTTCAGTTAAAATCACACTATAAAGGTGTCACATTCCGTTTAAGGTTCAGAAGAAAATAGCACCCCTCTGAGGATGCTCCTTTCACTATGAGGATAATCCAATGTATATGTTTTAGGAGTTTCTTCCGAAAAACCGGCTCCCACATTTTCTTCAAATTCACTGAGGCTTGCACGTTCAACTGCATGCAATGGAAACAAAGTCAAGATTGTTTATTTGCAAAGTAAACTGTTTATGACTTTGGGATTGAAGAACGT
The DNA here is from genome assembly GCA_034440635.1 of Lepas anatifera. Taxonomy (NCBI): domain Eukaryota; kingdom Metazoa; phylum Arthropoda; class Thecostraca; family Lepadidae; genus Lepas; species Lepas anatifera. Next base: position 650,532 of record JAOTON010001749.1, on the reverse strand, counting down.
TAGATGGCATCACCTTGTCCCTTTTTTCATTCTGCTGTATCAGGTGCGCTTCCAGAACATTGCAAACGGGGGTTGATTGAAATGTTCTCAGCGCCTACAGCAATGGTCAAATTTAGCTAATTATTTCTGAGAACAAATGGATAATACCATTGGTGCCCTTCATTTGGCTGCAGTTTCGATTTCAGTTCTTCAAACTTCGATATAACCCATGTCGCATTATACTTTGCCACGGACAGATCCAGATTATGAAGAATAGTGGATGTGTGCCATTTTCCCATATGCTTTTTTCTGGTCTATGTTAGTTTTATGCCCATGGAAGATGGAGAATGGTTAATAGATTCGATGCTAGGCTTGCAAACTACCATATGTTATATGCTTAATCCTCAGTATTTGAAAAGAGTGCCCCCAGGGCAATACAAATGATAGAATATGTCAATTTTCATACACTTCTTCCGACGGCCTGTATTCATATAATGCCTGATAGGTTTAGAATACTTCAAGCTTTTAACTCCGTACAAGTTTCAAGATTAAAGAGGGCCATCATTTATTTTTATTTGGCACAGAGGGTTTCAGAACAAGACAAATAAGTGAAATAGTTTCTCATAATTTTTCACATTCAGTCTGTACCTGGAGCCAAGTACAGCGCACAATGGAATTTCCGAATTAAATCCTGATTTCTGTTTCAAAATTTAAAACCAAGGGTAAATATGACATGAAAATACTTTCAGTGTTTTATTCAGAACAGAATGATCTTCTTTATCTCTTCGGTGTTAACAGCATGCAAAGCTGGCAAATTAAGTAAAGCCATCATTATAGTAAGGATAGATCCCTCGCCAGGATGTCATTTTCAACGACTGGGAGGGGTTTAGGATTTAACCCAGTCAAATTGTTGTGACCAGATGGAAAGGAATCCCTTCACCGTTTGAACTGGACCTTTGTGCCCTTTACATTGAATGATAAGTTGAGCTAAATTTCAATACAATATAATTTTAGGTCAAATTTGTTGTCACACCAAGCGTGGTAAACAATTTTGGGTAAAAAAACGTGACGCGGTTTGCCTAAATGCAAGCTTAGTTCACAGCCTACCATAAAAAGAAAATTATCTTTAATGAACATTTATGATACATTTTGAATTGGAGAGACATTCCAAATGTTACATCAGTTTCTCTTCGTAAATATAACAACACTAAGAACAAAAATTAAGACTACCAATTTTTCAGTTTTTATGTCACAGAACTTAGGCAAAAGCAAATACAGCTCACAATTGTATCTCTTAATAAGACGACATAATAAAAATCGTCAATTGTGATGTTTAACCCGACGAGGGGCCATCGATGGCCCCCTAAGGTTTTCCGGGATAGCAGAAAAACACAGGCGCAGCACCCGGTTGAGGACTCACCTCTCACTGCATCATTTTCCCATCATCCCGAAATTTTACCCCGGGTCACCCAAGGTCAGGTCACCAGACGAGGTCAACCAAGGTCACCTCACTTCACTTTAGAGCTCGAAGAGCACATTTCAAAGTCGATCGATTTGAAACTTCCACACTTCATGACCTTCCAGGGTCTACAAGGTGTATATCCGGGATTTTCGATTTCGTGCCCTGAGGTCAGGTCACGAGGCGACCTCTCCCATTGGAAAAGCATGGGAAAAACTATTCATGATATAAAGCCACAAAATATTGCAAATACCAGACTGCTCAGAACAACGTTTTGGACACCCTTCATGGATCCCAGGGCATATTGCCCTTGACTTTCCAAGGTCATCCAAGTCACCGGAGGTCAAAACAGTATTTGACAAAACTTTGACCTAATACAGACGGAAACAAACACCATCGTGTTTGTCTTGTCACGGCTTCATTGATGTACGGCAAGGTCACTTGACCTTCGGACCTCAGGTCATATTAGGTCACGAGGTGACCCGGCGGTCAAACCACTGGCGGGAGGTCTTACGTCCACATAGCGGAAAAACAGGCAATTTGCTACAAATGACTACCAGGCCTCAATAGCTCAATGACATAAGAGTTATGCCCAGTTTCTTAATCATTGCATATTTGGTGAAAAAGCCGATCTGACCTAATTGACCCGGAGGTCAAACCATGACCGAGCACAAAACACAAGTAATTTCTACTGAATTCATGCGAGCTTATATTGCACTTTGCAGATTTGCGCTACCGGCCATATTTTCGGAGTTAGAGGGGGCCATCGATGGCCCCCGGTGGGCGAAGGTGGCGCCGGACCCCGGTGGGGCGCGGGTTAAACTCTGAAATAACGTAGTATATCAACACGTGCCAAAGATGAGCTTGAATAACTCGAGAACCGCCTCCAGCCTTGGCAGAATACTCTTCGCCCCGAAAATAATCACGCACACCGTTCCTATTTCGTGGTCGCTTCTCCTTTCGTCAATGTCTCCTGCCTCTGCAGTCTCCCACCTCTGCGGCCAGAGTTCTAGCTCCGCCGCGACACCGGCGCCGCAGCTCGCGATCGTGGCGTACTGTCGCGATCGCGCGCGAGTGCCGCCTCGTCATCCAAACCTAGCGGTTCAGCGCGATGTCTCACTCAAAACTAGCGTCTCAGAAGCTGCAGGAACTCGGCGAGAACACTACAAGGTGGGTCTTTGTGGTCTATCTTTGGCTGCGCAAGATAACCCACGGAATCTACTTCGTCAAAACTGCGGGATTATTAGAGCAGAAATACAACATACGTCTACAAACTGAGTGCCTTGCGTTCGACCTATTCAATTGAGCCAAGCATTCTGAGTTGAACTTTATTCCGATTGAGTCAGCTTTGAGTCACCACACAGGGTTCAGCAGAGCATCGCTGCCAGAATACAACGCTCCAACGAATCGAATGGTAAACTACCACTACAAATTACCATGGTAAACTACTCTTCTACCACGCCACTACCCCCTGTAATGGAACAGTGTGCCCGTTAGGAGTGTCTCTAATACAAAACTCGAGTGGCATCACCCCGTTTCGGCCTGGATATCCGCCACTACCACTGGGCTAATCGTTTGATGATCCGTAAGAACGCATGTTTTAGCTTTTTATGCTCGTTGTCCAAATAAGCCAAATGTGTGCCTAACGAGTATAATAGTTGAAGCGTGCAAGCCCAGTAATGAACTACCTCTTTGCTTCGGGAGGTATATGTTGATCTCTCTCTCTCTCGCTCTCTCTCTCTCTCTCTCTCTCTCTCTCTCTCTCTCTCTCTCTCTCTCTCTCTCTCTCTCTCTCTCTCTGATATCGCTCCTCAACCCAAATCACACATGGCGAAACACTCGATGGTGAGGCTCCTCGACTGTGCAGACCAGCTCAGGCGAACGTTGTTCTCCGTCCAGATCGTCGGACGTCAGCGCTGATCGCTGGGTCCGCTGGTGACGCCACAAACAGACATGAATGCGGCCGCCATATTGTTTATTATCTCACGGACGATGTCTGATAGCGAGGGGCGAACCGAGTTGTTCGGCAGAGATCATGCAGGTGCCAATGAACTCATGGTGAAACTTCACTGTGTTGTCGGTTTTCCCAAGGATTTTTTATGATAAAGGTTTTGATGGCATTGGAAATTGCCTGTAAATGAGGGATACTTCTCGCATCCGTTGCTCGCAATTTCTTCATGATTGCTCTGTATCCTCTAAGAGGCAACACAATGAAGATGAAACAGGGAATGAAAAATGTGCAGGGAGAAAATGTTAACTGTCCTCTGTCCCACATAACAAAGTCACGCAAGGCAAACTCTAGCATGCTTCCAGTACTTTAACTGTTTCGGTGTTTACAAGAAACCGAGTTTTGGGGTCACCTAGGTTGGACGACCTCCCAACCTGCTTGGAGCTGGCGGACTCCTGTTTATTGTTGCTTTTTATGAGTGGGCTTCGTGCTGGGTTATATGCTAGATCATGCGAAGCGAAAATTGGGATTGTCCAGTATTCCAAAAATGGGTGTCACTTTTGTTTCACGTTCTTATCTGGATAGAATATGGCTTCATTTTACCGTAAATCTAGGCTAATGCGCTTGGAGTTTGAGGAGGCTTATTTTTACAAAAAAATAATTTCAGGTCATATCGGTCTGTCTTAAGAGTGATGTCCCTAATGCAAAGCCGCGTCTTGAATGGAAACTTACGCCGTTAGCTTTCAAAGACGTGCTCAGCTTAAAACAAATAGTCCTGTGGTGATCTCGCCCGTGGAAATGTCACGAGTTTAAAGGGAATAGACCACACTGCCAACATTATAAAAATGACTATTTACTGACAAAGTAAGTATGAAAATCAGGAAACCACACTTTGTTTCCACCTTCAATCACTAAGGAAGTCGGCACTTTTCCTACTAAAATGGGTTGACCTAAGCATCGAATTTGATAAAGCCCGCATGGGCTGGCTGTTTGCAGCGTGTAACGTTGAAACCGTATACGTTTATTATTCCGACAAAATACGTACACATACATACATATTCGTACAGGTATATAACATATTCCATCCACTCACTTCTGAATTTGGGCCGAGTCGAGTCGATTCACCATTGTCATCACAGTGAGTCGAGTCAGAATCAGAGTCGGCTTCTTGGCTGTGGATCAGAGTCGAGTCGACTCGAGAAAATTTGAGTCATCAACAAGTCTGGTACCACACTCATAATCAGCCTGTGACAATGTCTCCAGGGCAGAAGTGAGGCTGAGACGTCCCCCTCCAAAAGACCCAACAGAAATTTCCGTCGATCTGTTCCTAACGCCACAACAGCTTTTCTCTCGAACGGGCGGGGCCATTTTCCACAGCCCTGTCCGTGCGCTCCGTGAACATAATCTGGCATATTGGCCAACAATACTACTCCGGGCTCAAGCACGATAATACCAGGACTGGAAAGTACATATACACGAAAAACACTATAAAACAGGCCCTCACTACATACATAGCCGGAGGAAGACCTTAACAAACAGAGCTAAGCCTTGCCTGCAGGGAGCAACAGCAGGCCCTACCGAACGCGTCAGTGTGCGAGCAGCCGGCGAAGATAGTTCTGTTAGTTATGATGTGTTACACTGCACGGGTTTGAACACGATATCAGTAGGTGTCGCCCGCCGACCCCTGGCTGCACGCGTGCACGCTGAGAGTCCTGCCCAATCGACCGTTCGGCCCCCGCCCGAGTCAGACCGCTTACCACCAGCAGCGCCGTAGTTCCACCGGTCACCGCCAGGGCAGTTGCGCCTCCTATATTTTTTTCCTTGGAGACAATGACCATTGAACATTGTGGTAGATTTTCATTTGGAAAGCTTCTTTTGTTCTTTAACGATTCTGAAGATTTTCTATTCCTTTCCAATGGAATATTTCGAGTTGACCTGGTTAGGTTCGTTACAATATTAGAATCATAAGTACGGGCTGTGCGTGCGTGCGTAGGTACGTGCGTGCGTGCTTGGAGTATAGTCAAACGATTTGCCTACCAAATCCAGCTATGGCAGAAAAAATTGTGTACTTTCCAATTTCAACGTAACGACGAACATTGGCGGATCTAGAAGCAGCTTTTGAAGGGGACCAAACCAACGTTTTGTGGGGGGGGGGTAAAACGAGAAAAAGTCGCGAAAACAGTAATCTTTAATGACAAAAATTCCCAAAATTTGAACCTCAGAGTGAAAGATACTATTCTAGGCTTTGGTCGGGGCCACGGCCCTTTTGGCCATCCCTTAGATCCGCCAGCGACGATGAAATAATTACAGCTATAAAAATTAAAAAGAAGAAAATGCCCCAGTTACACAAGAATAGAATCCGAGTTTATTGAAAAATATAAAGGGAATGTTTTAAGATGTAATTGGGAAATATTTGTTTCTGGACCGTAGAAATTGTAGGGATGGACAATGGTGACAGGAGTTATCGCAAAATCGGAAGGCTTATTTTTTGTCACAGCCTGTCTTTCCATAGCCCTCGCATGCCATATTCACACATGAAACGCCATATTTATTCACAAAGGGCTAGTTTTGAGACAAAATGTGAAAGCGGTTTTTGTTCGGTACACATCGACGCAACCTGCAGTCGCTCACTTCGAATCGAATGGAGGCGCCTCATTCCTTCAGATATAGACTATGACCGTTACGACTGCTCGATCGTGATTGGCTGTGGCTGATTTGCGCTGATTTGCGGTGTTTGCGCCAGCCCCGGTTCGAGTGTGGGTGGCAGACTAGCAATTTCACTCAACTCCTTTCAGGCAGCACGAAGTTATTAATTACACAACTTATCCCCAGGAGCGCTCATCAGGGAAACACTGTCCAGATTTGAGGGCGTATCATATTACTGAAAACAAAAGAAATGTACCAAAAATAAAAAGTGTAAGTGAAATGGGGATACCATTCAATGGTTATGTCTAAAAAAATATACCTGCGACAACTTCCACACTACGATGATCTACATTAAAATAACGGGCGGACATTAACAGCTGTGCAGTCACACTTCCCTATTTCAGAGCTTGCTGAGACCGGAAGAAGTGTTGCCATCCAGTGCGATGAGCCGTGTTGCGGCCTGGATGCCGGACCCAGTTACTGACCCTGCACACCTCTGTTCGCAGCACATCTGGCGGGAGCATGTCAGCACGGCGCACCCCCACGCCGCCGCCGCCGGGGAGGGGGTGTCTCAGGGGGCTGACGGGCAGGCCCGGACCGGCGTCTGAAGCGCCACCAGCAGCCACCGTTCCAGCACCTTCACTGCGGTACCCATTTTAGCAGGGCTGCGTGATGGAATAATACTATTCACCCCTTTTAATGAAAAACTCCGCGTCAAAATGACGGTGAAGGGACGATACACACCCCGTTCGAGGGGAAGGCACTTGCCCTCCCCATCCCTCCTACGCACCCAATTTTCTATTTGTTCTATAAAAAACATGATATTTAACTGTGTGGCCCCGTTGTACTACGTGTGCCCCCCTCCACACAAATGGAGTAGGTCCCAAACCTCGAGCTCACGAAACCCAGCCCTGATCTGGCTGGCTGGATACTAAGACTTTTGCTTTACCTAAGCGTTTTCATTTCCCATGGGAAAGAAACTTACCTATCACTAATTCAAGATAGTGTAAGTATGTGGCTTGAATCTCAGATTTCTCTTTGACCTCCTCGAAACTGATTATTTCTCCGCTTACACCGATAAACTCAATAGTATTTTTTCAGGCTTTTTTAGTTCACTCCCTCATCTCAGTGCCCTTCAACTTTGTGAGATCAAGATTGAAGTGTGCTAAACTACATCTACGAGAGTCATCCACAGCAACGCCAGATATTGACTATGGGAAAACTATGCTTACAAAATAACGAGGGACAAATTAATCCCCTCACATACGATTCAGTTTTTCCTTGGGATATATATTTTATCCCGTCCCATCTAGCCCCAAATGAAAATGGCATGCCATACAGCACCATACGATCCCGCTCCATAATTCCCATCACGTCCAATCTAGACCTCTGCTCCTGACCCAGACCGTCCAATCCAGACCTCTGCTCCTGACCCAGACCGTCCAATCCAGACCTCTGCTCCTGACCCAGACCTCTGCTCTTGACCCAGACCGTCCAACCCAGACCTCTGCTCCTGACCCAGACCGTCCAATCCAGACCTCTGCTCCTGACCCAGACCGTCCAATCCTCTGCTCCTGACCCAAACCTCTGCTCTTGACCCAGACCGTCAAATCCAGACCTCTGCTCCTGACCCAAACCGTCCAATCCAGACCTCTGCTAACCCAGACTACCCTAGACAGACCTCCGCTTCCGACCCAGACAGACTAAATCAGATATCTGTTGCTGACCCACACACAAGACTTAAGCTCAAGGTGACAAGCCAGGATGGTCTGTCCGGGGAGCATGTGCTGACTTTGTGACCACAAGGGGCGATGGGGGCACCTCATCTGCAGAAGTCAGCAGTAATGTCACTTGTTCAACGCCTCACTGTATCTGCAAAGGGAGTGAGACATCTTTACAATGGGATTTCTAACTGAGGTAGCCAGGAGATATAGTATTCCAGGAAAACCCTTGTCCAGGCTTTCGTTCGTCTTTAAACTCACCATTTGTAGAGCAATTCGACGCGTTGAGGGCGGGATTGGTCGCCACCAGCTCAGCACAGCCTGCAGTTATCAACGAATAGCTGGGAGTGGCCGTCGGACTTTTAGACAGGGCGTGAATCTGTCTCTCTAGGAATGCCCGGGGACCGACAATGAAACATCGAAACAGTGGTAAAAATTCCTTCACATTTCCGTGGTTTTAATTTTCAGAACTTAAAATTGGTATTACGCAGAACAACAGACCTGTAAGAAAGCTGGAGCACGCTTAATATTATAATATCCCTTTTAACACGGTGGTTATTGGCGTGGTTTCAAATTTGGGCAACCACCAATCCTAAAAAAAAATCACGGCTATACTTCAACTTGTAGGAAGGAGGAGATGAAGGAATGGCAGTGGGTTCCAAAACAAGTACGCCAACGAAGCGCTGTTGCCCCATTAACAGTAAGTTCTAAGAGAGACAAAACACAAAAACGTTTTTCGGCATGCTTTAAGTGAATGATAGCCGAGTTCATATCCCATGAAGACAAATAGTACCTTTAAATATTTCCCTTCACTACACCTTTCTTTTATATTTTGGTTAGGGCCTGGGCCGAAATGGCCATTGATCTGCCTGCGGCACGAACCTGTCAGTACACATACAAAACAAAGCCCAGGGCCAATGCCATCTGATTCTTCCTTAATGGTTCAATATCCCGTTTCATCTTGAAGCACGCTTGCACTATCTGGCGAGAGGATCTTCAAGAGCCATCGCAGACGCAGAGCCATCGCAGAAAGCACCAGTCGCACCTCCATACTTCTTTACATTCCATACTTATAAATGATACAGGATGTATAGAAGAACGGTAGACTGACTGGCACTGATTGATGCACCGACTGTCTGCACTTATTCACAGGCTCTTGATATTCCTGGTGGGGCAGCCTGCACATATTCACGTGCACCTGAAATTGTAACTTTCATCCGGACCTCGCAACTTGTACACACATCCTGGGGCGCGTTTTCTTCCAGATGAGTTCTGCTTTTTCCGACGGCTATCACTAACCCAACACTCGGCAGGTTGATCGCTAATAATGTAGACATTTAGCAGCAATGACGTCACGGGTGTCTGGGTACACTGGCAGGGTTCGACGCAGGTGCTGCCCGCGCCGTTCCAGCCATCCGCACCGCTACTGAAGGGGAGCCAGCGACGGATGTTCTGGCGCCGGCGGCTCCCCCTCGCGGCGGCACCGCGCCTCTGCCTCCCGTCTAAATATGTCGGAGCAGGCGGAGCAGTGAAGGTTGGCCAGTAGCCAGCCCGGGTGGTAGCCAGATCCGCGGCGCTACAGCGATGGGAGACAAAAATAGTGGCCCGCCGACGACGCACCGGGTCTCATCAGCCCTCCCCGCACGTTAGAAGAGCTGATGACTCCCATGTTCTAGCATGTTCGAGGTGCAGGCCATGGTCTGGCTTGAAGACTATTCACACCACGTGGCCAGGGGGCGCCCCTTTCGTGGCTGAGGACGCAGCCTTCCGGCCGGCCCGGGGAGCCAGCCTTTTCTGTTCACCATGTATCTCAGAAAATGTTGAACAAAATAAGGAAAAATAAACCTTAAATGTCAATATTTAACCAAAAAAATTGAAGGACAATCAACTCTCTTTGATAGTCATGGAACAGGAGTGGCCAAAAATACACTCCTTGAGTTTTTCTTTCTGGTGTTGCAGGAAGATGCCATAGACAAGTCTCAGGTTGAGTGCGTGCTTCAATATTATTTGTATTTGAATTTTCGTAACACTTTTATCCCTACATTTTAATGCTGAGACCAATCATTGCTTTTGATTGCTGAATTGATTTTCGGTGTCCTAAGGAAAATTTTCTTCTAAGAGGTCCCCATGAAGTTTTGATTATGGCGGTTTCGCTCCTCCAGGGAACTTATAGTTTTGTTCTCACCTCTCAGAGTCAGTTTCTGATCCCGTCCCCGTTGAAAGCTTTACAAAGGGGCCGGCTTGTTACCAAAGTATGTAACTGCCTCTAAATCCTGAATCCTCAGTTCCTACAGGTAACTCTGGCTGACCTGACCTGTCATTGACGCCCGGGAGACCAACCGGGCCCTGGCTGCTTCACGACAGGAGATATAATTTCATCAGGCGCCTGGAGGAGCTGATAGACAGTCAAAATTTCACATAGATCCAACGCTTTCAATGTGCCTATGACTGCCATAGGGGCTAGGGTTTCCGCAGGAAGCTTGCCAGATCAAATCCTGCTTCAGTTTAGGGGCCTCGGATGTCTATGTACGAAACTGATTTTTTTATTGGTGAACTGACGAACCAATCACAAGGTTATCGGACGTAGAAGTAGGTACATGGACGCATGCTTGACTACCATCATCTCTTATTGACACTGGCAGATCCAGGGGATTCATAAGGACCATGCTCCATTCCCCGCGCCCAGGCCGGGGAGCAAACATGTTTTAGCCCCTTGAACGAGGTGCGGTCTTTGATTTTCCATTCAGATATTTCAAATCAAACTCCTTTTATAAGACAGCACTTGTCTCGATTGTGAAAATATAAAAGCAAGGAATTTTTCGGTTGAGACTCTCTCCTGTTTGGTATGCCTCCTCATTTATTTTCAAACTCTCGGGAATCTTCACAAATGTCAGAAAAGGGGGGCCAGCGTGCCACTGACCCCTACCTTTCATCCGAAAATTTTCTGTTTTTAGCCACTTTTGGAAAGCATAGGTAGGTTTTGCGAGCAACATAAGCAGAAGGCAACCACAAGCTCAAATCTGAAGAGGTTTTATGTTAGAGTGGATGCTTCTGGTCGTAAGGATGTTGAATATTCATTGACCCCCTTACTTTTCTCTTCCAGTGGTGACGCTTATGGATATTGTGGTTGTCTTGAGCGAATTTTGTTTAGACTTGTTGCCTGTGGGGCCATTTGGAAAGTTCCAGAGTGGACACCAGCTTAACAGGGAGTTATTTTCTCATTTTCCTCATATTTATATGGTTGCTCCTTTCAACACCTCTTCGAAAGGCTCCCGATTCCGACAGAAAAACAAATGTGTGCCACTGATGTATTCACTAGTGCCTTTTTTAGCTTCGGAAAAACTGAAAAGCATTTCAACTGAATGCGAATAAAATTTAAACACGTAGACAACGAAACGCAACTCAAGACTAGGAATTGCAAATCACAGCTATTGGATGATCGCTTTAGACGAAGTCAGGCGAGTAAGCGTCGCAAACTATGCTAATTGCAAATTGTGATAAAACACAGGGCCTTTGGTTCAAGAAGTAATTTTCCGTGCTTCTTCCAAGGATATTCAGCAATACATAGTTTTTATCACTCCTTCCAGTTTCTGTGCCAAGAATCTGTCGTGAGCCTTGGCTTTATTCTTTTTTCTTCTTTTTTTAATTGAGATCCGCCACCGCTTGATATTGATAAAGACCCTAGCTTAAAGTCCTTTACTACCTTGCACCAAACAATAAAGAAAGGTATGATTCGATTTCCAGTAAAAAACATGACTTATATTGTAAGTTATTCGGACGCGACTTCGGTTGTCAGTGAAACATTCTTGGGTGTAGTAAACCGAATCAATATCAACAAAAGTAATCAAGTAGAAACTCCAGGACAAAAAGAAAAACCAGAAAACACATCTTGTATGCACAGGCCTACTGCCCGCAACGTGCACAGATGCCGCGCAGACTGAACTGAGTATACATTAAAGGATAAGAATTCACGGAAACGTAACGGTGTTGCACATGTGTACATGAACTTGACGGTTCGCTGGTACTGAAATCACGTAACCACCGACTCTTGCAATACTGGGGAGTCAGCTGATGTGGTGGTCTATATATGCCCCACTTCCAATACAGGGGCCCGTGATCCCTTATTATCGCCCAACTTGGTCAAGCTTTGGGCGATCTTCATGACAAACAGACAGACGTGTATTTGCATAATTAAACAATAAAATAATACCACAGTGTTCGCAATTGGCGCAAAAGGACGAATGCTTATGCGAGGCACCTCTTGCACGGCTAGTTCCCACCATTCTGCACCACCACAGAGGGAATCACCCAGTGCCGTTGTTCAGGGAACAAATGATTGGGTGTGCCGCCCACCCAGCAGCACCTCCGCCCGGCCCAGGCGCAACTATTCAAATCGTTTTGTGTTACGGATGAATTTAAAGACGCTTGAGGCTACTTTTTGGAGCTTGATTTGTTTTATAAGGAGCCATGCAGTAGGAAGTTCAGTTTTGATTGTTTATCCATGGTGCAAAGCTTAATGTTGGTTACAGAGAGTACTTCCTGAAACAGTGTTGCTCTTGCACGAATAAATAGTTGACAATGGAGAATGTAGTGTGCAGTGTACTCTTTTGTTTCGCCGCAGGCACAAAGGGGAGCGTTGATTGCCTGAACATCTGGTCATCTGGTCCTGCGTACCCTACGTATCTTGAGTAGGTAAACTAATGCTTCATAATTAACCTACGAGTAGGAAAACATATTTCCTAGACAACTAATAAGTGCCTTCTAGTGTTAGTTAACCCTCGCCCCACCGGGGGAGCCATCGATGGCCCCTAAGGTTTTCCGGGATAGCAGGAAAACTACGAGGCGCAGCACCGCGGTTGAGGGCTCCACCTCTCACCCCATCATTTTTCACCCACCCCTGAAATTTTTACCCCGGGTCACCCAAGGTCGGGTCACCAGGCGAGGTCAACCAAGGTCACCTCACTTCAACTTTTGAGCTCTATAAGAGCTACATTTCTAAGTCGATCGATTTGAAACTTTCTACACTTCATGAACCCTCTAGGGTCTACAAGATGTATATCCGGGATTTTTCGATTTCGTGACCTGAGGTCAGGTTACGAAGTGACCTCTCCCATTGAAAAAGCATGGGGAAAAGCTTTCTTATGATCTAAAAATCATAGAAACGATTTCAAATACTCAGCTTGCTCAGAAAAGCGTGCATGGACACCATTTCATGGATCAAAGGGGTCATATTTGTTCTTTGACCTGTCCGACGTCATCGAAGGTCACCAGGGGTCAAAAACAGTATTTTGATCATAACTTTTGACCTAATTAAGCTAGAGCGCTGAAGCAAACACCATCGTGTATGCCTCGACACTGGCTTTTATTTGATATACGGCAAGGTCACTTTCTGACCTTTCGTGACGACAGGTCATATTAGGTCACGAGGTGACCTCAGGAGGTCAAACCACTGGCGGAAGGTCATTACGCTCCGCGTAGCGGAAAAAATTTATGGCATTTTCCTATCATATTTACTTTACCAGATCTCAGTAGTTCTAATGGCATAAGATTTATGCCCATTTTGTTTAAGCATTGCAGATTTGAGTGAAGATAGCCGATTTTGACCTAACTTGACGTCTGGAGGTCAAACTATTGACCTGAGCGCTTAAACATGGGAAGTAATTTCTTACTGAATTCACGCGAGCTTTCTAATGCACTTTGCAGATTTGTGCGCTAACCCCCATATTTTTGGAGTTAGAGGGGAACCATCGATGCCCCCGGTGGGGCGAAGGTGGCGACGGTGGGGCGCGGGTTAACACTTGGTACAGGAACGGGACATCCACGTGTTCAAGAGGCGAACTACGACAAGAAAGGACTACACATCAAATAGCAGCCATACATAGGTTCGAGGATTTAGAGCAGCGCCAGTTCCTATTCCGAGCTGGTGAGGTATTGGTTCTGCCCGCTGATGGAGGGATTAGGAGCTGAGCCGGGGTTAGACGGGCCGGGACGAAGTCGCAGTTCCCCAGCCGCGCGTCTGAGGCGGCGCCGGCATCTGCTAATGCGGTAACGACCGACCCATTGTTCACACAGGCTGCGCCTGGCCTTCGGTTCTCTCCGGAAAATGGGCTACGACGACGTGTGGTCTGCCACGCATACTAGGGGAGGGATGGAGCTCGTTGTTAGAATATTTCTGTTCACCTAAAGGAAGCTGGAAATCTTCATGGGATTTGCACCATCTATCTGAGATGGTATACGGGGTAGAGTATCCTGGAAACCCCGGTTTCTCATTTCACTTCCCCCAGAGCTCAGATTTTACGGAGTGCCCGAGGCCGACATTGCAACCCATTCAAAGTTAAACAAATAAAATAATCACATCTTCCGTGAAATATTATCGAGTGATATAAAACTGCATGCAGCAAACGTAGAACTGTGCTCTAGATGTTTCGTGAGATACCAAACAAAAACACCTTATGAACAATTCAAAACTCTAAAAATGGGCACCAGAATGGGACTTCGGGGCTTCCATATTTTGAATCAAGGTCTGAAAGCGGCCGTCCATAATTTACGTAACGCAAACGGGGATGGAAGTCAGCCACAGCATGGACAAACGTTGCACACAGGCGTTAAAATGCGTTAGGCGGGGAAAGGGGGCGGGTAAAAAACCACAAAACGTGCGTTACGTAAATTACGGACGACCCCAAGCTACAAGAAACTAGAAAAAGACAGATAGTTGGTATCCAGAATAGCTGTAGGGGGAGGGGACTGCCGGCTGTGGGAGTGGGGTGGGCAATGCCAGACTGTGTGGGGTGGGGATGCTTAGAAGTGTGGGGATGGGGGGAATGCGGGGTCCTGAGGGCTGTGGGGGTAGTGGTGATAGGGGGCTTTAGACTTTCGAGGGGGTTTGGAGGCCGTGGGAGGCTGGAGACTGTGGGGGTGGTGGATACTGTGTGTGTGGTGGGGACTGGGGGGTGCTGGGGACTGTGGGGTTCTTGGTTCTGCGGGCGCGGTGGGGACTGTGAGGGTGCTGGGGAATGTATGTGTGGGTGGGGTCGGGGAGTGAGGACAACTGCAGCCCTGCTGCACGCCGTGCCCCGCTGACTGACAGTGGAGAAACACCGGCGCCACTGCAGAACCCTCGCCACAATCTGCTGCGGAGCCAGAACTATAAATCATACGGGTACCCCTCCCTTCGATCAGAGGGCTGAATGGAAGCCTTCTGGAGAAGGTGCCTGAGGTGATTCTGCTTAAGCAAACAGAATAGCACGCAACACTGAAAACACATGACGATGTACAAGTAAAGTGTCCTTCAGATGCCAGTGGCGGAGGAGTAAGGGGGCAAGGGGGTAAATTCCCCTTAAAATTCAAAGACGGGCCCATGGGCGTCGAACACAAAGTGTACTGGAGGCGTTCTAGAAAATATCCTGAAAACTGGGGCACTTATCACTGGCTGAGTGGTATCTGTGTCGGCAGATATGATCTGTCAAAGGGGCCTTTGTTCACAGTGGGGGCCCACCATACTGACTGAGTGCCCACCTGCTCCCCGGCTTCCCGATTGGTGACAACCAGTTTGTTGGCTGAGGGTCCTAGCAGTGTCGTGGAAAGGGGAGAGCATCAGTTTTCTTTCTGAGGGCCTCACCAGCTTCCTAGCTGGAGATAAAGCCTGTCTTAAAAGTAAAACATAAAAAGCAGCCAAGGTGGAAACGATTCAAATACATCTATCAGGCCTGTGTAAAAAATAGAAAATCTTTACATATTTCTCTCCTCCCAGTCAAATTTTTGCATATTTCACCCGAATGGCATGTCCTTAATTCTGCATTCAACATCATAATAAACGGTAGAAAATATACTCAGTTGGGCAGAAAACGGATAAATTTTAAACGTCATATCGTTTTTATCGTACCGACAAAAAACAAAGTTCTTAACTTTCTACTTATTTATCGGAACATTGCAAGAACAGTTTCCAAATGCAGTACGAGTAAGAACAGAGTCATGAAATAACATGAACCACTGTCTTATATTTCTCTTGGTGCTGGGACGAAGGTCTTCTGACGTCAAGAGTTTAACGATATCTCAGAGAAAATGTATATCTGGCTTACAGTCACTTTATAGTAAAAGCAGGAAACTCATCTCGATGGTGGTGAGATTGAAAAGTTATCGATGGTGAGGAAATCCAATGTGCTGCAAAAGCACTAATATCACGAACGCGCAAGAAAATTAGCTATGACATGACGCCACCGCCCGAGGTCAGGAAGAATGAAATAAAAATGTTTTAACTTGAGCTTCTTTTTTCTCTGCAACCATCTCGTATGTCATATCACAGCTAAAAACACGAACACAAAATGGACAGATATATTCCAAAAGAATGTAGAAAATTCAGTTCCAAACCACATTAAATGAGGAATTATTATTCATAAATCTCAAAACGAAAACGAATAAATTCTCATCGATTTTTATATCGTGTTGCATGTAAATTAGTCGTAAATAAGGCATTCACTTTCCGCCACCGGACTTAGCTGTGCAATATCATCCCATTTATCTTAGATAATAACGATAACCCATAACGTGTCATCTTGACACAGAAGAGTCCGTTCAGTTATCGCCAATGAAGGTATTTTGGTGGTATTTAACAGCATACACGCAAGTTTGTAATGTAGGAGAGTGAGCGGTCTTGCAAGCGTCATGCCAGGTGGTACTAGTGAAAATGTCACGACTTTCTGCGGAAAGCTTGATGGAAAAGGATACATTTGCACCCTCCCCCCCACTTGACTATATTCCTCGGGAACCTGACTCGGCTAGTCTCCTTTCGGGAGCACACCAGTGCCCAATTTTTTTTTCAACTAGATGTTATTTGACAAGAATACCGGTTGTCGACATCTTTCTTCTTTATTATCCCAGGCAAATAGAAATGAAAGGATTACTGCATGGAAAATGTTCCATTCCGTACAAAATTCTAAATATATTCATTTTTCATCCATTCAATAGCCATGTCTACGCAAGAAAGGAGAGTGTTTTACACTTTGCTGTGGAAAGGGTACTGCAGATGCTAATTGGCAGAAAATCACAATTTTTGGTCAACTTCAGTGGGGGCAAAATATTATTTGTTCTACCTTGGTTGGCTTTTGGGGGCCATAACCCGGGTACCCTCGCTCGGCACCGCACCTAAACGCTTTGGCAACGAGTCAAGCCACACGAACCAGAGTCAAGCAAGAACTTGAGTAATGCTCGTCGTTATCGTGAGTGAAGGACAGCCTTCATTTCAGCGGTATATCATTCTTTTGAAGTCGTTATCCGATCCCATCATGGTTACGTAAACCGGGCGGATCCACATTGTTTTATAACAGACAAAGGCACTACGTGCTCCATTTCCTATAAGTGGAAAAATATCTTTTGTGTTGACTCTGTTCATTTTCTTTATAATATGCTAGCGGAGGATACAATTGTCCCTCGTTTTAACAGAAGCTATGTGCGCCAAATAATACTGAATGTCACCCTCTGCCCCCCCCCCAGTACAACGATTATGATGATGTACATTCCTCCCCACTCATCTGAAAGCACCCGTGGCCTGTCACTACAGCAAATCACAAACATAGAGAAGATCTGGCCAACTCTGCTCTCTATTTTTGTCTGACACATTGCTGCCGCCGGTGCCGCCTAAATATGGCATCCGCGCACCAGCAGTGCCAACCGGTAACCCAACCACAAGTCACCCCTGGCAGCGGCTACATGTGCGGGAGACTGGTGACGTCACAGCAGCCAGCTGCCACCACTCTGCATTCCACAGCTGCGTTTCAAGTTTGGAAGCCCCCGGTAACACGGGCAAATGTGGAAAGGCAATGCATACGAAGTGTTCAACCCCTAACATGTTTTTTAATGTTTAAGTAGAAGGGTTCTAGTCCCCTAGTCCTTAATCACGCCCATATAGTGTTCAATGTCAAGCCCCCCAGTGAAGGTGACCCTTGGAAAAAACAGCTGAAAAAGTAGCCCCAATGCAGCGAAATTCGTTCCGGACAGAGCTGCCTAACACCGCATGTTTGCAAACCCAAGGGATAACCCTAATATGATCACTTCCTTAAGAATACACAATATTTCGAGAGTTCGAGGCACAAGCATTCTCGCGAGAAACAACATTGAACACGAATCAATTACGGAAAAGCATTTCCAATGTGGAAATTACTTTTCCATTGTAAGCGAAATCGGTAAGATAACATTTGCATTTTTTAGCATTTATGGTCTCAACTGTGATAAACCAGAATTTTACGAAGTGCTGATATGAGACTTAGATCCTATTCATTCAGATCACACACTCATAGGACGAGACTTTAACTGTGTTGTTGGTTCAGTTAAGGATTATCACAAACTTTCGTGAATATAACACAAATGCAGAACAGATCCCTAGAATTTGTAAATGCAAAACAGATTATTTGACGCTTGGCAAAGCAAAAACCGAGACAAAAACTGCTACACTTGGAGAAGCCACAACCCGTTTAACACGCGCATTGACGGGGGTCTGAGCCACCTTCGCATTGACGGGGGCGGGTACCCGCCCCCCTAAGATCTCGAGAACCATGGTAGGTAGCGAAAAACGGTAAACGGCGTTGGGCTGCCCATCCACTTCTCCATCGAAAACATTTGAACCGTTTTTTTGTCAGGTTACATTTAAGGTCACGAGAGGTCAAAACATGCCCGTCATAGGGATAACATGTAAATTCAGCTTTTAGGCCATTAAATCTGAACAAGTAAAGATAGAGCAAAACGACTTGAACTATATGAATCCTCTTAGCAAGCCGAATCGAATGATATATAAGTTGACCTTGCTAGGTCAAATCAAGGATTTGACCTGACCTGAGGTCAGGTCAGGGTCAAATTATATAAAATGCATATCATTAGAACCGCAAAGCCCAGGCGAGTCTAATGCAGCTAAAATAAATGCTCTATCACCATCCGTTACTGAGTTATTCCGTAAAAACCATTTTCCCATGTATTTCCAATGGAGAGGTCATGCCTCGTACCTGACCTTAGGTCATCGATATCAAAAATACCGGAACATATTTTAGAGAACTCGGTGGGGCCATTATGTGATATGAGTTTCAATCGGATAAGTTCACCCTGCTCCGACTTATGCTATCTTAAACTTTTTTGAGGTCGGGTCACTTGACCTGTAATGGTGACCTGACCTGAGATGACCTAACCTTAAAATTTTCACAGAAGTTGTAAAAATGATGAGGGGAAAAGGTATACCAAGTACGGCGGCGCTACGCGCCGAGTTTTTCTGCTATCTCCGAAAAACCCGAGGGGGGCGGGTACCCGCCCCCGTCAATGCGCGTGTTAAGGGGGCCACGCTAAATATGTTTTCAGTGATGATAATTTGATGACCAGTTTTCAAGACGCTTTAGTAAGGTCAGGGCAAAGAACAAATCACAATATGCTTGTTTTGCGAATTCAAAATGTACTAAAAGAACGCAGTCCCGGTATTTGGAAGTTTAACAAATCTGCCTTGGGAGAAGGACAATGCGTAGAACTCGTAAAAGAATGTATAAGAAAGGTTATTCTAGAATATGCTGCGTAGAACTCGTAAAAGAATGTATAAGAAAGGTTATTCTACAATATGCTGTTCCTGTTTATAATGAACACACCATCGCAAACATAGAAAGTTCCCGCCCATTCAATTTCCGATAAGTGATTATAATTCTATTCTACGAAACACTGTACATTTTAATACGGGGAGAAACCATTCAGTATTGCAAAAGGAAATCACAAAAAGGCGAATGGTGGAAAATAGCTGATAAAAATGTTACTGTTCTTCATGAAAACATAATGAAAATGAACTCCCCAGAAAACTTTGAAGCATTAAAGACAGCTGAATTGGCCTGAAAAGTCATAGAAGAGCATACATCAGACTTATTGTACGTTCCCGAGCACAATGGCAGGAGGAGGACGAAGAGAACTCAAAATACTTCCTTCTCTAGAAAAAAACGGAACGGGATGCGGAAGACTGTTGAATTTATCCATGATGGTGATACGAAAATGAGTAAAGCAAACGAAGTTTTGTCTGTTTTCACACAAAGACTAAAAAATAAATATGCTGAGCAAATTGAGAACGTCACATACATGGATTTTATTCATAAAAATATTAAAACAAATATAAAAAACCGAGAAACAATACTTCGAAGCGCCAATAAGTTTAGAAGAGTTGACACTAGCATTAAAATCGATGAAAAAGGAAAAACACTGGGAATAAATGGCTTCTCAGTTGAATTTCTTATATCCTTTTGGAAAGAAAGTGGCATATTCTTGTATCAAGCTTACAAACACAGTCTTTCGAATGAAACAAACCGCATGACGCCTAGATAAGGTATGATAACAATGATTCCGAAGGCCGGAAAATACCAAAATTCCCTTAAAGGGAAGGTGGCACCTTCACAACGTGATTTTAACAAAGATAGCCAAATTGTAAAGAAAGTCGGAAAACCCTGTACTCAATCTATCATTTGCCTTGGAACTCGAGATTTCCGTAGAAAAAAGCTTTAAACATACCTGCAATATACCCCTAATGTACCCCTAGCAACAGGCCACAGTTGTCATGGCTATTGGTGTGACGACATATGCTGACGTCACGATGAGCATGAGCCAATTGAAGCCCTGGAAGCGTTTCAAGTATGGTAGTGGTTGCTAAATCATGACATCATCCGCAGGCAGATATTGATTTCTTTTCCTAGAGGAGTATTTTAAAAATCAAAATATTGAGCTTATTGTACATTTTGCAGGGAAATCATGAGTGGTTTCATTATTTTCGGCTGAAAGTATGCCTAATTACACTAAATTCCAGGATTCCACCAAGGTACCAAATTCTCTTTAAAGGCTGGCGCCCAATCGCCTTGCTCAGCGTTGTCTTCAAAATTATTTCTACAGCAATTGCAAATCGATTTAAAAAGTAATAAGCAAATAAGTACACCCTCTCAGTCAGCGTATATGAGTAACAGGTTTATAGGAGAAAACAGCTGTCTGTTATATGATGTCAGTAGGTAAACAGGCATTTTTGGCATGTGTTTTAAAACAATTGAACTTTGGTGACGACAGCCTAAGACTCATTCGTGCACGATACTTGAACCCCTCTAACTATGCCGGCATCCTAATGAATGGCTTACTTGGGGAAAAATATTTTTGCACCGAGGAATCTGTCAAGGAGATCTTGCCACTGGTTATTTGTTTGTTTTGTCTGTTCTAGTACTAAGAAACCAAATCAATCCATCAAAAAAACCTACGTAGGGTCAAACTTGCACCAGACTTAGAAATACTTATCAGTCAATATGCGGATGACACAATTATTTTCTTGGAATGCTCGGTTAGCTCAATCAAAGGTGTCATTAGTGAATTTGCTGAATTCTCCAAACACTCAGGGCTAAAACTGAACTGGGAGAAAACATATTGCATGCCAACTGCTTCCATGAAGGAAAACAAAATAACACAGCAATAAAATTTGAAATGGGTACACGATATGATAGAAATATCATCGGCATTACATACAATCGCATCAAACATAACGTCCTGTTCTTAACCTAGATAAAAAATCGGCACAATAGGAAATTAATCAATGGAAGCGGCGCCACATAACACCTATTGTTAAAATTGTCGTGATAAAAGAATTGCTAATTTTAAAACATGTTCACCTCCTGACAGCATTACCAAACCCCTCGGCTAAATATGTAAAAAAACTTTTGTTTGCGTTTCTTTTGGGTGGTAAGCTCGACGAAGTAAAACGTTCAAAAATCATTCAGGCGTATGGAGCCGACTGTCTTCACATGTTCGAGATAGATGCGTTCATTCTCAGCCTTAAAGGGAATGTGGCACCTTCACAACGTGATTTTAACGGAGATAGCCAAGTTGTAAAGCAAGTCGGAAAACCCGGTACTGCATATTTCAATTGTCTTGGAACTCGATATTTCCGTAGAGAAACCTAAAACCTACCTGTCACCAGCCCCCATCAGCCCGTCGCCGGGCGGCCATTGTTTTGAGCTGCTGGTGTGACATATGCTGACGTCACGATGAGCATCAGCCAATCAAAGCCCTTGAAGCGTTTCAAGTATGGTAGTGGTTGCCAGATCGTGACATCATCCACAGGCTGATATTTATTTCTCTTACTAGAGGAGTATTTTTAAAACAAAATATTGAGCTTATTGTACATTTTTCAGAGAAATAATGTGTGGTTTCATTATTTTTGGCTAAAAGTACGCCTAATTTCACTAAATTCCAGGATTCGACCAAGGTGCCACATTCCCTTTAAACTATCATGGCTACGAAGAGCGATTGAGTCATCCGCGGATGGGGTAAAAGTTGGAGGAATTAAGCTACCAGAACCCTCGTGCTTACTAACTTTCAGAAATGCAAAATTAAGAAGAGTAAAGAACCAGCACCAGCTTCAAAATCCATTTTGGATGGATGTAGTGCAGTCGCTTATTCAGTTCAACGATATTTATCACGCGCTGTCACAAGAGATACTGACTGAAACTATCTGGTATTCGAACTTAACTAAATCCAAAACATCTTGTATTAAGGAATGGTATGGAAAAGGTCTAAAATTTATAGCGTATTTATTCAATTCTGAAAATGGAAATAAACTGTCACGAGAAGAAATTAAGCTTAACTACCGCATTTCTATGAACTTGTGCTATGAAGTTTTAATTAGAAGTATTCCAGACAAAGTGCGTAGCTCTGGCATGCATGCTCCTTTCGAGGGAAGTCTCTCATCAAGCCTAGTCGCCGCGTGGAAGTTCGAAAAGGAAAAACGTTTACGCATCTTCGCCTTTTAGACCAAATTTTTGGAGCAGACTTTGTAACAATGATTTAGATTTTATCGTATGTAAGGACAAAAGCGCTGCGGTCGCGGGAACTCCGTGAGCCAAGTGTTCTGGCGTCGGATCCCCGGGCAATGAATGCCTTTTATTTGACTTTGGTTCCAGCACATCTTTAGAATCTTTTGGCGAGTTGAAAGCCCATGTTTGAGTATTCATTCGCTCACCTTGTGCATTGTTATCACCGCCTGAGAAATTTTAGACTATGCATTTTCTCTATTTTCTGTTTCATGAGAATCTCTCTGCACTGAGTACAGCATTCTAAACGTAGCTTGATAAATTGTATTGTCTCAATGGAAGATGCATGTCGCTTACACTGCTTAGGTCATGTACGTATTTTTAGCGTCTGACTTCCCCCAGATAAGTAAGAAGATAGGATTTCGTAAAAAAAAACATTTGAGGGAATAAAAAGCTGCTAGGGTTTGATTGATTCCAGCGTGTGTTGGGGCTTAGGGAGCTTCAGCGACTAGGCTATGTCGTAGATCGATTCCAGAAACAGGTATAAAACAGTGCAATTACAGAATTATTGGAACCTTTCCGATGAGCTCTGAAAATGTGGTGGGTTGTAGGTGTCTCTCAGACTCCTCTGAGACTTCTGAGATTAAAGGAGTTTGGGTCTTTCAGACTACTCAGTCCAATCCGATTTCTCCGCAAGAGAAGTCCGGCGAAAAACGGAGAACAAATATTATCAAGATTTTGTTCCGATTAACGGTTGACTTTTTAACTAATGGAGTACTAAACATCGTTTCTGGAGGCTCCGGGGAATGCTCCCACCACCACCACAACACAGCGTCCTATCTCTTACCAGGGGCATAGCCAGGATTTCGCTCAGGGGGGGGCGGCGCCCCGAAAAGGGCCCCTGCGACAGCGCCAACAGGACCCTGATGGATAAAAAGGGCCCGGCTTGTTACAGAAAATAGAGTGCTGAAGAGGGCTTAAGAGGACCCAGTCTGGTATGAAATTTCAAATTTGGCCACAAAGTATTGTGCGGGTGAGCAGCACTTCGCGCGACCCGGTTCTCAGGGGGCGGGCTGTCCCTGCCGCCCCCCTTGGCTACGCCCCTGTCTCTCAGTGCCGAGAGCAGGTGATTTGAACGATGATAATACTATTCCTGGCCATAATTGTTATGGCAATGACGCTATGGCAGGAAAATAAAACAACATTAATTTGGTTCCGTTACTGTTCTCCCTACCCTGACGCAGCGACTTATGCTCCTTGCTTGTCAGTCATCTTCCATCAGACCGAGTGATAGAAAATAGCTAACCAGTGTGAGGATATTTGGACCACTGATTGCTGATAATATGTTTATATAAAGAGCTAACAACGTGTTTTCCCCGAGGTGATTCGAATCATACAGACCCGGTGCCAAAACGTAGCCCTAAAACAAAGAAGCCCTAGATAGTTATTCTATAAACCGGGCATGTAAGTATTTTTGAGCGTTTAAAGTCATACTTTCAAAATCCGTCGTCACCATAACATCGTGATTTGATCAAGATTCGTGGATCTGTAGCAATCATGCAGTCATGGCATCCCTCCGAAAGTCGGGAAAAGGTTCAGCGCCGCTCCTTCAGTTATGTTCGCTGATTTCAGGGGCACCTCACCACCCCTGCTCCGTCCAAGGGGCAGTATCCGGTGTCCCCCTCCCCCACCGTTTTGCTGCCTGTGGCTGTGCTAATGGAAGAGAGGGTACATTAAATATGCAAGCATGATAGCAAGACAAAGTAATCTTGACCTCGCAAAATATAAAAACAGTAAATTGCAGCGGTACTAACGTTATTAGGGAAATATCAGATCGACGGGAAGATGTTAACCCATTCCCAAGTCGACAGTGGGGAACTTAAAGAGAATGTGGCACCTTTATAACGTGATTTTAACTGAGATAACCAAGTTGTAAAGCAAGTCGGAAAACCCGGTACTATACATATATCATTTGTCTTGGAACTCCATATTTCTGCAGAAAAAAGCTAAAACCTACTCGAAATATACCTCCCATGTACCTCTCGCCATGCGGCAATTGTGAGCTGCTGGTGTGACGATATATGCTGACGTCACGATGAGCATTAGCCAATCGAAGCCCTTGAAGCGTTTCGCGTATGGTAGTGGTTGCCAGATCATGACATAATCCATAGGCAGATATTTATTTCTTTTCCTAGAGGAGTATTCTAAAAATCAAAATATTGAGCTAATGGTACATTTTTCAAAGAAATCATGAATTATCTTATTATTTTCGGCTCTAAGTATGCCTAATTACACTTAATTCCCGAATCAGACCGCGGTGCCGCATTCCCTTTGGAATAATCAGCGCTTCTCGAGAGTGGGAGATGATGTCAAGCCTTTTGACGCCACTTCATCCGGCATTGTTGGTGCTGGGTGCCTTGGGATTTTGAAAATTTCGGAGGGATTCCGCATTAGGTCTTCTTAACTTAAAACACTTAAAAACCGTATGATTTTGATTCAGGAACCGAGTGCACAGTGCTTTCTGTACCATTTGCTTCTCTCTACAACGCACGCATGCCAGACGTAATGCTACATGCGCAGTGCCATCTATCGAGAGATGACATAAGCTCGACTAATCTCAATAGGGATAACGCGCAATTCCTTGCGTACGACGCCTATTGGAACCACAAAAAACGAGATGTAGCGGCAATTAACCAATCTAACAATAAACGAGAACTTTAACCCCTATCATTACTACACCTTGACTCTGGGTTGAAATATAGCAGTTGAGCGAAAACCAAAATCTACAAATCGAAGGCGAGAGCAAAAAACATGCTTCACAATTTACCTCTTTAATAGGCACATCGTAATCAGGGCACAGAAGCATGTAGCAAACAACCCATGCGTGCAAATCCGTAAAACATGAAACCAAGCCAGGCTGATGTTTCTCTTACACGGTCAAGACATGTCAGAACTGTCAGGAGAGATGGGGCGTTATATAACCACTAAGGTTGGTGCGCCCTTAAGCCCCAATAATCAATCAATCAATCATGTCAAGAGGGATGTATCCGGATCACCACAAAAACACCTCATAGTAATTTGGAGGTATATTTAGCACAGTCCGTTGCTGGAGTACAAATTAAGGCTTAAAATCACACATTTAGAGTTAGACAAACAATGTAAAACACTCAAAAAGCACAACAGATCGTAACGCACGTAATGTGATTAAGCTCAAACTGTAACAAAGCAGCAACACAGATTGTAGAACGCACTGCGATTAATTTCATCTGGTACAACAAACAAAAATCCGTGACAAGGCGGCGCCCGGAAGTGCGCACAAAACTTGTCAATATCAAGCGGATACAGTAGCTATGACAAATTATCATTACAGATCGGTGTAATGTCCCAGTCGCAAGCGGTTGAGGGCTGGAGACATGGTACAATGTCGATACAAAATTGGCGAAACAAGCAGGGGCTCCACCACGGGATTCAAGTGAGCGGGAAGGGAGGGACAAGTTAAATGGAGGGGGAGGGCTCCACATGATGGGGCCTTCTGACTCTAGGGGACCATTCTAAGGCGGCGAATCTAAGGTTTCGGAGGCTAATTTCCATTTCAAGGGCCTCCACAGCAATTTTGCCTGTTTCGAGCTTTTTGTCCTTTTTGCCTCGGCAAAAAAACACCCTGTGGGGCTACGGGCTACTTTGCATTTCCAATGGTTTACTATTTGCGGCGCTTTGATATTTGTGAACTTGTAGGGCGTTCACGCCCCCAGAACAGCGAATAGGGTGTTCTGTACTGGCCGTGGGCCTACGCTATCTCTAGGACCTTATGTAATGTTAGGAGATCTCCTGCATTGCTGTAGGGACTACCAAAAACGGCAATATCAAGTATACTATCCAGGGGGTCACATCGTCCCTCATGGGAGTCAATTACCATTTTGAGACATCCTCGGTCGAATAGGTACTCTCAAAGACATTTCAAATCCTTTTTGTCATAATTGGGTCACATAGCTTCCTGGAGGTCTCCAGCACTGGTTTGTGCCCCCCCCCCACCCTACAAAAGAAAACCTGTCTTTACTCCTCCCATGACAGCTTAAAGGCCTTCAGAGCTGACTCAGAATCATCCTGTCATGAGGGCCTCCACTTTTGCTCCAGGGCCTCCATGATAGTTGGAGCAGACTATCCCCCTTCCCAAAGTTGGAGCGGACGCGATACCCTGTAGCGGAGCCCCTGGATATAGGAGTACGAGGCGGTAAGATATGAGCAGTATAACCGAGGGCTCTGTCGTGTGCACTGGCACGTCTACCCTGCCACATACGGCCTCAAATAATGTTAATGATAATTCGGCAAGACAACACAAGTACTTCCATTCAGAT
The DNA here is from genome assembly GCA_034440635.1 of Lepas anatifera. NCBI lineage: Eukaryota > Metazoa > Arthropoda > Thecostraca > Lepadidae > Lepas > Lepas anatifera. The sequence goes on along the minus strand of JAOTON010001749.1, from coordinate 623,635 downwards.
CATAAGCAAAATATGGCACAACAGAGGAAATGCCAGCCCAAAAGGTTAGTGCCCTGCTTCATTTGCGATAAATCCTATGCCAAAAGCTTATGTAATGTACCTTAAGTTGCCCAGTGGTCATTTTCAGATTCTAAATGGACAAATTTGTCGCAATCCCTCGGAGCTGTGAATGCGTGGTCTTCGGGCAGAGCGACGACTGTCACTTCGATCCCAACCACTTACAGACATCGAATAGTCTGTCAGCGACTCCATCCCTAACAAAAAGCGCGGTAAAAATGGTACCAGTCGGGAAATATGTCATAAGCCTGTAATACTCCTCCATTATTTTCCATCAAGACAATTTCCCAGGAGTACAACATCCAAACAAGCATGGCTGTTCTGTCGCTTGTTTCAAACACGGAGAATCAAAAACAGCCTGGACTAAAAAAGTTCGAATGATTGGTCTCTGCCTACCTAAATTATGCTATGCAATAGCCAGGCAACGCCTAAGCCCATCAGTCGGCAAGCTTTTACCGAAACAATAATCAAAATGAGTTCCCTTCCACATCTCCTCGAGTCAAAGAAGTCCCATACCTGGACACTTTGTGAGTCACTGCCACTCAAGTGAGCTGCACGCGTGGGACTGATTCGATTCCCACTGCACCATCGTCCTCACTGTACACGTTCACTAGCCGGCATCATCATAGCTCGTCGGAGAACTTGTGCAGGTTGGTGAGATGTTCACCGTAGTCGGTGGCCTCGCTGCCCACGAACACGTCGTGGTGTTCCAGCACCTCGTCGAAGCTGAGCGCGTCGTCTACATCGTCGTCCGCAGAGGCGAACAGGTGGTCCACCTCGTCGTCGGCGATTTCACTGGGGACGCATACGTCCGGGGGCGTCAGAGGAGACTCACATACGTACCTACTATGAACAGGACCCTTGGCTTATCACGGAGATCCGGCAAGAAATAAAAAATTGTGTACACTTTGCTCAGAGTACTTCAGAATTATATTCTTCCGGTGTTTTCAAAGGCGCATTACCGATCGCAAGTACTCAAGTAAGAAAATACAAAGGACGAGCCCGCCTTTAAATACGTTTTGGACTGGACTCCTTCTCCCACGTTCCAAGCGGTCATTTTTCGTTACAACAATTTACTAATGCCCAAATCAAGGGGCCAAAGGTTCGCAGGTGCCGCCCAAGGAGATAGGCTTCCCACTGTGCCCCCGCCCCCACCCAACTGTTGTCAGTCTATGAAACATCAAAGCTTAGTATCTATAATAATGCCCCAGGTGGTGAGTCGAAAAACTACCCAAAGGGGATCTGGCCAAGTCAAGGTCTTCATGCAAACATCACTTTATCATTCACAGCCTAACGAGAAGACTCTACTAAGTGTTCAACGCAAAGCACTGGAAAATTCCCGTAACGCTCTATCCAGGTCAGTTGAGCTCCAACATCACTGATATTAGTCCAAATTTTAGTACAGGGGTCAGCGTGCACCGGCAAATAAGCCGAAAGCGCTCCGACACAAATTATAAAACTTGCTGCCGAGAGGAGAAAGACCTTCATTCATCTGCTCTGTAAGTTTCCTCACATCCGCATTCCCAACCTGTCTACGGGTTGAAGCTTTCAATCCCTCTGAATCAGAGTGCCGTGCACGACAGAGCGATGCAGACAAGCCTTTGTCTACTCACTGGTTACTGGGCAAGACCCAGCTGAGTATTTCCTCGCGGTCGAGGCGACCATCACGATCCTTGTCATAGTCATTATCGAACTTGTCCTTTTCACTCTCCAGCCAGGCCTGGTCTTTGTCCTTCCCTGAAACGCACCATTGATCAGCATGCAGGAGCGGATCAACAAGAATTGCTACCTCTGCTACAGAGATCCTCAGAATAAGCATAGCAAAAAATATAGCGAAAGAAAGTGAAGTCTGACAATTAACGAAATAGCAATACTGCTGACAGTAGCATACAATTACAGGTGCAGAGCTTTGCTCTGAGTTATCGACTGGGTTTTATCACACTTGTGAAATCGGAACAGTTCAATCGATATGATCTCGTTCGGACTTCCTCCACAAGAAGATATTGGGGGTCGGAGCTTTCTGTATGGAATTTAAAGTATGACATTTAAGTATGGCGTTTAAACAGTATGGCATTTAAACAGTATCGCATTTAAGGAGTTCAGTCGATATTATTAGTCTCACTACTCCATGCAGCTTTACGGCCACCACCATGAAAGTGTCAAAATAAACGTTAAGCCTAAAAATTGCCCGCTACGTATACGGCCTCGAACTGACTTTTTGTCTCAGTACAGTGCTATAAGAAACATTGCATCATATGCACTATTGCACGGACCGGATTGGAGAAACAAGTGCAACAATTGCAATATATCAAGGTGTTTGGCCAATCGCCGAAGGTGAACGAAGCTGGGCAAGTTTTAAATCATTTGACCCCGAAAATGAGGACGGACGCAATCCCAGCCCACAAATAAGCTGTACAGTTTCAGACTACATTACCATTATCAGCTTCCTTGGCCTTCGCCCGCGTGCTGGGACTAGTTATTGACATGATGGGGAGGAGGTAAAAAGGTCCCGTCTAACTACAGTAAGAGGGCTAGACAGGCGAGGGAAAAAGCAATTCGAACTTCGAACATCGTTCGAAATGAAATCATCGCTACTTCAGGCAATTATTTCGTAAGGTCCAATATCAAAGTCTGAGGTCAAGAGGTTAGAATTTCTGGAAAAGAGGTACTTAGGAAAGTTCTTTTCTCTCAGGAACTAGGATAACTGGGAACAATCGAAAGGGCTTTAATTGAATCGCTCTTTGAGTGGCATGACCTCAAATATTGACTTCGGTCAAAAGCTATAGGGCATTTCGGATCACTGAACAGTGAGGTGCAGCGTGCTGATTTCAAAACCAAAAAATGATTTTGGAAATTGTTAAAGCGTATTGTTTGCAAACTTTTATTCCTGGAAATGTGTGCGGTTCATTTTGGTCGGGAAAAATACGTTTAAAGATTGCCATTTTGTTTTTCTTCCTGCATCACCTACAAGTACGTGCAGGCAGTAAAAACCAGAATCCTGCTTCCACACTTGGTCGTGCTGAAGCCTGATTCTATCGTACACTCCAGGTGTCTCACCATTGGGGAGGCTCTACTCCCCATGTACATCAAGTGGATCCCTCTATCATTGGTGGAGATCCTGGGGGTTGAGGGGAGCCGGTTAGGACCCTCGATTTGAAAAAGGGGAGAATCTGGGTCTGCTCGGGTTCTAGAAGTTTTTGCCCACAGCTTTGTGCGACCCTTGCTGAACGCTTTTGAATGTCGAACCTATTATCATTTTTCAAGCTATCTTCAATTACTTTTGGATTCATACCATAAATACTATGTAGTGTTTGATTTTGCGTCTTATGTCCCTCATGTCGTCTATGGATGTTAATTGCATTGATGAAACGCTACGTAAGCATGATGAAAATATCGACACAATTCGCTCAGATTTGGATAGCCAAAGAAGGAAACTACTGCACAATGTTTAAAATCTTACTACGAAAAAAACAACACCGAATACACCGTTAAGTTGAAGGGAAACTATATATATATATATATATATATATATATATATATATATATATATATATATATATATATATATATATATATATACTATTACTCTGAACCCTACTCCCCTCCTTACGTACCTCAGAGATACTCATTGGATTTTCGATCAACCCTCCCATCACTACCCTTTCCCTAATAGCCATACGAATGTCAATACTTTACGTTTGAAAACAATGTGCTCAAATCTCTTTTGAAGGGATTGTCTGTAGTGAAAGGAAAGGAAAAATGTTTGTGCAGATTATTGCAGGATTCAGTTGCTGCCTATTTGGTCAGTAAAAGATTCTCGCAAAATAGCTAGAATGTGCTCTATTTCACTGACAGAAGAAAACTCTAGAGCAATATTGCAGCATTTTACCTGGAACATGCTGACTCATGATGACTATTATTTCCTGCGACTAAAATAGACTTAACTACTTGCACCTCGTTCAAATGCTAACCAACACTTTCCCACCAAACACAAAAACTTCAGATCAGTTCAAAATAATGACAAACTTCCCCTAGGCTAAAATTTTACTTAGCTCCCCTCGGTTTTCTCCGAGCTGACCGGAAAACAGCAGTGCGCAGCACTGTCGTGCTCAGCATGTCTTGCTCCTCACATTTTCAAAATTTTTCCCCAAATGTCAGGTCTGTGATGCCTCGGGTTATGGCAACAGGCCAATCCAACTTTAGATCGAGCTTTAGTTTATCCAGAATTGTTTTCCAAACACTGGCATTTCAGAGAAAACTGAGAGCAAGCTCAAGTCAGGGCGATTGGTGTGAGTGCGTAAATGTGAGCCATTTGATAAAATAGACCCATTTAAGCCCATAGCCAGCAATGAACCTAGATATCAAAAAGTACAAATCATTGAACGGAAAAGGAAAATATATAATGAAGGTGAAGCCAAAAAGTACATAAAAACAAAGCCTAACCCCAAGCACCTAAATCAGCCGAAAAATTTTCTCGAAAAAAATGCTGACAAAACTGTCTGAAGACTCTAAAAGCGTCGTCCAAAAGACCTAAGTCCCAGTTTAAAGCGCGGATCTAGATCCAGCACGCCACTCTACAGCATATCACGTGACCCCCCAGGCTCCCCTTTTAACCATTGTTTAGGCTTTTCAAAAAGGTTTAGTGAGGTTACCACGGAAAGGTTTACCGGGTAGGTTTCAGGTGTTTAGTTTTAGGTTGTATGTCAAGGTCCTTTTAGGCTAACGGCTTTAAGGATTTATTTATTTTATGCGAGCCTCACTCTTTAATCGTTTAACCCCAGCATTTTACGACGATAGACCACAGAAAAATGTGCGAGCAATTAAGAATGTCACGCATATATGAGAATGTTTCGTGTTGCCTCGAACAATGGGCAAGCGACCAGGACCAAGTATTTTCATTGACACAATTTTAGGGGTTTTCTCTCGCTCACTTGCCCAGTTTAGAATAAACATGAAGTCTGATAAGTTACATATGAAGATATATGATGATGTAGATATGTAGATATAGGACCTGTTTGCACAACCCCAGCTTGTGTGATCGATACATAGGACACAGTAAGCGGGTGGCGTTTCTCCTAAGCGTCGCCAACGGGAAAGAAGTGAAGATAGTAAACATTTAACCCGATGCTGAAAATAAAGTTTCCCTTTATAGCCGAAAGCCAATCAAAATTGGGCTCACTGTTGCCTTCCACACTGCCTGGTAGCAGACTGTCACTATCTCTTACCAACTTTTTTGCAATCGATAAACTTTCGACGAAAAGTAGGAGACCAGGTCTCATGGCTGTCCGTAAAATGAGTTTCCCACTGTTATAATGAATTTTTAGTGAGAAAGCAGGCTTTTAAGGCGGATAGAGAAACCACTTAGCATATTTCACCCAGATTACTCTCTGTATTAAATATTTGCACACTTTAAAGTTCAAAATAAGGTGTCTTAACACATTAATTCTACCCATGAGGAAATCCTTTTCCATTTTACCAGGCATGACAAGGGATATATGTTAACAATGGTATCAGTTTTAAGAGTTTGTAGTGTTGTAATGAGCGTGAAAGTCATGATGATAATGTTATAAAAATTAACCGGCAATCGCTCATACTATAATGAAATTGAAAAAGCCAAATAGTATATTGATATTTCGACGGCGTTCTTCTTCAGAGCAAGTTTTGAATTTGAAAGTCATTGATAGCAATGATTATTAAATTCAATTTGAATTTAGGCGAACAGCAAGCAGGTACCGTGAAAACAATGTTTAACATCTCGCGAAGGATACAGTGTGATGAGTTACCTAAAAAGAGACATTTAAAAACTACAGGATACAGAAACTAAACACAATAAAAGCACAGTATGCAACAAAACTATGGATGTAACAGTGAGTAAAAGCAATTTACAGCGATGGATGTGCGGTGGTGTGGCGAGTGTTTATGCGTGGGGTTTTGGTCTTGAGTGGTATAAGTATATGTGTATGATACTGGTTGTAGGAGGCCACGAGGAGAATTGCTTATTTATTTGTGGTCTGCGGTTTCGGAATCAATAGAAATCGAAACGCAGACCACAAATAAATAAGCAATTCTCCTGTGGCCTCTAAACCAGTACCATACAAATACACTTATACCACTTAAGACCAAACCACCACGCATAAACACTCGCCACACCACCACAATCCATCGCTGTAAATTGCTTTACCACTGTTACACCCATAGTTTCGCTGCATACTGTGCTTTAAGTGTGTTTAGGTTTCTGTATCTGTAGTTTTTAAATGTCCTTTTTTAGGTAACTAATCACACTGTATCCTTCGCGAGATGTTAAACATTGTTTTCACGTGTACCTGCTCGCTGTTCGCCCTAAATTCAAATTGAATTTAAAATCATTGCTATCAATGACTTTCAAATTCAAAACTTGCTCTGAAGAAGACACGCCGTCGAAATATCAATATACTATTTGGCTTTTTCAATTTCATTATACTATGAGCGATTGCCGGTTAATTTTTTATAACATTATCAACAATGGTATCAGTATCGCAATGTTACATGCCGAGAGCGGCTTGCCTCATAAGTACATCCGATGCTTAGGTAAACCCATGGTAGTAGAAAAACGGCGATATTTTTGTTTTGAATGTGCTTTAAAGATTTCCCGATTTGTGTTCTCCACAGCTAGTTATTTCTGTAACTCCGACAAAGTGGTCTATTCCCATTAACCGACGCGTACGACTTTTCTAGCTAACCTGCTCACTAGATGAACAAACACATCTGAGAACCTGAAACGGGCTTTCGTAGCCCCCTGAACATAGCTACATCCATTAAAACCATTCAGATGCAACGTTATTCTCGTTCGGTCGGTATCAGTTCTCACTGTCGGGGAAGCGGAGATAACGAGTCAGTGCTTCAGGCAGAAGAAATATCAGTTCAGACAGAAGTATTTTCTTAAGCTGAGCCATTTCAGACGCGTGACCTGTCCGCCTTACCCTGTTCTCCAATAAACTCCTGAAAGTCGATGTAACCATCCTTGTTGGTATCCTTCTCTTCTAGCGTATGCTCCACAACCACCGGCATCATTTTCGGATCCTCCTCCGGATGCGTGAACGAGAGGAACTCTTCCTTGGTAAGCACGCCGTCGCCATTACGGTCCGCTGCTTTGAACAGGTTTTTGTCTTCACTCATCAGCTGGAGGGGGAGCCATCGTTAGTGTTAGCCTAAAAATCGATATCAAACGACAGTGCTTCCTTCTGTCATACCAGAAGTAACACAGCTTGACAAAGTTAAGGACTGTGTATTGAAATCAGCTTATTTCTGGGCATTAGGCTTTAGAGAAAATCATGAGGCTAGGTTTCAAGAGATTGCAATATTTTTCTGTTGCATTCCAGCGGTATGTTAAATATAATATAAAAAAACGTAAAATGAAAAACATCTATTTTCAAAAATGGAAGCACTGTTTTGCACAAATTAGCCCCATCAAAGTGTTCAAGGTCAGTGGTTCCAAGCTGCAGATCATAACGTGAGTAGGAAAAATAAGGTCAACATACACATGCAGAGACATCCGCGTGAGAAATAATAAAATAACTAAGCCACGTGTGTTTATCCAACAGCCTGAAGTGCCTAAAAGCAGCCCCCCCTTCTGGGAGAGACAGCAGCAACAAAACTAAATAAAGAGTTGGGAGAAGAAACGAACCATATCCGAGGAGGACAAATTAGGCAGAACATCCACTGATAAGAGAATTATGTATCATGAAAAGGATGGAACGAAAAATGAGCGACACAACTATTTACCTTCCTCTCTGAATGCTGCACAGAACATAAAGTAAGTTTTTCGAATGGTCTGAATATCTCCCAGAACTCGGCATCAAACAATCAACCACACTCAGGGCTGCCTAGACATTGCAGAACAGTAACGTAACTTTTCGTAATGCCGATATTCTATTACATATCGTTCACTTGCACGAAAATGGCGATTAGAATTAAACCGCGTTCCGCACCAAAGCAAGTTTTCAAAAATATATCTTACCGAGTCTTCTTCCAGTTTATCGGCCGTGCTTAGTTCATCGTCGTCGTCATCATCGTCGTCTTTGCCGTATGTCTCAGAGACGTACTCTTTCCAAGTGACTTGACCATCCCCATCTTCGTCAACTTCGTCCCACCGCTCAATTGACTCTTCTTCCGAGAGCAGTCTTCAGGTACGGTTGAATGTGCAAGGGCGCGTGGGTAAATTAATCAATCAACAACTCAATAAATTTTGTTTTGCAAAGAAGACTAACAAACGCACTTAAGCCCATACGCATGGACGGAGGAATTTGCGAACGGACGGATGGGCAAACGGACGGACGAGTGGACGGACAGACGGACGGACAGATTAATGATTCAACAGCCGAAACAGAACGAGAAGGAAATGGTCTTGATGAAAATCGATAAACACGGGAACGAAGCCGAACCCCGGTATGAGGTAAGCTTCAAATTGGTAGTAAGGGCCGTTTCCAGTGAAACGGGACGACCACGTGGCCTGGATGGGGTAGACTTGACTTGGGCAGTGCAGCGCTTTCGTGTTTTAAAGCCAAAAATCACACGGCAATAGATATTTGATTACTTTACCCCTTGAATTGGGATTCAAGTAATACTTCCACAAGGGCAGTTTGACAGAATGTCCATAGCAAGCATTCATTAACATTGTTATGATAAATATACGCATGAAACATAATATCAATGGAGAAACAACAAATAAACTTATCTTTCCAAATACGACATAGGTAATGCTCCCAGCACCCAATGGAAAGGAACACAATTCTCCTGCAGTATGAATAAGAGAGGTTGCATGTCCGACTCACTTGAAAGAGCGCAGGATCCACTGTTTGAGCTCAGCGCGAGTGATGAGCTTGTCGCCATCCTTATCCATTTTCTCGATCAGTAGGCCCAGCCTTTGCTTGGCTTCCTCCGGATCCAGATCGTCGAACTCCTCAGCTTCCTTGTGACTTCCTATCAACGACACACACCCAAGTGATTTTAGCTGAGAAGCAATGCCTAGACAAGAGGAGTGTGTACCAGGCAATGCACTTTTGTCCAGCAAGGAAGGCCACAAAGCATTCTGTGCACGAGGTAGTTACAAAGGCAGGAGAAGATTGCACGACTTTAAGACACAGCCAAAAACGCTTTGCAAGCAAAACTACGTGAAGCCAAGATGACACCACACAAATGCTCGCTCAGCCATGTAAAACTACTTATCCCTCTACCCAGGACCCAGGACGTTCCTGACAACCCAAGACTTCATAGACTAACCTTCTCATTAACGTTCAACAACTTGCTTGCTTCCCTCCGTTAACCTCACCGAGTATAGCCTCATGGTCGAACTGGTCATCATGTTCTTCCCCTTCCAGGTGATGTTTGTCACGTGGGCTGAAGGCACCGTCTGACTCGCGCTCTCGCTGACCCACGTGACGGTGACTCACGCCGGCCTCAGCCGAGAACGCCACAAACAACACCGCCAGTATACACAGCCGCATAGTTAACCTGAAACACAACACCCCGATAATCCATACGAAGGGAACAACAGAAACTTCAACAGACTGAACCAAGATGGCACTGGGCCCGCATGCAAGGTGATGGTATTCAACCGTGCACGGAAGGTGAAGGGGCTTCGCTTCGCTGGGACGATTCGAATACTACCGGTGCGAAATCCGGCTCAAACACTACTGATGCGACCAGCGCACCTCAGGGGAAACACACCACACTTCAGGTCTGAGGGTGCCAGGGTTCTGCTGGGGCTGGTTGGATGCGCGGTCGGCACCCACGCTGCATCGTAGTCTCGTCTCCCTAGCGACTGCGGTTCACTCAGTGCAGTATGATGTGGACGGTCACAAACAGCTGTCAGTTGTCATATTGAACGTCTCTGCTGGAAGCGGGAAACTGGGCAGGAACCCCGGTATTGGCAAAAGGCATACCAGAAAAAAATAACTCGCTTCTCTTAAAGAAAATCTTCAACACTTTGGCATCTTTCGATTATTTTCGCTTTTGTTTTTCTTTGTTGAGTATGTATGATTCACAATAGATGGCTCTTGTTACGGGGAACCTAGAAAGGAAACACTCGCGCTCACATGCCACGTAAAGAGTTTAGTGACACTCGGAAGGCGGCAGCCCTAGGGTCGCCTACGGCTACTGGATCACTTTTTGTGTTGAAGCTTGGGGGCTCTGCAACGTCTCTGCTGTGCCTTTGTGCTGTGCTGAGCATGATTTTTCGTGACAGATCTTTCAACACTGGATAAGGTTACCTATGCGAAATGGCCCTGTAATGAGTACAATTTTAACGTTTTTAAATATTTTCGTATGTGAGCCCTTCTAGCCCATTGAACGTTTGCTCCACCTTCTTTGCATATTCTGACAGACGAAGGTCTTTGCAGCACCCACTAAACCAAAGATATGAACAACACTCCATGATAGCCTGAACATGAGTCGTAAATAGAAACAGCATAAACTCAGGGGAACGACAGGCGGTTGACTTCAGGAAGTCCTGCTCCAGAATACCAGGTGAAGCTTTGTGGTCACATATCTAACATGGGCATGGAAATTAATATCAGTGCCTACAATTACGCCGAAGTCCGAATGAGAACTGATGGAGGCCATGGTGTGACCATTCAGAAGGCACCTAGTAAGAGCCTATTTTTGCACCTAGTAGGAGTCTATTTTTACACCTAGTAGGAGTCTTCTTTGGCACCTAGTAGGCACCGAGTAGAAATCTATTTTTTGCGGCGACGCCAAAAGCGAAGCACAACACATTTTTGCTATTCATCTTAAGGACCCCACGAGGCTGCAGTTGAGCTTGGTACACCAATTATCATCTTTTACATCATTTGTAGGCTAGGAAAGCTGCCATTGTAAGGTTGTTTAACAGAAACATAAGTTTAAAATCATCAGGGCACATCTTATACGACGAAGTGAGATGACGACCAATACTATTAATATAAATCAACAAGAGTAGAAGTGCTAGGACGGATCCCCGGCGAACCTCACTCAGAACCTCACATGGCTGACTCATTGATCCCTTTATGCTAACCTTCATCAACCTGCCAGAAAGATTAAAATTCAGTGCACAAGCTGCCTATCAATACCTCCACAGAGAAATTTGGTTAAAAGAATGTTATGAGACACCACATCAAACGATTTGATGAAATTAAACAAGGACCACGTCTGCGATAATACCTTCGTCCATACACCTAGATGCCTCGTTATATACTACCAGTAGCTGATCCATTGTCGAGTGTCCCACTCTAAACCTTAACTGGTTCTCGTTAGGAGTACATTACCATCAAGGTAGGTCTGAAGATGCCTGCAGACAATTGCCTATGTAGTCTCACAACACACTGAGGCCGTGGAGAATACAAGGGGGCTAAGGGGGCTCCAACCACCAAAATGTCCGAGCGCCTATAGTTACTGCATAGCTGGAGGCTGCTCGGAGGCAATGGCGGGAGAGGTTCAAGCCCTTTAGCCACCCCCGAAATGAAGTCCTGGTTCCGCCACTGAACTGAGGTGAGGCTTATTGACTTATAATTTGAAGATTATATATATTTTTGTAGATCTGAATGACTAGGGAACTTTCCCAAGCTCAGGGTAACGCCTCCGGAATTCCATGACAACAAATAAAATGCAGATGGCGTGCTACTTCGGCGGCACATGACTTCAGCATCGGAGGATGAAGCCCATTTGGTCTCATTGATGAATTCCCCTCAAGGCTCTGGAAGGTGCTGAGTATATATTGCTCTGTTAAAGGCAAGGGGTTACAATGCCCATAAAACTGGAGCTGGATTATCAAGACGATTCATAGTATCAACAGATTCAAAGAAAGAGGCAATGCCTTCACACATGGCTGAGACATTGTCTGACAAATTACCTGGCTCCCACATAAGAGGGCATCTCACATTCCCTCTCATCAGTCGTTTCTCAGGTTCCTTGTCACGAGCCGCTTCTCACGTTCCCTCATTTTAATGAAGCTGCTCTCAAATTACATCTCTGTATATCTCTGTAGGAGTTGAAAGAGGTGGAGAACCTTAGTTTTGTCTACCAGGGCTTTCACAACAATACACACACCTTTAACCTGTTAGAACAGCTGACCTCTCACATCAGTGATGTGTGGTTATGTACTCCTGGATGGCGAGTTAGTATGACCAGTGCTGTGAGACAAGTGATGTTATGCATGCATACTGGATGCCAGTCACCATATTTCATGATTGAGTTAATCATATATCGTTGTGTGACGTAACACATTTCAGTGGTATGCAACGAGGACTGGTACTTGTCACATCCAAAGCAGACACACCTCCCACATCTTTTGAGGATGGATGACAGAGCTGAACACCTCCCTGACTTTCATCAACTACACCAGCATTACACCCATACCTGGCTCCAGTCCTTTGCTCTGGCATGCTATGCAGTAGGATTTCAGGATAGCTGCAGCAAAAAAGATAGGCAAAAAAAGAAACAAACCAGCATACAAGCATGATTTGCAGGCAATATCACTGAGAAGCAACGCAATGAAGAGCCAGTGCAGGAGGATCTGGATGTTCCACTTATTAATATTAGCCACTTGGTTAAAGGGAATGTGGCACTTTCATAACATGATTTTAACTAAGATAGCCAAGCTGTAAAGCAAGTCGGAAAACCTGGTACCCAACATATCATTTGTCTTGGAACTCGAGATTTCCGTACAAAAAGCTAAAACCTACCTGCAATGCACCCCTCATGTACTCTTAGCAGCAGGCCACAATTGTCATGGCTGTTGGTGTGACGACATATGCTGACGTCACAATGATTATCAGCCAATTGAAACCCTTGAAGAATTTTGAGTATGGTAGTGGTTGCCAGATCATGACATCATCCACAGGCAGATATTTATTTCTTTCGCTTAAGGAGTATGTAAAAATCAAAATATTGAGCTTATTATACATTTTTCAGAAAAATCATGAGTGGTTTGGTACCGTGCACGTTTATTATCACACACTACATTACATTCATTGCATTCACTCAACATACTGCAGAGCTATAAAAGATCACATTCGCATTCACTTGACCCTATCAGACATTCCAGTTACACATATAGGAGATACGACACAATTCGCTCGGAATTTGCTCGCCCACCACCACAGGTCGAGAACGCGCCACACGAACCCGGCCCACAATGCCAATCAAACCCAACAGCACTCATCTACAGCATCTGCATTGGATTCTCAGGCCAGACATAAATAACCGAACACTACAGGTCACCTGTTTTATCGACTTGTGAGACCTAATGGGTCCTACAAGGTCACGTAACGCCAGGAGAAGCCGGAGCTTGGAGACTTGCTTAAGAAGCCGAATGAGTTGAAGACAAGCATGGGAAGTGCAGGCATGTGACAGGAAGTGGAGAAGGAAGAGGAAGAGCAGGGAGTGCGACAGAGTCCATCAGTGCCAGATATCTTCACCGGAACAGTGTAAGTCTGCTTGCTGTGGCTTAAGGCTTTCGAAGGCAACGTTGATTCAGGGGCCTCCAGTCCAGCTGTGCATTTTCACTATGTCAGAGTGCACGAAAGGAGAAGCGGAAGGCACAGCTGAGGGACTCCTGCAACTGAGCTCAGATGACGCTTGCCTGAGTGCCGATACGCTTATGGATCACTTCGGAAAACAATTCATCGCCATCAACATCTTTCGGCAGCGCTTCAAAGACTGGCCGACTGTCTGTTCCGAGACGGGAGGTATCTGTGGGGTTAGCAGCTAACCTCCACAGGCGTTGAGCCGTTTCCAGATCTGTGAGCTGTCTGCAGACACTCGATGGCTTCAATGAGAGCAGCATGATTTTGGAACGGTCATGTTTCCTTACGAGGACACTGAATGAACATCTCCCCCTTCAACCTCACCATCCCGGAGCGGCTCTCAATGATGACTATGATGACTGATGTTGTGGCTCACTCTTGTCAATGAATGAATGAATAAAGCTCCCCATCTGTCCCAAGCAGTTACACTTCTCCATTCTTCTTGCAGGGGAGGAAACTTGCTGCAGGAGTTGTGTTGTGATATGATATGATATGATATGATAATCGGAGTAGTGAAGGCTTAATGCCTGTGGGGTCCGTTCTAATGGAGCTCAACTACATGTGAGGTCTTCGCTCAGTCCTGGTTTGGGATGTCATATTTCTGTAGTGCCCAGTGGGCGTCAAGCCGTGATTTGAACTGGTTAGTCGTCGTAGACTCTACCACTGCAGCCGGAAGTGAGTTCCAGTCTGTCACAATTCTAACACTGAAGCAATTCCGGCGGACTCTGGACACTGCTACAGGTTTTGCAAGCTTCCAGGAGTGACCTCGGGTACGTGAGTGGGTTGCTATGGTGAAAAACTGCTCGGGATCAAGGTCGATATATCCCCTTAAGATCTGGAAAACTCTAATCATATCTCCTCTCCGGCGACGATGGTACAGTGAAGGGAGGTCGAGTGCCTTTAGCCTATCTACGTATCCGAGGTTTCGAAGTGTTGGGACCAAGCGGGTCGCTCGTCTCTGCACCCTCTCCACTGCCTGCTGATCACGCCGGTTAAAGGGTCCCCATGTGATGTTCCCGTACTCAAGGATAGGCCTAACCAGGGATTCGTACAGCAAAGGCAGTGACGTGATATTAATGGCAGTGAAAGACTTCCGTACCATCGCTAGGATTCGCGAAGCCCTTGATACGGCTGTGGCTGCTTGTTCATGAAATTTTAAGTCACAGTCGGTCCAAATTCCTAAGTCTTTCTCTGCGTCTGACTCGGAGATAATGGATCCTGCCATAGTGTAGGTAAACCCAGGGTTGCTATGGCCCACATGCAACACAGAACACTTGCTGGTGTTGAACGGCAGCTGCCACTGCGATGACCATTCCACGACCGCATGGATGTCTCTCTGTAGTATCTGAGTGTAATCAGGTGTCGAAGCCGGATAATACAGCTTCGTATCGTCCGCAAAGATTTTAACTGAAGATCGAATGTGGTCGGGGAGGTCATTAATGAAAATGACAAAGAGCAACGGGCCTAGCACAGACCCTTGTGGAACGCCGCTCGTTACCGCAGCCCAGTTCGAAGCGGAGGAGCCAACGATGACCTGTTGTTTCCTGAAGGTGAGGAATGCCTAATCCACTTCAAGAGTTTCCCTCGCACCCCATAACACCACAGCTTGTGAAGGAGACGCTCATGAGGGACAGAATCAAATGCCTTCCTATAATCTAGGTACACCGCATCAAGTGGACTCTTCTCCTCCAGCACCCCACTCCAATCCTCAATCACCTCCAACATCTGAGTATCACAGGAGCGCTTGGGTCTGAATCCGTGCTGGTCCTTACTCAGCAGATCGTGACTTAGAAGGTGTTCCATTAGCTTGTCTTTGATTAATGATTCAAGCACTTTACAGGGAATAGCAGTTAGGCTCACTGGCCTATAGTTTTCTGGCCTGTGCCGATCTCCCTTTTTATAGATAGGAACCACAGATCCGAGTTTCCACTCCTGGGGCAATACGCCTACATCAATCGATTTCCTAAAAAGTATAGATAATGGATGACATATTTCGTTCGCCACCTCTCGCAGAACTCGTGGGTGTATGTTGTCTGGTCCGGGTGAACTAGTTTGCTTTAAGTTCAAGAGCTTTGCAAGCACAAGATCTGTTGACAAGACAATATCATCAAGGACTTCGCCCTGCCATCTGGCGGCATATTTCATTATTTTTCGCTAAAAGTACACCTAATTACACTAAATTCCAGGATTTGACCAAGGTACCATATTCCCTTTAAGACTGGATACAAAGCAGGAGAGAGACAGACAGCACAGACAATATCTACTGCAAACAGGCTTAAGCATGCAGCATCAGTGCAGAGCTGGATCTCTCTTCATGCAGGTCAATTTATCACATTGGCCCAATCACTGATCTGAGCTAGATGAGCCCTGGGAGGTGTGAGTGGGGAAGTCAAATTTATTTCCAGGCATACCATGGATAAAGCTATAGTACTGGTGAAATGGTACTCAATAGACTTGATGATTCCACTTTGTATCCTGATCCACAGTCCAATCCAAATCCTCTCCACACTTTTACCATGGAACCTAAGCCATAGTCTCAGTCCCAAATTTTCACCACTCAGCTGGTCAATCCACCTGGTCAGCTTCCTCACCAGTCTCTCAATAACAAGAGGGAATGAGTAGGAAAGCAAACTAGTGTCACAAAGATTCATGTCACCCCTTTCATGGCTGCTATTGAAGGAAAGCAAGGCATGAGATACTTACCTTACCTTTATGGTTTAGGAAACCCTCCAGCCTCTGATGAGGCCTCTATTGTTCCTTCCTTGATGAGCTCATGTACAAAGGAGTTGGTATATGCCTAGTAAGGAGTAAGATACATATATCTTTCCCAATATCTGTCCAAGTTGGCTTTGAACATATTTTATTTTTAGACCCAAAAACCCAGCTTAAAAGAGGTCCAAGCATTGTATTCTGAACAAGGTAGGCTTCTGTATGAGGACACAATTCAGTGTTGTAAGTTGTTCAATGGAAGGTCCTGTATTTCACCCACAGACCTCTTTGAAGTCTGCACTTATTCTTACACTAGGGGACATTCTTACAAAATAGATGTTCCTGTCAGTAGCTTGGGTGTTAAGAAGAGTACTTTCTCGGTTTGTTGAGTTCAATGTTGGAATTCTTTACTTTCAGCAGTAGTGTGTGCCCCTGATTTACTAGTTTTGAGGTTATTTTATATAAATGTATGCAAAATAGACTTATCATTATTCCTAGAACAGAATACTGATGTAATTGTGCAGGCCCCCCTGCACCTATACGCGGCCCCTAGCCTTCTGGACAGTGTGGTATTGATATTGTTTCTTGTTGTAAACATTATCTACACTTTCATCTTTTGCCTCATCATGTCTTTGTTTTTTAACCCATGTGTATTCCAAAATATATGTATGGATGTAATTCATGTGTTTATGTTCTTGAACTGATACTCTTGGAATGTTAATGACAGTGGTGGATCTAGCCGGTTGGTTTGGGAGGAGCAAACCAAAGTCGAAAAGCAAAAAGGTCGCCCAGTGAAAATTGTGCTACATGCCTTTTGGTAGGATTTTGGGAACTGGAGACAAAAAGCAAAAAAACATCACAGGGTGAAAAATATGGGCTCAAGATACATTTTTACTATCAAGCCCCAATATTTACACTGAACTTCTTAATTCTGTTTGAAGTTGAGAGTTAAAGCCCCAAAATTTTGCTTACAAGCTAAAAAAGTCGGGGAAAAGGAGGTCGATCGCTGGGGGCAAAAACATAGTTTTGCCCCGAGCTTTTCCGTTTGGGGGCAATTGCCTTTTTGCCCTCCTCTGGATCTGCCACTAGTTAACGATGTTATTGCCCGGCACCTGGTAGTTCTTAAGGAAGACGTTTAATTCCAGTCACTCAAAGTATTTGTACTCTATCTCTCTGTAGGACTGGCACATCTGTAAGTATGGTTTTCCTTTTCCTCTTTAGATTTTTCCCGACCTTGCTTTCTCTGTGTCAAAGGAAACTGACCACGTAAGAATACCAGGTAAGAATTCATACTCCTCATGTTATTCAGTTAATATTATTCCTTCTTGCACTTGAAAAGGTTTCTGGCTTTAATACTGGGTTATAAGGGGTCAATGGTGCATTGGCAATGGTGCAGTATCAATCTGCATGACAAGAATAGACAAGCCATGTGTAATATTTTGACAATAAACAAGAAAGACAAAAGATACATGCTAGAGAGAGCAAAAATTGTAATGTATCATGCATGAACACCATTTATAGCATACAGAGAAAAGGAGGGTGAACAGCCTTAAGGGAGATAGTACATCACATTTCAATGTATTTGAGCTATCAATCATATAAATTCAACCTACAAAAAGTCCTAATTCCATGGCAAAATTAAGATCCACATCGGACTGCTATCTGTTTAGTATTTTACAGTCAAAGAATCACTGAAGTCAAGAACCACTTCCTTACCTTCTACAAAAAACCAACTCAAACTAGGACGCAGGTCTCCGACAGTACAAAAAAATTGTTGGTACAATACAGTCAGTGCAGCATTTAAGAACTGTTGGGTGTTGGCACTTGAAGAAAGAATGATGTTCCGTTGTGCACTAATAACAATGATTACTTTAAATATAACAATACATTAAAGACAACTAATAATGACAACCCACGCACGCACGTTGTTGCCGCTTATTGTTTATTCATTTACGGAAAAGAAGACGCGAAGGCCGACGTGTATTTTGCAGTATTGCCAGATACAATATTTAATTTCCTTTAAATTCTGATCAGTATCCTCTAGAAACCTCTACATTCTCTTTCGTTGAAGCCAAAGAACCGTCCTCGCATGCTCCTGCGTGTGCTGAAGCAGGCGCAGGAAATGAGCCACAGACAGGGGCGTCGCACATAATTTTTACGGGAGATGGGACATTGGTGGACGCAGGGGGCCATTCCCACCATGACCCCTAAAGCGCTGGAGGGGACCGAATTATCTTTTGGCCCCCACACGCCGGAATTTTTTTGAAAAAAGTGTTTACAAAGTCTAATGAGCAAACAAATATTCGCCCCCACTCCCCTCCCCCCAGGAAAGTGATCATGTACTTGGAGAGGTAGCTTATACTAGGTTTATCGAGCACCCAAATTGCACGTCTCACAACTCCCCCTCCCCCTCGCCAGGGGGAAAGGCAGACATGGGTTTGACCCCTCCCAAAAAAAACTCGGGTCTGTGTCCGCTCCTGGGGGGACATACCCCGGGTTGGCGATGACCGGAGGGCGGCGGGAGGTGGAGGCGAAAACTTTGGCTGCATATGAAACACTTAGCACTGATGTGCTTCACTGACACTGACTCGAAGGTCTCGGGTACTTGAGTGATAAATTGGAAGCGTTGGTTCGGTAGTTAGCCCTCGCCCCACCGGGGGCCATCGATGGCCCCCTAAGGTTATTTCGGGATAGCAGAAAAACGACGAAACGCAGCACCACGGTTTAGGGCTCTATCTCTCACCTCATCATTTTCCCACCATACCTGAACATATTTATCCCAGGTCACCCAAGGTCAGGTCACCAGGCGAGGTCAACCAAGGTCACCTCACTTCAACTTTGAAACTCTATAAGAGCTACATTTCTTAGTCGATCGATTTGAAACTTGCTACACTTCATGACCCTTTCGGGGTCTGCAACGAATATATCCGGGATTTTTCGTTGTCGTGACCTGAGTTCAGGTCACGAGGCGAAATCTCCCATTGGAAAAGCATGGGGAAAAGCTGTCTCATGATATAAAAGCTACAAAAAGATTGCAAATACTCAGACTGCTCAGAACAGCGTTTTTGGATACCCTTTCACGGATCCCAGGGGTCATGTTTGCCCTTTGACTTTTCCAAGGTCATCCAAGGTCACCAGGGGTCAAAACAGTATTTTGACAATAACTTTTGACCTAATTAACCTAGAGCGCTGAAACAAACACCATCGTGTTTGTCTCGTCACTGGCTTTCATACCTCAGGTCATATTAGGTCACGAGGTGACCTCTGGAGGTCAAAACACTGGCGGGAGGTCTTACTTTCCACATAGCGGGAAAAGGTCTGGCAATTTCCTATCAGATGTACTTAACCAGATCTCAATAGTTTTAATGCCATAGGAGTTATGCTCAGTTTTCTTAACACCCGCACTGGAGGGGTCTGGCACTAACGCGACTGGAGGGGCCTGGTAGGCCCCCTAAGATCTCGGAAACTAAGAGGGTTAGAAAAACGCTACTTGGTAGGTGGGTGGGGGCTATGGTGGTCTACATGATGACCAATTTTCATTGACCTAGGTCAATATCTTCAAGGTTAAACGAGGTCGTAAAGGTCAAATATTGGCCATGCTGGGATCGATTGGTAAATACTGTGATTATGCAGGAAAATGGCAGGAATAAGCTAAAGGCGGACAAGGTTCATAGAGAAGAGGTCTCAAAGAGGCTTCCCCACAATTTTTGGGTCAAGGTCATTCAAGGTCATTGACCTTTAAGGTCACCATATGGTATACTACTTATTATTTACACTTTGACTAAAACTGTAGCCACTGTTTAGCGGGAAATGAGGATTGACCTTTGACCTTGACCTTTGACCTTGACCTTTGTATTGGGGTACCCTACCGATGACGTCATAGCATAATATATGTCAGACGGGGTAACGTCATTTGGCCGGACGCACAGTGGTCAGTGACCTTGAAAGTGCAGATATGACCTTGACCTGTGACCTTTGACCTTGACCTTGACTTTTATGTGAAGTGACCTTGACACATAGTCCCGCTTATATGACGTTATGACGTCACCACTCGGTCTTCAATGCAAGCTAACTGGTCCGACCGCGCGTTTACGGCGATCTCAAAATGCAGGTCTGACTTTGAAAGCCTATAAGTCAAAAAAATTTCGGCCGATTTTCAAAAAGTCTTCACCAATCGACGCGCTATTAAATTCTGTTAAATGTGGCTACGTTTCGTTTTTCGGCTACAAGCGGTTCTCCGGCCACCTTGGAAAAACAGGTGGGGGGACCTCCGAGGCCCCCCTCCAGTGCGCGTGTTAAGGATTGCACATTTGAGTGAAAATAGCCTATCGTGATCTTTCTTGACCTCTGGAGGTCAAACCATTGACCTGAGCGCTTAAACATGCGAAGAAATTTCTTACTGAATTTACGCGAGCTTTCTAATGCACTTTGCAGATTTTTGCTAACCCCATATTTTCGGAGTTAGAGGGGGCCATCGATGCCCCCCGGTGGGGCGAAGGTGGCGCCGGACCTCCGGTGGGGCGCGGGTGAAAACCGTATGCTGGAGTGGAAGGTACGAAAGGGGAGTGTCGGCTGCAGAGCGGCAGGATGTCAGCTGGGCAGCGGGGGGATGTCGGCTGGACAGCGGGGGGATGTCGGCCCGACGTCGACATGTTTACTGGGTTATCCCTGATGAATTTTACGCATCTGGCCAAATATTTCAGGTCAGGCCATCTCAGATCAAGGAGCTATTCAAGGTCAAACGACCCGACCTCAAAACCTAAAATCACGAGTTTAACACGCGCATTGACAAGGTCTGAGCCACCTTCGCATTGACGGGGGGCGGGTAACCGCCCCCTAAGATCTCGCAAACCACGGTAGGTAGCGAAAAACGGTAAACGGACATTTGGAAAACAGAAAATCGAAAACATTTGGACCATTTTTTTGTCAGGTCAGGAGAGGTCAAAACATGCCGTCATAGGGATAACATGTAAATTCAGTTTTTCGGCCATTACATCTGAACAAGTTAAGATAGAGCGAAACGACTCAAACTATATGAATCCCCTCAGCAAGCCGAATCGAATGATATATAATTTGACCTTGCTAGGTCAAATCAAGGATTTGACCTGACCTGAGGTCAGGTCAAGGTCAAATTATATAAAATGTATATCATTAGAACCGGAAAGCCCAGGCAAGTCTAATACAGCTAAAATAAATCATCTATCACCATCCGTTACTGAGTTATTCCGTAAAAAACATTTTCCCATGTATTTCCAATGCAGAGGTCATGCCTCGTACCTGACCTTAGGTCATCGATATAAAAATACTGGAACATATTTTAAAGAACTCGGTGAGGCCATTATGTGATATGAGTTTCAATCGGATAAGTTCACGCTGCTTCGACTTATGCTATCTTAAACTTTTTTTGAGGTCAGGTCACCTGACCTGTACTGGTGACCTGACCTGAGATGACCTAACCTTAAAATTTTCACAGAAGTTGTAAAAATGATGAGGAAAAGGAATGTTAAGTAGGTGGCGCTACGAGTCGCCGTTTTTCTGTTATCTCCGAAAAACCCGAGGGGGCGGGTACCTGCCCCCCGTCAATGCGCGTCTTAAAGCGGCGCCAAAGGAACATCAGCCAACCGATCAGCTTCAAACTTTTAAAATATGATGCAGTCATTAGGGTCTATAAATCTGCTCTTTCGGAATTTTGATATTGTTGACCTAGGGTGGGGTCAAATTTTGGGTCACCTCATTACAAGTAAAAATAGGAAAATAGAAATGAAAATAGAAATACAAGGAAAATAGAAAGGGTTTCATTAAATACTGGATAGAAAAAGCTGAAAACCCCCAAACCGCACAGAAAGAATTTTTACAAGGGCAAACCTTGTCAGACCCTTGTTTACATGGAAAATTACTAGGGTAAAACGCAAAGCTTGTGCATTCAAAATCCGTGCCACGAAAACAAGGGAAATACAAGGAAAAACCATGCAGAACAATGGTAGAACCATAGTACGGCAATGGTTGCTAGAAGACGTTGTACAAACCTTGTAACTTAACTATGGTTAACCTACATGGCAAAGACAATGGCTGGCACCGTCCCCACAAGCCCTCTACTAGGTCATGATTACCCCATAACAAGGGTAGAACAAAGTCCTGTGTCCGCCTTGTACGCAACCGCAGCCTTCTTACAAGAGCGTGACAAGATTAGAACCTTGCTTGCACAACCGCTTTACCAGTGCGTAACGGGGAGGGAGCAAGGGTGTTGCAAGGCTTATTACAAGGGTAAAACGAGACTCGGATTACGTCTTTACAACAGCGGCAGATCCAGGACTTCATTTCGAGGGGGAAGCTTGTGCGCTCGCGCCTCCCCGCCATAGTGTCTGGACAGCATCCGACTACGCATTTACTTTAGGCACTCTGACATTTCATGATGTGGAAGGGGGCTTGAGCCCTCTTAGCCCCTCCCCTTGTACCTCCCTCTGCTTCAAAAGGAACTTTTCAGTCTCTATTCGAAAGCTAAAGCGTTTTCTGGCCCAAAATGCAACCGGAAGACCATCGGTAGAAAAAGAATAAGCATTGAGCCACCTCTCAAGCAAGAAAATAACCCGCACGTTGTCTTACCCATATCGGTAAAACACAGCATCACTCATCAGGCGCCGATCCATTTGAAGACACCAACAAGATCATATTGGAACTCAACTCACCCTATTTTTCAAATGGGCCCATAAGGCAAACACAATTAGGTTCTACCCACTGCAGGTACCTAAGCCACACAGAAAGAAATTTTTACAAGGGCAAACCTTGTTAGACCCTTGTTTACATGGAAAATTACTAGGGTAAAACGCAAAGCTTGTACGTTCAAAATCCGTGCCACGAAAACAAGGGAAATACAAGGAAAAGCCATGTAGAACAATGGTAGAACCATAGTACGACAAGGGTTGCTAAAAGACGTTGTAAAAACCTTGTAACTTAACTATGGTTAACCTACATGGCAAAGACAATGGCTGACAACGTCCCCACAAGCCCTCTACTAGGTCATGATTACCCCACAACAAGGGTAGAACAAAGCCTTGTGTCCGCCTTGTACGCAACCGCAGCCTTCCTACAAGAGCGTGACGAGATTAGAACCTTGCTTACACAACCGCTTTACCAGTGCGTAACGGGGAGGGAACAAGGGTGTTGCAAGGCTTCTTACAAGGGTAAAACGAGACTCGGATTACGTCTTTACAATAGCGGCAGATACAGGACTTCATTTCGGGGGGAAGCTTGGGCGCTCGCGCCTCCCCGCCATAGTGTCTGGACAGCATCCGACTACGCATTTACTTTAGGCACTCTGACATTTCATGGTG